>JARKIC010001713.1:0-100790 GCA_029378375.1 Mycena olivaceomarginata
ATGTACAAGATGCGATGATCCTTTAGTATATGTGGTTATACCCTACCTTTTGGTGTACCCGTTCTTACAAGGTTCCTTGTTCAAATCTGGTTGCAGCCACTTTTTTATGATTCAGTTTCATCAGATTTAATCTTCCAAGTCGAAGATTAATCTTGGGACCCCGTTTGGGTAGCTGAGAAATTCATAGCAATTTGTATAGAAAATTAATTTTCATGATGTACAATTTCGTGGCAAAATTTAATCACAGCTGCTGCAACCGTTGATCACGTTGCGGATGTAACCGAGCTGGTTCCATTGGAGGTGGAGTTGATGAGATGGAGGAGGAGGATGATTACGACGGGTTTGAGGAGGAGGAGGAGTGAATATAGACACATTCCAGCTCTTTTTTTCTTTTAAATGATATAATTGCCTTTTGGGGCAGTCAGGAGTGCAGGATTTGGGATTCGGGAGTGCGGGGCGCCTATGGTGATCCCTTGATCGAAAACCATTTGGCACGCCGGCTGACAACTGATCATTTCCACCTCGGCTAGACCGATTATTGATGGGCCTATTTTTTTTGGCGAGGCCGGGTTAAATATTGTTGATTCTCGGCAGTCCCCGAGGTTAGCAGCGTGGCCTGTGATGATGCCGAGATGCCGCTGGAAGCGCTACTGCAAAAGGAGGGTGCGCATTATAATGTGCACCAGGCCTGGCAAGCAAAGAGGCACTTTGTAATGTGCACCTGTGGCCAGGCCAGTGCGCATTATAATGTGGGTACATGGACTGTTGTAAAATGTGCACAACACCCTCACTTCTTGATAGATTCATGTATATTATCTTACTTCATTTTATTACAATTTTTTTTGGCTGATTTCCTTTTTTGGGACGGCGGGAGGCGCGCCGTCGGGCCACGCGCCCCGAGGTTACATAATACACGCACTAAACATTACTTCAAGTCCCTTATGCTGCAGTGTTCTTGCAGCATATGTGCAGCATATCCGCAGCATAAACTCCAGCATGTGGGGATCCACTGAATCTGCCTCTAATTGGAGGGGGCACACACACCACCATGCCCCCTCTAATTGGTACTGTAATATGGAATTAACAGGTGTTGATCATTCAACGAAGGGTCAAATCCACAACAACACCCTTCCGAGAGACAAAGAGTGTACGAGGCAACATCCATGGAAAGCAAACTTAGACAAGGACAATCATCATAATTCCAAAGCTATCATAAGAACATGGTCCTCAAACTCAACTATCCCAGATGAAGCGACACCATCCCTAATTTCGCCCAGGCTCATTCAAAATCTGATCAGGAGGAGTTGGAAGACAATTTCCAGACTACATGGGCAGCGGACTGGCTGGTATCCTGATCCTTGTCCTTCATCATGCCAATGAGTCGGGGAATGGCGGGCTTTACGAAGCCATAGAAGACAGCTGTGGCTCCTTGAGAAAGCTATTAAATACACAAGGGTTCACTAGGACTCACGGTGGTCAGCTAATGTCTGTAAGATATTTGTTGCAGATTGACGAAGTCCCGGATGACTGTCCTCGAGCATTCCGATAATTTGGGGAATGGCAGACTTCACAGCTTCATGGAAGATAGCTATGACTCATGGTGAGATGCATGCAAATGCATACAAGGGTCACTTACCAGGGTCAGCCAACTTCCCAAAGACATTGATTGCAGACTGACGGACTTTCCAATAAGGGTCCACAAGACATGCAACAACCTGGGGCATGGCATGCTCCAGGGCTTCATGGAAGACAGCTGTGACCCATGGTGAGATGCAGGCAATTATTCACAAGGGTCACTCACGATTGTTGACCATTTTTCTGAGGACATTGGTCGCAAACTGACAAATATCAGGGTCTGCAAGAAGTGCAACAACCTGGGGAATGGCAGGCTTCATGTCTTCATTGAAGACAGCTGCAACCCATTGAGAAATGCATGAAAATATGCTCAATAGGAAATGCATGCAAATATGCCCAATGGGTCACTTACCATGGTTGGCCAATTTTCCTAAGACATTGGTCGCAGACTGACACACTTTCCAATAAGGGTCCACAAGAAGTGAAATGACCTGGGGAATGGCAGGCTTTATGGCTTCCTGGAGGACAGCTGTGATTCATGGTGAGATGCATGTAAAAATATATGCAAGGGTCACTCACAATTGTCGACCAATTTCCCAAAGACATTGGTTGCAGACTGACACACTCCTGAATCAGGGGCCTCGAGAGACACGACGACCTCAGGAATGGCAGGCCTCATGGCTTCATGGAAGACAGCTGTGACTCATGGTGAGATGCATGCAAATATACATGAGGGTCACTCACGATTGTCAAGCATTTTCCTGAAGACATTGGTCGCAGACTTCCGGACTTCTGGATCATGATCCAGGAGAATCGCAACAACCTGGAGAATGGCAGGATTCATGGCTTCATGGAAAACAGCCGTGACTCATTGAGAAATGCATCCAAATATACACACAAAGGTCACTCACAATTGTCGAGTATTTTCCCGAAGACATTGGTTGCAGACTGACGAACTTCCTTATCAGGGTCTGCCAGAAGGGCAACAACCTGGGGAATGGCATGATTCATGGCTTCATGGAAAACATTTGTGACTCATGGTGAGATGCATGCAAATATACCCAAGGGTCACTCACAATTGTCAAGCATTTTCCTAAAGACATTGGTCGCAGACTTCCAGACTTCCGGATCATGATCCAGGAGAATTGCAACAACCTGGAGAATGGCAGGATTCATGGCTTCATGGAAAACAGCTGTGACTCAGTGAGAAATGCATCCAAATAGACACACAAAGGTCACTCACGATTGCCAAGCATTTTCCAAAAGACATTGGTCGCAGACTGACGGACTTCCTTATCAGGGTCTGTAAGAAGTGCAACGACCTGGGGAATGCCAGGCTTTATGACTTCATGGAAGACAGCTGCGACTCATTGAAAAATGCATGCAAATATACACAAGGGTCGCTCACCATTGTCGACCAATTTCTCGAAGACATTGATCGCAGACTGACAAATATCAGGGTCTGCAAGAAGTACAATGACCTGGGGAATGGCAGGCTTCATGTCTTCATGGAAGACAGCTGCGACTCATTGATAAATGCATGAAAATACACTCAAAGGGTCACTTGCCATAGTCGGCCAATCTTCCTAAGACATCAGTCGCAGACTGACGCACTTTCCAATAAGGGTCTGCGAGAAATGCAACAACCTGGGGCATGGCATGCTCCAGGGCTTCCTGGAAGACAGCTGTGTTCCATGATGAGATGCAGGCAATTGTCCACAAGGGTCACTCACAATTGTTGAGCATTTTCCCAAAGACATTGGTCACAGACTGACGGACTTCCTCATCAGGGTCTGCGAGAAGTGCAACAACCTGGGGAATGGCCTGATTCATGGCTTCCTGGAGGACAGCTGTGACTCATGGTGAGATGCATGCAAATATATACAAGGGCCACTCGCGATTGTCGACCAATTTCCCAAAGACATTGGTTGCAAACTGACGGACTTTCCAATCACTGTGCACAAGAAGTGTAACGAGCTGGGGAATGGCAGGCTTCATGGCTTCCTGGAGGACGGCTATGACCCATGGTGAGATGCATGCAAATATGCACAAGGGTCACTCACAATTGTCAATCAATTTCCCGAAGACATTGGTCGCAGACTGACGGACTTTCAGATCACGATCCACGAGGAGTGCAACGACCTGGGGAATGGCAGGCTTCATAGCTTCATGGAAGAGAGCTGTGACTGGTGGTGAAATACATGGGAATATGCAAATATACAAGTGTTCACGCACGTTCGTCGGCAAAACTGCCAAATGCATGAGCGGCAAAGTCACGGACATTGGGATCTCTGTCCGTGAATTGTTCAATCACTTGGGTAACATGGGCCGGGTTGTCGTCAAAATCCGATCCGGAGTCTGAGTCGCGAGGATTTATACTCTTGCATACGACCCCCGTCCAGCGACGGATCCGGTCGGCGGTTAGGTTGGATCCAGGCGAAGATCCCGAAGACGCAGTGATTGAAGCAGTTTCGGAGCCAGAGCTCATCGACTTGTTGTTTATCAGCGACCTTCTTCACACTACTGCGGCATCTCACCTCATTAAGATTCCTCAGGGCGTGATTGGTTTCCCGTATCGACCGTTTCGCCCTCCTCACATGCTTCTTTTTTTTCACTTTCTTTCCGATCTTGACCCATGAGACTTCCTTGTAGCTCTCGATGCTTTCATGATACTCGTTCTGCCGCTGAATGGCCCTTTTGTACACTGATTCAGTCCGAGGCTCGTAACAGATGGTATGCATACACACTCGTCCTTGGTCTTTGAGAACTTCCTTTCCATGGCCGGTGTAACACGTCGACGGCGAAGGTGTTCGTTGAACTCATCCATATTTCGTTTCGTTTCTTTCCCTTCTTCGCGATAACTACCTTCATGGCGTCCGGCGAAGCCGGAGACCGTCGTGAGCCCTGCGGCTCCCATCGTCGCAAGAATTGCGCTGGCCCCTACTGCCGCCTCAGCCATTGGTGGGGATGTTGAGGGGAATGTCGTGGAGGGGAGCAGAGCGGCTCACAGCACCTACGTACAGCTTTCATGCCTTGCGCCATGTGTTGATGGGTTAACGCTCGGACCATGCCATCACTGCCAGCCTTTTGACATTTTGATTGCCGTAGTTCGGTGTTTTCACGCATTGTCGCGTTGTTGATGGATTTTGTCGGCGACGGTGAGCTCGACACTGAGCTTGAAATTTGGCTGGAGCATTTAGGATGGAATGCAGGGATGATAGACTCCCTTGGACCATAATGGAATTCAACTCTGATAAACCGCCGAATCGCGGCAACATTGCACCATCCGGCGAACGAGCAAAATCTTAAAGAACGGTCAATGCAGGGCACAATCTGATATTGGTTCGTGAAATGCGGTTCAACGACGGATTTTGGCTTCTGAAGCATGGCGTCAAGAGCTACTATGGCCTCCAGGCAACACAAGTCAAGGAAAGGACGGAGCCTTTGAACTCCTTGTCGCTACCCGTCCGATCCGCCATCGCGGTGACACCTCGGTAGGTGCGCGCATGCATTTACTTGCTAGGCTGTGTCCTGCTGATTACTTACTCGTATATTAACGAGATCCCTCAAATCAGAGTACGTCTATTTGTACTGCCGAAATTACCCCTTTCACGATCCCAGCTGACCTCCTCTATCCAGAATAGTTTAGACGCCCTGGCGCTTGCTCAATTCTACCTTGCCGATCAGCCCTCAAGCCCCACTCAAAAGGCGCCCCATTGTTCCAGCTTTTCCTACGCTAGAATTGGACACCACTGATGCCGCGCTAATCTTCCTCTCTTCCTCCACCTTGCCTCCTCCCGCCGAAGCTGAAGCGGGCTAGCCTGGATGCCTCGAGGGGTTTATACTTTTGGAAAACTCCACCCGTTGTCCACCTCGCCGCGATCTTTTGCTGTTATTCAACAAGCAGTCGCCGGCGCTTCGCGCCGGCTCCTACTTGCTAGATGTAACTAAAAAGACCTTCGAGTTTCTCTTGAGCGAATTGGAAGCACAGATTCAAGGAAATACAAACCTAATTTAAAAAATGGAGCACAGAGCCAGTGGGAGCGCAAAGGGAGAATGGTCTGATGCCCTCGGAAGCTAGAACAGTTTCAATTGCGGGCGCGCAGTCGCCGCAGCGGCGATGTCTCAACGTCAAAATTATCACCATATTTGCTGTCGAAGCTGCTTTACAGGCGCGCAGTGATCGCGCACTGCGCAGGGCTGCGCGTTGAATACGTCAGAGTATAAACATGAACAATGAATTCGCATTGCGGAGTTAGTTACAATAGAAGTTCCTGCCACACAATGTTAGTCGTGGTTTTTGAGGTGTCTCCATCATATTTTAAAATCAAGGCGTTGTCCGCGTCTGGTACACGCGTCATAGCAGGGTAGAGTTGTCCATGCGAGAACACTGGCCTGCGGAGGTCGAGGTCGAGGCCTAGTTTTTGAACAGTTAAACCTTGGCATCCATTGAAAGAAGTAGCATAGCAGAGAGCTAGCGGGATTTGCTTTCGATGGACGACAAAATTGAATCCTTGAGGTTGAAAGTGAAATCGGATTCGAGGAATGTGAAGGCGTATCTGCATGACCGCCTCGTAAGTTTGTATATATTATAAATCGTGCTCCACGTACGGGATCGACCATTCTCCCGGCAACGATAGAAGAAATGGTCTCAACTTCAACCATATACCAGAAAAGGTTTCGAACTATCACTCTTGTGTTTTTCGTCAGGCCACGCGATGCATCGAAGTTCCGTCAGCCTGCATATGGCTCCAATCTTGAGGACCAACTCATGTGGAGGAATCCCTGGCTCTTCCAAAGAGTTTAGGAACTCGGTATCAGCCAGAACAGTTTCGCTCGAGTTCTCGGCATCGCCCTCGACCGAGTCGCTGCTGTGGTATCGGTGAATTGGCCCTGGAACGTTATGAAGAATACTGGCATTGAAGGCGTTCACAAAGGCGTTAAAGGGGCTAAGAATTGCTCGGGAAATGCAGATGGTGGGGTCTGCAACCACAGTCGGTGGAAAGACAAAATCAATAAGCTCCTGGACCGATTGTGTGTGGTTCAGACGGCTTAGATCAACCATATCTTCCTCATAATTGTCTCCGATGTCGTCCAAAAATGATGAGAACTCTAGGTCATTCCGCTGGCGCATTGATCGCTCCAGCCGTAGGATTTCGAACCGGTTGAACACGGGTTGAGTACGGAGAGATGCCCTGCATATTGCAGTTCGGCCTCCGAATCGAACAACAGGCGCCACCTAATGCAACATGTTGAAAATGCGCCGAAGATTATGGACAGAAAATACACAAACCTGTCGAAAGTCTCCAACAGTTATGATCATTCGCCCGCCCCAGACGCGATCGAGCTTTCCGGTCAACATCCGCATTAACCGATCAGCGCAGTCGAACGCCTTGAAATGCAAACCACCGATCTCGTCGATAACATGACACTTCGCTGCATGCAATAA
This sequence comes from Mycena olivaceomarginata, assembly GCA_029378375.1. Taxonomy (NCBI): domain Eukaryota; kingdom Fungi; phylum Basidiomycota; class Agaricomycetes; order Agaricales; family Mycenaceae; genus Mycena; species Mycena olivaceomarginata. The sequence continues at coordinate 7,025 of JARKIC010001713.1, forward strand.
TCGTGCCCGATCGCTTTTGAGTCCAACAGATGATTTCAAAAATGGCTTATACTCGTCCACTGGGATCCCATAGAGGTAGTGTGTTGTTCTTCCCCCGGGGTAATTTTTCGCCGCAAAAGCGGACGATGCCGAGAGTAAAACAATTTCATCTTGCTTGCGAAGAGCTCCGATGACTGGATACAGAAGGTATGTCTTGCCACGACCCGCGCGACCATCGATGTGGATGGGTGGGGGATCATTCATGGTTGAAATCTGTACGATGCGCTCATATACAATGAGCTGGATTATATATTGGTCAGTCAGTCTTTGAATCAAAAGTACGATATCAGTCCGACCTGTTCCGGAGTAAGACTGTCCCTAAATGCGCAGAGATTGGTCGGGTCTCCACCCCAGCGTAGGCGCTCGGCGTCGACTTCGAGCTGGTCTTTCGTCGTGAATCTCGCTCTGTAGAGGTCTGTCGGGCACGGCGGGAACGCTGCGCTTCACGCCGCCGCTCTCGATGGGACTCAATTTCGATTCCTTCCAGCATTTGATCCGTCATTGATTCTTCGGGTCTTGGAATGAATAATGAACAGTTAAGGCGGTAAGAATATGCATCAAAAGAGCTATGCACCCAATTGAAAACACCGACTCCATTGCAAGTACGCAAGAATGAAAAAACGGGGTGAAGGGAGGGCGAAAGTGATTGCGAAGGATCCCGAAAACCACAGCTATCTTGATAACTTAGCGGGCGCACAGTTTCCGCAGCAGACGCACAGTCTCCGCAGTAGGAGAGCAGATTGCGCACAGCACAAAGTTTATTGCCATTTTGGTAGAGAAAGCTGTTGAGCCGTTAGCGCCAATCCGTCAAGCAAGGTTCAAGGGTGGTGATGGAATGTCTGCCGCGGCAAAGAAAGGACCGCGGACCGATGAAACAGCGCAATCTGTCAAGCGTGAGTAGGATCCGAAAGTTCGGGGCAAAGGTTCCCAGAGCGGAGTTTAAAGGCTTCACACACAGGTAATTTTATAAAGAGAGAGAAGACTTATACTTGAACTTCGAGTTGCGCTCGGACTCGAACGGGTTCTAGGTTCGGTTCATGTGGCTAATCGCACTACTCTGGAAGTTTTGGGGCTACGCCAAATCAACCTCAAATTTGGACATGGATCCATGGAAGGTTCGCCTGGATCTTCCTGGATATGGTTAAATTAATTGCCAGAGCTGCGCACTCAAAGGCCGCTCAAAAGAATAGCTGTCCGATTCGCTGGACCCGCTCCTTTCCGTCCGTCCTCCCTCCTTTGCCCCAGCCCGTCCACCTCTCTTTGCTGCAGTCCAGTCGTTACGGGTGTTCCACTGTCCTCGCTATCAGGCCTGAGTAACACCTCAAAATCCTCAACATCCTCAAGATCTTCAAGAGTACCCTCACGACTCGAGCACAATAATCAAGGCGCACTAATCCGGTGGCAATGCTATCAAGCTCCCGGCGTCAAGATGCACAACTACAGTCGACATTCAAGCTTCTTCAAATTACGCAAGTCGCACCCCAAAGACACGCCTGTAATTTCAATTCGAACTGCCCGTTATCCTGGATTCGCGGCTCCCTTGCTTCCCCCGGCAATGCTATCAAGCTCCCGGCGTCAAGATCCACACAACTCCAGTCGAAATTCAAGCCTCTTCAAATTACGGAAGTCTCACCCCGAAGTTGCGCCTGCAATTTCAATTCGAACTGCCGGTTATCCTTGATTCGCGGCTCTCTTGCTTCCCCACGTTCATGCGACTTCCTCCCTGCAGTGGCGTCGCCAACACTAACGAGCCCCGGGCTCTGGGTCTTCTGAATCGTTCAAGCGGGCTCCGTCGTGTCCTCAAGGTCAGCCGGAAGGTTTCCCCGCCGTTCTACCATTTACACTCATTCCTTTTTGGCAGATTTTCGCCACAACCAACGCGTCCGCTGCGTCGAACTCCATTACTGTGCCGCGGTGATTTTATCCTCCAGTGCTGAATCCTTCTCATCTGATCATTCCTGTAATTCCATTGAGGTTCGTTCTGTTAAATTGCCGTGTCGCAGTTCCGCAAAGAACGGGATGAGCAGTTCGCTTTCAATGCTGGCTGTGTTTATGACTAACCCCTTCACTGCAGCCCATTACAACGCGCAACATCGTCCTCATAGAACTTATCCTATCCGCCCACTGCCCAACCGAGTTCATTGATGAGTATGTAGTTTCAATCCGCGTACAGGCGGAGAATGACCACATTTATACCAGCAGTTTTTGAATACCTCAAGATTCCTCGGCTTGCCCACGTCGCGTCCATATCACATCTGAACCCGACCCAAAATACCCCCCTCACTCATACGGATTTGATGCCCGTATCGTTCGGCCAGTTTATTGATGTGCAGCGCAGCCTGTTCTATTTTATCTCGGGTGGCGCTGAGCTTTAATTTGTCGAGCGGTGGATCTCCTGTGTGCTCACGCAACATTCGTCTGTTAGGTCAGCGCCAACCAATCAATATAAGTGAATTCCAGGCATTGAACTGACGTATCCAGGTGTGTAGTCGCCCCTCGCCCCCATCTGAATCCGATTTCACCCTTCTATGATCTCTCTTCAGGGCGGCACCGCACCCGGTGCCAAATCTTCAACTCCCTTTGGCCTGTGCCGGTACTCAGTATGTTCGTCTGCAACTTTTCTTCGATTCTCATCGAGTTCAACGGTTCCACAGATTTCATGATGAATTCGAGTTGCCTAGACAATTTAAATGTTGTTCTGAATTATATGAATGGCCCCTCGCGGCTGTCCACTCCCTATGTACTCTAATGCTGCGCGGCGGTTGGCCAGATAAATGTATTACTCCGTAGCATACCTATGTTATTTTATTTCCAAAACTTGCAATTGAAGCTGCCGGATAGTTCCGATGTGGCGCAGTGTAAAAACTTCAAAGTAAGCGACGCAGCTCCATTCATTCAGTGATATCCTCTGGATACGGGTCACTCGACTTGAAGGTGCCACGAATTTACTGTAAATAATGCAGAAGTTTGGTGCTCTTAAAACCAGGCTTGACTTTCGAGCAATCGCAATTCCATCCTCGCGGTCCCAGCCGGAGCGTAGCGAAGGCACGTCTTGTATGATTTTATCAAAGTCCCCTGCTGAGCATTAAAGTGCATTCGCCGACGGAAGGCGTGATTGATGTCAAGCTCGACCACTTCATTCACACACCTCCATCGACGGCCATTTCTCTGTTCCCTGATGACCAGGCCATCTCCAACTCTACCCTCACAAGCACCGAGTCCGGATATTCCATCGTGTCGGGTGGTCTGACGGCCGAAATAACCTCCAACTTGATCTATATACCATTACTTTCAAATCCCCGACTCGCACATTGATGTTTGCTGGGCCGAAATATCAGGCCATCTACGACGTGCCGTCCCGCTAGACGATGTTGTCTGCCTCCAACAGCTCGTATTTGGCTCTCTACTCGAGCTCGAACCCTACCACCGCTCCGCTTTCTGAATTCGTGAGATATATCAACTCTGAGCTCAACATCTCGCCCGGAGAGCTTGTGTATGGCTTCGGAGAAAAGTTCAGCGCGTTTGTCAAAAATGGTCAGTGGGTTCAACTCTTCATGACTGTGTTTCACTGTCAAAAGGTCAATCAATCAAGGTGTGGAACCAAGGCTAGTCTTTCGTTCCTCTTCCCAGGAGATTCGTAGCTCACACCGGTTCAGACGGCAGCACATCCAGTGACCAAGCATACAAATGCATACCGTTCTACATCACGGACAGGAATTACGACGGTATTTTATTTTCAGTCATCGTTGACGCGGCATTGATTGGATATTCAGTATTTATCAACAACCTGGGGACTTCGGGGGAGGCCGATGCTGCGCACGGCATAACTCGTACTTTCTTTTTTTTTTCTTTTTATTCTTCCTTTAACCAAAAACAAAACATTAATGGTTCAGGGCGCATTCCACAAGCTAAGGTGGCTGTGCACAGCACAACCTACGAAGGACTTCGGACATTCCCGGCCGAATTGATCGCCGGCCACCAACCATGGAACCCAGCTAAGGGAGGCCACCTTCTCGCACTACCAACCAATATCGGGGAAAAACCTCAGCTTGTCCCACTTCTAGTTTAGATAGCACACCATAAAATAATGTGGTGCTCAACTTCCACCAAAATTACTGTTCCAGGACTTCCCTCTCTCTCTGTTCTTACCTGTTCTCATGAGCTAAAGGTATTCTAAATATTGGTCTAACCACTCAGTGTGGAGCACCCACCCTAATTTGTGTTTCAGGTGGTGCAATCAGACCGAGCATCGTACACAATCCACCGAGGTGATTTGGTGTGGAATGATCCTTTTGAACCGAAAATTCCGGAACATCAATGGCCGTAGCCTGCCTGTCCGAGTAGTGTGCCAGCAGGTAACCATTTTAAAGAATTTGCAAGAGGAAGAACAGAAAAGCATACTGATTGGGCAATTTATGGGGAGCTGTGGACCCGGTGTCGGATATTGGGTGTCTGCTCCAATTCTGCTCTCTAGCTTGCTTTTATGCGGCCCCATTGGAATATATTTTCGATGGAAGCGCTGCTGCTGGACCTGTACTCATCTGTCAGCCTTTGAAGGTGCCTGATTCATGATGCCGGTGAGCAAAAAATCAGCCAGTGGATCACCGTTGATGGTGATTGAGGCCACGGCGTCAATGCAGATCTGCGAAATATGGAGAGGTGAGTATACAACACTTTTAAAGATTCACGGGCAACCCCGGTGATTGACGACAACCATTGGAGCCTTCTTGCAGAAGGGTTTGGGAATGGGACAGTGGCCATGCAGATGTGCATATTGGGCATTGACATGAAGGCAAGACCGAAGGTAGCATGCTGTGTCGAGCGATATGATAAAGCAAAAGACATGACAAACAACGCAGCTACGATGTAGATCGAGAACTGAATGCCACAACGTGGTCCAATAACGTCCAAGGCTGAATTAGACACCTGCACCAGACGTATCGACAGCGCATTGCAGCATTCCACCATCGCAACTTGGAAATTTGGCGAGCAATTTTCATTCTCCAAAGAGATGTCAATGTGGATGTTTCCGGCTGTGGATGCTTCCAGTTGTAGATTTGCTGTTCCCTTATTATTGTTTCCTCTACCGGCCGAACCACTCGTGGTCAACACTCAGTGGCGAGGTTGTGCTCGCATAAGGAGTGCTTTCGGTAATTACAGCCAATATGTCGCCGAGCAGATCATATGGACCGGCGAAAAGATGGGCTCAGCGTCTGAATGGACTGTCAAAAGGGAAATTTGACTGATGAACGAAGATGGACGCTGCATGTCGACATGTGTGTAGCCCAAACCGGAAGTGATGGAGGATATAAAAGTTGAACTGTTAAAAATGTATCGCGGATTTCTATGGCCCAAATCTAACTCAAACATAGCACTAATTGTACGGAGTGGAACCACTTGCGCTCTCCCCTGCACGAGAGGTGCTGTTTGATGGTACGAAAAAAAAAAACACAATACCCCCCGATCAAATAATGCATGGTTTCCCACTGCTTTCCCGAGCACAGAGCTACAAACACTGGTTGGGAGATTCAAGTTTTTCAGCACAATTTATGGTGAAAAATGTTGTTTGTTTTTCAGACATTTTTCACTGAAAAAGGTAGTGAAAAACTCAAAACATTTTCACCATTTTGTGAGTTCAAGGTGAAAAATCTGTAACATTAGCTATCATTGTTCAATTGGCCTAATTTTTTGATACGATGTACTCGCAGATGTACCGGAGGGCAGCAAATAGCGGCTTTTTTTATATGACCTGTATTTGGCTCAAGACTTTGAAAAGAGAATACGTGTTGCTGTAATATAGACTGCATCTGATGTATGGGCCACATTGAAAATGCCAGTATCTTGTGCCCTCCGGTACATGTATGAGTCCATTGTATCAAAAAATTAGGCCAATCGAACAATGATAGCTAATGTTACAGCCATCGTACTCAAAACACAGATACTTTCCCAATCAAGCAATTTGATTGACCATCAAAAAATCCAAAGAGGCCATGCCCTCCGGACTTTCAATGCCAACATAATGAGCATATTCTCAAGGAAAACAGGTGAGAATTGATCTCAAGAGAGCCATCCGATGCAAAGTTCATTGAAAAAAAAAAAAAAAAAAAACAGGCTGCGCCCTAAGTTCCGCAAAGAGCTGTAATTTTGATACAAGTTCATGAGCTGAAAAAATTAAATTTCTACACAAGTTGCTGTAGAAAAAAATCAAATCTTCACACAAGTTGCTGTATGTTACAGCCTGTAGTAGCTTATATTAATGACCCCGAGAGGCGGGGGAATAATATTTCGATATTAATCTGAGAGAAAAGATTTAATTGTTCCAGATTAATCTTGCGCAGATTAATCAGTTCAAAAAAATGACTAGGAACAGCAGGGTTCGAACTACAGACTGCTGTCATGCCGTGGAATGCAGCAAACTTGAGGTACACTAACTTTACCACTACACTACCAGGGAGTGACAGTGACTGAGACTGCCGCCATTACATCATGTCCATTGACTAATCTCTAACCTTTCATTTTGCCCAATTGCATATGCTTCCTACTCCCTGTGTCTCATTTTTGAAGATGATTTCATGCCCAACCAGCTAACCTTTCCATCTTGGTGCTATTATGGCAGTCCTTAACAGTCTGTTAGTGTAGTGGTATGCTCCGTGGTTGCCGTTAATTGAGCCTTGTTGCTGAGGTCAGTGGTTAAAATCTTGCTTTTGCGGTCCTTTCCTTTTGACTTGGCTTCGGATTAATCCTGCTGCAGCAACTTGTGTGAAAATTTAATTTATTTCCACAGCAACTTGTGCGACAAATTTAAACTTTCCAGCTCAGCAACTTGTGCCAAAATGAAATCACAACTGCTGAGATCACTGCCCGACAATCCACTGTGACCGTGATCTCAGCTAGAGGGATGTGAGGAGGCCCAGGGGCAATGGTGTAATTACCATTGTGACGAGGGTATTTGGGGGCATGCCCAAGGCAGACATTATGACATGTCATATATGTTTACATAGTCTGATTCTGTATAGCTCAAGTAGCTAGATCATGTGATAGATCTTTTGCTTGCACTTACCATCATGTTGTGAACTGGTGATCCCTCAAGGCGAACCACCTCTACATGTTAGGCCCCTGCTTGGCTGAGCATCCGTACAAACTGCTCCATGGCCCCGGTGTTGCAGGGGCTCCTATCTTGGGTCACCAGATTCCTAGTTGAAGGGTTACAACAACGGGGAGGGCCTGAGTCAGCACCTCCCGTCTATCTTAGCTGCACCGAACACTATGTTCATGCGCGCTTCACCTCCAGCCCAGCGAAGCCTAAACGACCTGCATCACAACCGTGTACACACTGGGATAACCCCTGGAAACTGGTGTTTCTAAGCGGGACCGTGCCATGTAAATCTACCTACCTACCTACCCTTGGATGCTTATGGATGCGGCCTATCTTAGACTGTGCCTCTAGATTCTAGATTTGAATGGTAAACAGGGTTTGACTCCCGTCGATGCATATGCGGAGCAACTTTTAAAAAAAAAATTCCTTCCAGACGATGTTCGAAGTCTGATAGGTCCCATAGGGCCGACTCAAGAAAGAATGAGAGGCCAGTTGAAACTTGATGGGAAGTCCGATCAATGAGATCAATGTTCAGCTTGGAAACCTTCCTTTTTGGAGAACCGCACACCTCGCAACTACTGAAAAACTACATACATCTAACTGGTCGAGAGTAGGTGTAGAATGCACCGGTTGTGTATGGAACACCATCAAATCAATAGCCAGATTCCCTCAAGTTATTACGGTGGATGGGACTCGACTCCCCGCCGGTGCATGCGAAGTCCGAGGTCAACATTTTCTTTGTTTTGGGTTGGAGATCCCCGGCTCCAACGCCCCGTTGACGCCCCGAGTTCCTTAAGGCTCGTCGGATACAAGCTCAAGGCTCTATGGGCACCGTGAATCTGAGGAATCTGTTTTGCTTTGCTTGGGATTCATGCTCTCCTCAATGAATACAGGGTCAAGAATAAGTGTAGAACGCGCCGGTTGTGTAAGGAACACTCACCGAATCAGTATACCGCCTTGCCCTCGAATCTAACGGTGAACGGGGTTCAACTCCCCGCTGGTGTGTGGAAAATACAGCATCTGTGTGAATCTTTTTGTTGGAAATCTGTTCCAGGAAATTTCTGAAGCCCGATTGGATGTAGTCGGGGAAATCCGATCGATGAGATCAATGTTCAACTTGAATAATTTCTCTTTAGACATCACACCTTGCACTCACCGAAAGCCTCCGTACATATAACGGGTCGAGAGGCGGTGTAGAAGAACGTACTGGTTGTGTACGGAACAAATCAATCACAATTTTCTATGAAATGGTTTATGGTGAACGGGGTTTCAACTCCCCGCCGGTGCATTATCTTCCCCCTATTTTTTGGTTGAGACTCATTCTTGCGCACCCACGCCTCGTTGTACTGGGTCAAGAATATACGTATATGCGGAACGCGCCGGTTCGTGTACGGTACACCCACCAGATCAATTGATATCAACTCGATTCGCATACAACTTGAGTGGTGGACGGATGTAGCTGGATCATCTTTGTTTCTTTGTTTTTTGGCTAATATTACCCATTCCTTACGCCTCGTCATACAGGGTCAAGAATACATGCAGCAAGCGCCGGTTGTGTACGGTACACCCACCGAATCAGTGGACATCCGCAGAATCGAACGGTGGACGGGGTTCGACTCCCCACCAGTGCATATACGGATGGTGCCGACAATTTTTTTTGTCAGTTGAGAGTGCTCGCAGATAAAATCCAGAAGAAACTCCATTCTAAAGGGTCGAGAGTGGGTGTGTAGAATTCGAACGCACCGGTCGTGTATGGTACACCCACCGAATCGGTACCTTACCACAATTGCCGCAAAATTGAACGGTGGACGGGGTCCGACTCCCCGCCGGTGCATTATCTTCTTCCTTGTTTTTTGGTTGAGACTCATTCTTGCATGCGCACCTACGCCTCGTTGTACAGAGCCAAGAATCCACGGATCCGCGGACTGCGCCGATCGTGTACGGTACACCCACCAGATCAAGTACTCGATTCGCATACAGCTTAAGTGGTGGATGGGGATCGACTCCCAACCGGTGCATCTATCCTCCCTCATTTTTGTTTCTTTGTTTTTTTGGTTGATATTACCTACCGTATTCCTTACGCCTCGTCATGCAGGGTCAAGAATACATGCAGCAAGCGCCGGTCGTGTACGGTACACCCACCGAGTTAGTGGTTAGGTGTTCACGACGGAGTTGAACGGTGGACGGGGTTCGACTCCCCGCCGGTGCATTACCCATGGAAATTCGAAGATTTTTCTCATTTGTTTTTTGGTTTTTTGGTTTTGTCCTCGTTCATTGGGGTTTGAAGAGCGGTGCGGAAGAGTTGGGATGCAAAGGTGGGTATGGGTCAGGCAGGGCTCGATTCGGAACAACATCGAGCAGCATCGAGTTCAATTTGTTCAAAGTTCAAGGATAATTATAAGTACACTAGTAGTATTAACATTATTCTATAAAATACGAATTATCCGGCAGTGTATGTGGGTACAAGCGAACGATTCCAAAGAGCGTTGAGCAAGGCAAGGCAAGGAAGGAGCGTACAAGAACGTCTACGGTTACAGTTGGGTTGGGGCAAGAAGGATTGTATGAACAAGATGATTAGTGCGGCGATCTAGCGAGTGGGTTAGCGTTCAGCAGTTGTTGCGATTGGGGCGGGGAGGAGCATTGGGGGATAGGGTGCGGATTCAGCGAGGGCGGGAGTGGGATGAGGAGTCAGCGCACGTAGTCCCCCTGCATCACCGCTCCAGCCGCGGACGCAGACGCCGACAACGACAGCGACCGACTCAGCGGGAATGGCGAGCCCGGGCGCACGCGCACCCGTGCAGTGCGGCCGTGGCGGGACGGGGCGGCGGCGATGGGGTACGTCCGGGCGGTGGGGGCACGTGTGAGCTTCGACGCCGCGGCGGACGGGGACGGGAGAGGCGGAGTGGAGCTGCGCGCGGGGACAAAGGTGAAGTTCTCATCGAGGAAGATGCCCGAGTCGTCGATTCCTGCTCTTCCGGCTCCTCGACCTTTCCGACAGCGAACTGCGTCGGCGCGAACTCATCGCCCTCGGCCTCCCCGCTCAGCTCTCTCAGCTCGACGTCCAGCTCCCTCGCGCGCGCGCGTAATAAGCGGCGCGATGGGGATGCGGCGGCTTCGCCCCGTGCGGCGCACCCGGGGGCTCGCAGCGTAGCCGGAGTAGTTGTTGTTGGCGGAATGATACGAATATGTGCTCGGCAGCGCCTCGCAGCTGCGATGCACCACCCTTACCGTGCCCTTCGCGAACGGGTCCGCGTCCTCGTATACGCCCTCCCCATCGAGCGCGGGGTCAGGGATGAACGAGTACGGGCGGTCGGCGCTGGAGTATCGGGAGGAGTGCGAGAGGGAGCTGGTCGCGGAGAAGGAGGAGGCAGTGGGCGAGGGCGGGGCGTGCGAGGCGTCGGATGAGCAGGGGGACTCGGACGAGTCGGGCGAGGGCGGCGGGGAGCCGGGGGCGCAGGTGAATGCGAGCGGGACGGAGGTAGAGGCGCGCTCATATTGCGCTGCGAGGGGCAGGTACGGCCTGAACAGTGCGGAGTCGACGCTGGGCGCGGCCTTGGACGAAGTAGAAGCGGAAATTGGAAGGGAGAGCCGCCGCCGCCGCACGATGAGCGCCGCGGCGCGCTTCTTGAGCTTGCTGAGCATCAGGCGCACGCGGGAGGAGCTGGCGGCGGCATGCAGGTTCTGCACGGACTTTTTGCGCTGCAGGGCCGGGTGGCTCGCCGATGTGCGGAGGAAGAGCGCAAGGGACGTGGCAGGGGGTCAAATTCGAGTGCTGCAGAGATGCGGGCGCGGAACTCGGCGAGGCTGAAGGGCGAGAGGCGGGCGGGCGACGTCGACGGTGACTTGGACGACGAGGGGGAGTGCATGGCGGGCGTTGAAGGGAAAGACGAAGAAGGGAAGTTGCATGGGGTTATATGAACGTCCATTCATTTACCTGTGAACGTGCAACGCGAGAAGTAAGAAAGGCGCGACGTGTTGTTGCGAGTGTTTTGATGGGAGATGACGTGTTCTTTCCTTCTTGTCTTCTACTAAGTACCGCCACAATTTATTTACGCCCGAAGAAGGCTTATTGCGTGCTGCGTCCACTTGACAGGGCTAGGGCGAACGAGACAATTACTGTTCTCAATATTTTTCTTGGGTTTGTCTGCGATTTTCTTACATACGTTTGTAGGGCTTGAACCCGTACGCCGAACGGGACGGCCGTCGAAAAAGACGGCTGTTTCTGGGTACGGACGGGTCGACCCGTCCTGTCGACTAGGTTTTGAGATCGTGAAACGTACGGGTCCCGGCCGTCCCGCCCGTTTCGATGGGTGCCGGGTATGCGGATGGTCTCACCAACAGATTGAAGTCAAGATGTCTCCGGGCTTCATAAATCGAGGGTGTGTACATCAATTAAGGTTGTAGGACAAAGCAGAAAAGTGATTTATGCTCACAGACACCGCCAGACAGGACATAGTGGCCTGCACTGGATGCCGAATATTGCCGACTCCACGGAAGCGCATGATGGAGTGCGTGTGGCGACTAACAGAAGACCGGCACGATGATATTGATGAACCCAGATATATCTTCAAACTCCGAAGCCCCAAATTATATGCTCCGGCACCGCTGTTATGAGGTTGCCGAGTGTTGCCGAAGGACACCCGTCGAAGCCGTCGAAAGGCTGGGAACGGGTCCCCGTCGACGGGTGAACCCGTCCCATACCCGTCCCGGCGAAGGGAGGCTCTGAAACCCAAAACGTACGGGTCCAAACCCGTCCGTCACGGCCGTCGACCCGTCGAAAACGGGGACGGGTTCAAGCCCTATCGTAACGTTCGGGAGCATTTGGCACACTTTCAAAATTCAGAGCGAGGTTGCGAGTTATCGAGCTTCTCTCGACGTTTCTGCCTGCTGTTTGGACCGTCTTCCACCTAATACTCCCACAAAAGCCCTCTAGTTAGAAGGGGGTAACCCGGGGTTACCCCCTTCTAACTAGAAGGCATCATGGCTGTTTTGCCTATGATGCATTAAAAGCTGGAGCAAAGTCGCAATAAAGTCACAATATCTATAAGGTCATGAGAGCTAAGATGAGCTAGCTGCAATAAAGTCAGACTAAAGGCACAATAAAGCTGCAATACAGATGACCTTATATGGAAATGTGACCTCAGACGTAAGCTGCAATAAAGCTGGAGTAAAGTCGCAATAAAGTCACAATATTTATAAGGTCATAAGAGCTAAGACGAGCTAGCTCCAATAAAGTCACAATAAAGGCACAGTAAAGCTGCAATACAGATGGCCTTATATGGAACTGTGACCTCAGACGTAAGCTGCAATAAAGCTGTGATAAAGTCACAATAAATGTAACTGTTTACTTAGGGCTTGAAGGGAATGGTAGCTGCAATAAAGTCACAATAAAGGCACAATAAAGCTGCAATACAGATCACCTTATATAGAGATGTGACCTCAGACGTAAGCTGCAATAAATGTGACTGTTTACTTGGGGCTCGTTGGCCATGGTAGCTGCAATAAAGTCACAATAATAGCCGGTCATGTCAGTGGGCTTATGTAAAGGCCTGAGACAGTTAACATACAGCCACCATAGCCCTTATCTTTCTCTGCCATCTGGGAGGCATCATCCTGGCTGTTCTTGGCTTGGTCTGGCACCTCTCGGGCATCCCAGACAAGTCTTATGTGGGTCAAAAATAGCCATATTTCACTTGAAACTGATAGCTGCCTATATTGGGGCAGGATTGATGGGCCCCGGCCATTGCCTTAACATTGATGGGTGTTTGTATTGTGTTTTACAGCTGCTCTACCATTGATGACTGCCCATACTGGGGTTGCAATTCATGGAATACCACAAAAAAGTGCTGCGTCTCGGAAATGTTTTGCATTTTGTGGGCCAATGGGGCTTCTGATGGGAAAATGGTATAGATGACTCTTATAGCCCTCGATGAGCTCTATGATCTGAGCATAACTTTCCTTTTTTGGACACTAATGCCTTTTGCCCAAAAAGGAAATTTCCGACATCAGCCCTTCCTTAGCTCATAATTGTACCATTTTGGATGATCTAACTATATAGGGATGTTATTCCAAGTTCTCTAAAGCTGACCAGGCCAAATTAGAGCCCATCATAGTGCAATAATAGGGTGCAAATAGCGAATTTGATAAATTGTGTTCCTGGCCATGATATCCTGGGGATACAGCAATATAAATACATCCTGGCTGTATTACTTTGTTCCTCTAGGTTTTGAAGGTGATTGGGCCAAATTGCACCCTATTATGGTGTAATAATGTGGTGAAAATAGCGAATTTGATAAACTGTGTTCCTGGCCATGATGTCTTGGGGATACAGCAATATAAATACCTGCTGAGTATATTACTTTGTTTCTCTAGGCTTTCAAGGTCACTGGGACAAGTTGCAACCCATTATAGTGCATAATAAGGTGAAAATAGCGAACTTTCCCTTTTGGGACACTAACACCTTGCACCCAAAAAAGGAAATTCCCTACATCGGCCCCTCCCTGGCTCATAATTCGACTGTTTTGGATGATCTAACCATATATGGATGTTTTTCTGAGCTCTTTGAAGCTGACTAGAACACACTGGAGCCTATTACAGTGCAATGATAGGGTGAAAATAGCGAATTTGACCAATTGTGTTCCTGGCCATAATATCTTGGGGGTACAGCCATATAGATGCCTCCTGACTGTATTACCTTGCTCCCCTAGGCTATAGGAATACCCTGCAAGCAATGGATTATGTGAGGATCATTAAAAACATCGCATTTTGGCCATATCAGGAAATTGCATGTTCGCCCCATTGTGAGTCTCTCTATGATGTGAGATATCCCAGAACACATATTCTGGATCCTTCCTATGTATATATACTATAAAGGTGCACAGGTGATATCAAGGACACCCATACCCCATGATTTGAGGTGACCATGTGTTATAGTGTTGTTCACCCCATTCAGCATGCCACAGGGTCATAGGGATCCTTCTGGGTGCTTCAAACATATATTACAGACCATATAAAGAGTTCCCAGCCAAAAATCAGGTTATTATGAGATCATAAAATCGAAATATGTCAGATGACATTTCTTGGTTGTTTTGTGAATAGGGCACCAAGGAGACCATTGAGTGCGAAATAGACACTGAGAATGGGAAGAGACAGTGTAAATGACTCAGATTGAGCTTTATTTGAAGTGTTTTGGTCGAGATTTGGCTGAATACTGTTGTTGAGCATACAGGTTTGAGTCTTCAAATAAAGCTCAATCTGAGTCATTTACACTGTCTCTTCCCATTCTCAGTGTCTATTTCGCACTCAATGGTCTCCTTGGTGCCCTATTCACAAAACAACCAAGAAATGTCATCTGACATATTTCGATTTTATGATCTCATAATAACCTGATTTTTGGCTGGGAACTCTTTATATGGTCTGTAATATATGTTTGAAGCACCCAGAAGGATCCCTATGACCCTGTGGCATGCTGAATGGGGTGAACAACACTATAACACATGGTCACCTCAAATCATGGGGGTATGGGTGTCCTTGATATCACCTGTGCACCTTTATAGTATATAACATAGGAAGGATCCAGAATATGTGTTCTGGGATATCTCACATCATAGAGAGACTCACAATGGGGCGAACATGCAATTTCCTGATATGGCCAAAATGCGATGTTTTTAATGATCCTCACATAATCCATTGCTTGCAGGGTATTCCTATAGCCTAGGGGAGCAAGGTAATACAGTCAGGAGGCATCTATATGGCTGTACCCCCAAGATATTATGGCCAGGAACACAATTGGTCAAATTCGCTATTTTCACCCTATCATTGCACTGTAATAGGCTCCAGTGTGTTCTAGTCAGCTTCAAAGAGCTCAGAAAAACATCCATATATGGTTAGATCATCCAAAACAGTCGAATTATGAGCCAGGGAGGGGCCGATGTAGGGAATTTCCTTTTTTGGGTGCAAGGTGTTAGTGTCCCAAAAGGGAAAGTTCGCTATTTTCACCTTATTATGCACTATAATGGGTTGCAACTTGTCCCAGTGACCTTGAAAGCCTAGAGAAACAAAGTAATATACTCAGCAGGTATTTATATTGCTGTATCCCCAAGACATCATGGCCAGGAACACAGTTTATCAAATTCGCTATTTTCACCACATTATTACACCATAATAGGGTGCAATTTGGCCCAATCACCTTCAAAACCTAGAGGAACAAAGTAATACAGCCAGGATGTATTTATATTGCTGTATCCCCAGGATATCATGGCCAGGAACACAATTTATCAAATTCGCTATTTGCACCCTATTATTGCACTATGATGGGCTCTAATTTGGCCTGGTCAGCTTTAGAGAACTTGGAATAACATCCCTATATAGTTAGATCATCCAAAATGGTACAATTATGAGCTAAGGAAGGGCTGATGTCGGAAATTTCCTTTTTGGGCAAAAGGCATTAGTGTCCAAAAAAGGAAAGTTATGCTCAGATCATAGAGCTCATCGAGGGCTATAAGAGTCATCTATACCATTTTCCCATCAGAAGCCCCATTGGCCCACAAAATGCAAAACATTTCCGAGACGCAGCACTTTTTTGTGGTATTCCATGAATTGCAACCCCAGTATGGGCAGTCATCAATGGTAGAGCAGCTGTAAAACACAATACAAACACCCATCAATGTTAAGGCAATGGCCGGGGCCCATCAATCCTGCCCCAATATAGGCAGCTATCAGTTTCAAGTGAAATATGGCTATTTTTGACCCACATAAGACTTGTCTGGGATGCCCGAGAGGTGCCAGACCAAGCCAAGAACAGCCAGGATGATGCCTCCCAGATGGCAGAGAAAGATAAGGGCTATGGTGGCTGTATGTTAACTGTCTCAGGCCTTTACATAAGCCCACTGACATGACCGGCTATTATTGTGACTTTATTGCAGCTACCATGGCCAACGAGCCCCAAGTAAACAGTCACATTTATTGCAGCTTACGTCTGAGGTCACATCTCTATATAAGGTGATCTGTATTGCAGCTTTATTGTGCCTTTATTGTGACTTTATTGCAGCTACCATTCCCTTCAAGCCCTAAGTAAACAGTCACATTTATTGTGACTTTATCACAGCTTTATTGCAGCTTTATTGCAGCTTACGTCTGAGGTCACATTTCCATATAAGGCCATCTGTATTGCAGCTTTACTGTGCCTTTATTGTGACTTTATTGGAGCTAGCTCGTCTTAGCTCTTATGACCTTATAAATATTGTGACTTTATTGCGACTTTACTCCAGCTTTATTGCAGCTTACGTCTGAGGTCACATTTCCATATAAGGTCATCTGTATTGCAGCTTTATTGTGCCTTTAGTCTGACTTTATTGCAGCTAGCTCGTCTTAGCTCTCATGACCTTATAGATATTGTGACTTTATTGCGACTTTGCTCCAGCTTTTAATGCATCATAGGCAAAACAGCCATGATGCCTTCTAGTTAGAAGGGGGTAACCCCCGGGTTACCCCCTTCTAACTAGAGGGCTTTTGTGGGAGTATTAGGTGCCGTCTTCTGAAACCTGCGCCGCGGTCTTGATCAATGTCACGCTATCAAAAACTCGAGAGGCAAGATGTCGCGTGTCTCGAGACTCTTTCGAATTCTTCTCCCTCTTTATAAAATTAAGTAAGCCTGTCCGTCCGTCTGAGGGTTTTTTAAACTCAGCTCATTTCCGCTGATGTCGTGCACCACGGCAACTGGCCGCCCGGCCCCGGTGTACTCCTTCCCGCCGGCACCTCGCCAAGCAATCCTTCGGCATCGACGGCATCTGATGTCACCCTTCTAAGAAACTTTCCTCTAGCGCTCACATTGACAGAGGCTCCCACCACCCCGAAACAAAGGTTGCCGCGGCGAAGTTGCCCTCTACTGCCGCCACAATTCATTTACGCCCGAACAAGGCTTATCGCGTGCTGCATCCACTTGAGAGGGCTAGGGCGACCGAGCACGGGCGATTACTGTTGTCAACATTTTTCCTGGGTTTTTCTGCGATTTTCTGACATACGTTCAAGTCTTCGGGAGCATTGGCACACTCCAACACCAACTTCTCTTCTTTTATCGAGCTTCTCTTGATGTTTCTGCCTGCTGTTTGGACCATCTTCTGAAACCTGCGCCGCGGTCTTGACCAATGTCACGCTATCAAAGACTCGAGAGGCAAGATGCCGCGTGTCTCGAGACTCTTTCGAATTATAGTATCTGAATCTGCATACCTAATTTGGAAAGTAAGAAAAGAACAAGTGGTTGGCGGCTGCAAACACACTGAAACTGGGATCCACAACAGATGGGTGAGTTTCATGAACATGCAATTGAAAATGGATCAATTGCTAACAGATAGGTCGCGATATGGAAACAGAGCATCAGATATAAGGAAAGTATTACACACATCAGTGTGCAGCCTCTCTTTCCCACAAGCGGCATGCCCCGTGGCTTATCAATTGATAAGCCACAGTGGCTTATTGACGGCTTATGGCTGGCAGCTGGGCAGCTGTCAGCCGGCTTATTGGAGTCTGCCGGGGGTCTAGAACCTACAAAGACCAAATCCGGCTAACAGCCACCGGTAAGCCGCGTGTAAGCCGTCAATAAGCCACTGTGGCTTATTTTTTCATAAGCCATGGGGCATGCCGCTTGTGTCCGCTCCACCAATATATAAATCCCGGAAAATTCATTCAACCACCATAAATACAGAGAACATGAAGCTTATTATATGGCCAATCGATATGCCAGACCCTTGTCTCCGAACTATGAAGGGAATACCGCCTTGAACTTCTTTTCCCAGTTCTTCCAGGGCTCCTCCATATAATCGAAGGTGTAAAATTCATATCCCGAGTGCCCAACATACGGATATTGGTTAGATTTACGAGATTTAAACCTTGATTTTGGGTACGGAGATTGCTTTGAATTGCTGCGTGAGCGGTATTCCTCAGGAATATTCCGTTCCAAGGAACTTTCAACCAATGTCAGTAAGTTGGGCGGAGGTTTCGGGAATGTCTGGAAAGGTTGAGAGTTAATAAGAGACAAAAGCGGACAAAACATGTACTTTGAGCCATTGTAAGGTGTTATGCCATTTTTCTGGTTTTAAAGAATATATTACTTTGTTCAATGAGGGTTCCAATTG
Source organism: Mycena olivaceomarginata (assembly GCA_029378375.1). Lineage (NCBI taxonomy): Eukaryota > Fungi > Basidiomycota > Agaricomycetes > Agaricales > Mycenaceae > Mycena > Mycena olivaceomarginata. Next base: position 25,292 of record JARKIC010001713.1, read on the forward strand.
ACGCAGAGCCGGCAAAAGCTCCGGATAAGGCGGACACCATCTCAAGAATACATCCCAGTGCTCATTCGGCCAACTAGTGAACTTTGTCAAGTTTGTGTGCTTCAGGTTGTCCAATGCTCTCACCTGAGATGTTCTTTGTCAGAGGAAGAGCATCGTGAGTACCAGTGATCTTGTTGAATAGTTTCCTTCACAAAGTGCATGAGATTGTAAGCAAGTTCCCGTTTCGTTTCGGCAAATTGCTTCGGGAAATAGGATGGGAGAATTGTGTAAACTTCCTTTGCTAGTTCGCCGCCGCCAGGGCCGCCAAGTCGCTGCCCCGGACTGTGTGCATCCGGAGTATCAGGCGCTGTATTTGTGCGTAAAAAACAGATGGCGATCCTTGCTTCATCCCATGGTAGACCTAATAGTTGACGAACTATTGAAAACAACATGGAATGCTCCTGATGGCGATCTTCATTGAAAAAGACGGTGATTCTGAATGCCCAGAGGATCTTAACAAGTTGAGGAGTGACAAGGGATATTATCTCTGTCGGATCTTCTGGGTCTGTTGTCGCTGTGAATTGGGTTGCTGGTGGGTCATGCTCAGACCACCAACGCTGGCAGTCGAGCATGAATGAGTAATCCTCCCAGCGCTGAATGAGAGTTTCGGGTACCGCCTCTGTACTTTTCTAATGAAGCCAAACATTACACATGGCTATAGGATGGTGAGAAAATATACCTTCAACCATTGCAAGACTATGTCAATCACTTCATGGTCAGACTTCCAGCCAAACAGATAATCTGGCATGAAAGTGGAGACCAGCTCCAAAAGGTCGGGAGAGGTCTGAACTGTGGCCAGAAATTTGAAGAGACCATGTCCATAGTATCTGCAATGGAAACTGGTCAATGTAAATCAATAGAGAATTTCATGTATTTACCGCAATATTTTAGCACACCCATCCACATTCGAAAATGCCTCCAGGATGCGGCGAGCCAATTTCTTCCTATGCTGAAGGTCATTCACAAAGAATCTCTTTGATCGCTTCTCGTCCTGTAAAAAATCGAGGAAGGAGGCATGATAAACTTTAATCCAAGCAGGTCCTTTCTTTCCCCTATAATCTTCACCGAGCAAGGAGCGCAGGCCACGCAAGGTCAGCGAAATCTCTTTTGGCTGCCATTCCAGAAGCCGTTCAACTGCATAAATTGGTAGCTGAATTTCTGCCGCAATAACTGCCAGAAGTTCGAAAACGTGAGGTCGGTCAACAACATCCTCAGAGAGGATTTGAGTGTAAAGGTCGTCGAGCGCGGAAAGCGGTGCTCTCGGTCCATGAGGCTGATCAATGCCCATGATTAAACTGAGACGTTCCGTCGGTCGGAAATTCCTATCATCGATGAATCTTATGACCGTGGATGCGTAGAATAAAATGACCAGAGGATTTTTCGATTAGTTGATCAATGATCTCGGTCGTTGGCCATGGTAGGGGCACTGCAGCCATAGTTCGGTAGTGTTTGCTATGGATACGTGAATATTCGACCTGCAAAAACTTTCGTACATCGTCAAATGATTGGTCGATGGGAAAGCCAAGGTGAATCTTGCTAAGGGAGTCTGCAAACATCTCCTGAATGTGGGCCTCAGGGCGGCTGGCAATCAAGAACCGGATGTTCAGGCCTTGATCACGAAGACTTTCACCGATCGATCGCAATATTTCCTGCTGTACCTCGGGGCCAGTACACTCGTCAAGCCCGTCAATGATAATGGGTACTGGTTCACAGCGCCCAGAAAGATGCATTTGACAGGGCTTAATGATGAGCTGCTCCACCTGGATGGAAAGGGATCTTTCCACAATGGATGGGTCCCTCTCCACAACCTGAGCGATAGCACCTCTCAGCTGGGGCAGATGAAGAGCGAGCTGATATGCGATGGTTGGGAACAGCTTGTTGCCATTTCCGCGCGATGCATTACCACGTTTGAAGAAGAAAACTGGCCCCAAGACGACCCTGGGCCTCCAACTGTAGGCAGAGTGACTGTGCAACAGCAGATTTTCCGGCGCCAGCGGGGCCGTTTAGCCACAGGATAACGTTGTCGTGGCGATCCTTCCCGTCGGTGAGGAACTGAGGCAATGGATCATAACCATAAGCTATATCTGTTGGTGGCCTGAGATCCCAATAGTAGTGAGACCGCTCAATGGTCCAGTGACGTTCTGGCTCAAATCCGCGAGACCAACACTCGAGAACGCTGAGCATCTTTGTCCTAGTTTCGGGATGGCATCTGGGTTGTGGAAATCTCTCCGCGGAGTCATGAAAGGCGTCGTTGGCTGCAGGCACGATGCAAGATGTGGAGGCCTTCAAGTCGGGTTCTGTTATTCCATTCGAACGGTTTGAGAGGTTAAACCACAACTCACCTTGTTCCCCTTTCTGCTGTATATGGGTCACATTGCCACTGATGAATGTTCCGCCACTGATATTTGTGTGCGGCTCGGGGGGGGGAACGGCCCGCCCAGGGCACAGGTGGGGGGAAAGGTGAACGGGAATGGTAGGATGTCTGGTCCAATTCAGCAAGGTCGCTCAACTGATACACGGGGTTGCCGAAATTCCGTCGCTGTCCTGGCTTGAAGGGACGTGGTCGCGGGTTTGTAGCGATTTCCCCTGAACTTCTCAGTGTCTGAAGAGAATCCAAGGGGGTTTCCAATCTCGGTCCAAATGAAGAGTGCGCTGTAGACAGGAGCTGGGGGGATGGGTGGCTATCTCTGCTGATTCCTTGGGAGAATATGGACCCGAGTGCTGATGGGAGGGAAGGGGGAGATAGAGGCGCAAGAGGTGGGGGTGCATTAATTGAGGATAATCTTCTGCTCCTGGACGAGAATAAAGACCGCAGTGCAGATGGGATCCGCAGTGGAGACGAGCGAGATGGATGATTCTGGCTCGGAGGGGGATCTTCGACTTGATCAGCGAAATGGTCTCTGCCCTGGGATGACTCACCATATGTCAAAGCTCTGTCATTCCTATCGGTCGGTTGGCGAGTACGAGCGTCTGAAGCAAAGCCTGCCATGCTGCCAGTGTCCGATTCCAAAGTTAAAGAAGGGTCCCTCTCGTACTGCACTTCGAGCGTGTTGTGTACGTTCATGTCTCCCCCAACGTCATAGAAGGTCCCGCCATTTATTTGTACGCCAGTGCTGGACCTAAAGAACGGCATTCGAGCTCGAGCAGATGGAGGACGGGAGTGGAGAGGACCAGAACGACAGTTGTGCACCCGAGGTAATTTAAAAATCAGGTGGTTGATGCGGTTGAACTAGAAAGCTGTGCATGTCGATTTCTATCACTCGGCACGTCTGAGTGAGGCGCTGAAAGTGTCAGAGGCCATTGAATGCGAGATAACCAATACTACTATATGCAGTGGAGGAAGGTTGCAAGGTCACTCCAGAATTCGATGCTTGCTTGCTTGGATGCCGGGCGAAGATGTACCGGAGTCTCCGGACAGCTCCGAGTCCAAGCGAGAAGCGACAAGGACTTGGCAGCTAGAAAGCTGTATATGTCGATTTATATCACTCGGCACGTCTGAGTGAGGGGCTGAAACTGTCAAACATGACCGTTCTATTAAGATTTAGTGCCCAATTTGTTGGGGACTACCGTACAATTGGGCCAGGAGAAAATGCCGCAACTGCCGCGCCACAGTTTAGCCTAGGTAGTCAAACATCTTTGTTGTTGAAAACGACACAAGAATATCCACTGCCTTCTGTGGATGCACTATCTCTCAAAACTGGGCCTTCCATTTTGAACTAGGTTGAACTGGTCCTCTCTGGGTGGAAAATTCGATAAATATTGCCTCAAATTGTGGCAAACTGCATTGTGTATTCTTCCGTGGAATTCAAACATGAAGCAAACGCGAATCGCAACTACCAAAAAACTACATACATCTAACAGGTCGAGAGTAGACGTAGAACGCACCGGTTGTGTATGGAACACCATCAAATCAACAGCCGGATTCCCTCAGGTCATTACGGTGGGTGGGGCTCGACTCGTGCATGCGAAGTCCGAGGTCAACGTTTTCTTTGTTTTTGGGTTGGAAATCCCCGGCTCCAACGCCCCGTTGACGCCCCGAGTTCCTCAAGGCTCATCGAATACAAGCTCAAGGATCTATGGGCACCGTGAATCTGAGGGATCTCTCTTCCTGTTTTGCTTTGGTTGGGATCATGTTCCCCCTCAATGAATACAGGGTCAAGAATAAGTGTAGAACGCGCCGGTTGTGGAAGGAACACTCACCGAATCAGTATACCGCCTTGCCCTCGAATCTAACGGTGAACGGGGTTTCAACTCCCCGCCGGAGTGTGCAAAATACAGCATCTGTGTGAATCTTTTTGTCGGAAATCTCTTCCAGGAAATGTCTGAAGCCCAATTCTCACCGAATCAGTATACTGCCTTGCACTCGAATCTAACGGTGAACGGGGTTCAACTCCCCGCCGGTGTGTAGAAAATACAGCATCTGTGTGAACCTTTTTGTCGGAAATCTGTTCCAGGAAATGTCTGAAGCCCAATTGGATGTAGTTGGGGAAATCCGATCGATGAGAGCAATGTTCAACCTGAATACTTTCTCCTCGGACATCACACCTTGCCCTCACCGAAAGCTCCATACATCTAACGGATCGAGAGGAGGTGTAGAACGTACTGGTTATGTACGGTGTAGAAGAAGGGGTCGGTCACGCGGTGGACCAGAGAGAGAAGGTCGGCGGTTATACCCTAGGCTGCAACGGTAGTGTAGAAATAATATTCTCGAAACAATGTAACAACTCAGCTCTGATTTGACTCGTCTCTAGACTCAGGTCGCTCTCTGGACCTCTCGTACTCGAACTCTTGTGGATGCTGGACTCGAACTCGAACTTGGTGAGGATCAGATGTGGGAGAAAGAAAGAGGGAATGATCCCCTGAATGTCATTGCCAGGGAATTTATAGTACGATCGGGGTGGCTGAAACGCGTACTCATGCGTCACCAGAGCCCATAGAAACAAGATACAAACGGAAATATAAGAGTGTCCATCGCAGGGAAGACATCCTAAGCTAATCATGCCGTTGCACACCCACCAGCCGGGATACGCGCAAAGACGTGATAGGGAGAGCGCGCTGCCCCCGCCAGACGCGTGCCAGAGGTGGCCCAGACCCCTGGCATCTCGATCCCCGGCGCGTACCGAGCTGGCAATGTCCTCTGGCACAACGTCGCGTCGGTTGTCGTACATGGAGAAGTAGATAAAATAAGACCTATAAAATAATTTAAAGGTTGAGTGATTGGAGTTGAGACGATAAGGAAAAGGAAATAGGACGATACTGATGCTCCACGGGCCTACGATCCCTCCACCAAGAATACGCGCGTGTCGTTCGAGGTTGAACGCGATCACGTGTGGGATTGATGCGTCGGTGTAATGGTCTTGAAGTGCAGATCCGAGGTTGGAGGTCGTCTATCCTAGAATTAAAGAGGAAGGGAGGAAGTAGTGAGAGTGAACAGAAAGAGAAGTAGAGAGAATGGGATGCGGCTGTTAACACCTGGATAGGAGCTCAATCGCAACATGCAACGGGGCCATGAGCGACGAGCGTGCCGTTAGGCACTTCCACAACGGAACAAATCAATCACAATTTTCTATGGGAATGGTATATGGTGAACGGGGTTCAACGTTCAACTCCCCGCCGGTGCATCAAGAAAATCTTTTTGTCCGCAATTTCTTTGCAGGAAATATGTGAAATCCAAGGAGGAGAGAGGGAAGGGCAGGGGACAGAGAAATCCATTGAATGTTCAACTTTCCTTTCGGAATAATCACACACCTTGCACCCACCCCAAAATCTTTCGTACATATCTAGCAGGTCGAGAGTAGGTGTAGAACGCACCGGTTGTGTACGGTACACCCACCCAATCAGTGAGGCATCCGCAAGTAATCGAACGGTGGACAGGGTTCGACTCCCTGCCGGTCCATGACTATCAGCCATGCTCCTTTTCCCTCTCTTTTGGTTGGGATTCTCCTCCCACAGAGAGCTTGCACAACGGGTGGACACGAGAATAAGTGTAGAACGCACCGATCGTGTACGGAACACCCACCATAGCATGTGGGTGTTTCTTGAAGATTCAGCGGTGGACGGGGTTTGACTCCCCGCCGGTGCATGCAGCTCCACATCTTTTTCTTTGTCTTTTGGTTGGAATTTCTTGGGCACTGAATTCCTTACCCCGCGTCATACAGAGTCAAGAATAAGCATAGAACGCACCGGTCGTGTACTGTACACCCACCAGATCAATGTAGTACAAAACTCGCAGACAACTTGAGTGGTGGACGGGGTAAATCGACTCCCAACCTGTGCATGTAGCTTCACTCCTTTTTTTTATTTGATATTACCGTATTCCGTACGCCTCGTCATACAGGGTCGAGAATACATGCAGCAAGCGCCGGTTGTGTACGGTACACCCACCGAATCAGTGTGTTGTCACAGTTTCTGGAAAATTGAACGGTGGACGGGGTTCGACTCCTTGCTGGTGCATTCCCGTTTGACTTGGTCTTTTGATTTTTTGGTTTTGTCCTCGTTCGTTGGATTTCGAGGGCGGCGTGGAAGAGTTGGAACGCAAAGGTGGGGGCGGGTCAGGCAGGGCTTGATTCGGAACAACATCGAACAGCATCAAGTTCAGGCTCAAGTTCAATTTGTTCAAAGTTCAAGGCTAATTGTAAGTACACTAGTAGTATTAGCATTATTCTATAAAATACGAATTATCCGGCAGGTGTATGTGAGCGAGTAAAAGCGAGTGAGTACAAGCGAAGGTGCAAACGATAAGTTCCAAAGAGCGTCGAGCAAGGGAGGCGATGTGGGTGGTACAAGATTAGAGGTACAAGAAAAGAAGGACTGGGTTGGGGTGGGGGTACAAGATAATTAGCTTGGACGAGTTCAGTTGGTACTGGGGGCCGGAACAGCAGAATGACGAGGGTGCCGGTGTTGCAGGGTTGGACGGCCGGGTTGTGGAATTCCTTCCACATCCACCTTTCAGTTCTACTGTAGCAAAACCCCTATTTGTCATTACCTCATTGTTTACGTAGTAAATACGTACCAATCGTGCAATTTACCATCGTACCACCATCTTCACGGCCAGTGCAGGGCAAACGCCCGGAGGCAGCACCGTAGCTCCTCGCCCCTTCCTCTCTGGAACGCCGTCAGTGGGCTTCTAGCCACCAACAACACCATTTCATCGTGATCCACACTCACACTCGTCTCACACCACTTTTCCACGCTATCGACACCCTCTTTTCTGCCGCTTTTCATACCCTACGCCTCGGGACCGTATTCCAGTATTTTTATTCAAAATCTACTCTACCGCTACCGGATCACCGACCCAAAAACGAATCTACGGGCCGGGTGCATAACCCTGCAACACCGGTGGGGAGTGAGAGGAGGAGTCAGCTCAGCGCACGTAATCGCCCGGGACCGCTGGCGCCGCAGACGCAAACGCCGACAAGGAGCGGCTCAAAGGGAAGGGCGAGCCCGAGCGCACCCTTGCGCGCGCGCGGGCGGCGATGGGGTATGTCCGGGCGGTGGGGGCACGTGTGAGCTTCGACGCCACGGCGGACGGGGACGGGGGAGGCGGAGTGGAGCTGCGCGCGGGGACGAAGGTAAAGTTCTCGTCGAGGAAGATGCCCGAGTCGTCGATCTCCTGTTCTTCCTGCTCCTCGTCCTTTCCGACAGCGAACTGCGTCGGCGCGAACTCATCGACCTCGACCTCCCCGCTCAGCTCTCTCAGCTCGACGTCCAGCTCCCTCGCGCGCGCGCGTATGAGCGGCGCGATGGGGACGCGGCGGCCTCGCCCCGTGCGCGCACTCGGGGGCTCGCGGCGTAGCCGGAGTAGTTGTCGGCGGAGTGATACGAATACGTGCTCGGCAGCGCCTCGCAGCTCCGATGCACCACTCTCACGGCACCCTTCGCGAACGGGTCCGCGTCCTCATATACGCCCGCCCCATTGAGCGCGGGGTCCGCCACGGTGGAGGCGGGGATGAACGAGTACGGGTGGTCGGAGCTGGAGTAGCGGGAGGAGTGCGAGAGGGAGCTGGTGGCGGAGAAGGAGGAGGCGGTGGGCGAGGGCGGGGCGTGCGAGGCATCGGACGAGCAGGGGCACTCGGACGAGTCGGGCGAGGGCGGCGGGGAGCCGGGGGCGCAGGTGAATGCGAGCGGGGCGGAGGTAGAGGCGCGCTCGTATTGCGCTGCGAGGGGGAGGTACGGCCTGAACAGCGCTGAGTCGACGCTGGGCGCGGCCTTGGACGAAGTGGAAGCGGAACTTGGGAGGGAGAGTTGCCGCCGCCGCACGCTTCTTGAGTTTGATGAGCATCAGGCGCACGCGGGAGGAGCTAGCGGCGGCGTGCAAGTTCTGCACGGACTTTTTGCGCTGCAGGGCCGGGTGGCTCGTCGATGTGCGGAGGGAGAGCGCGAGCGGCGGGGCGGGGGGCGTTGGAGTCGAGGGCAGCGGAGGCGATACCTGTCAACGTGGAACGCGACGGCGCGACGACGCGTTGCTTGCGAGTGTTTTCATGGCAGATGACACCAGAGTCGATGCCGATGCAGCCCCCGGGACGTAAGTGCGAGATCATAAGTGCGAGATCTAGATGCGCGCCGGAACGGGTGCGTCATGGGCGGGCAGCGAGGGGGAGCGCGGAAAGCAAGGCGAGGTGCGGGCGTGCATGCGCGCAGCGGTGCGATCTTGAGGCGAAGAGCCTGCTCATGCTGCACGATGCAGTGAACGACGCAGACGACGACGCGTGGGGCGAGAAGCGCGGTGGTGAGCAGCGCTAGAGCAAAACGAGATAAGCATCACTGTGTACGTCGGGAACGGCAAGCAAACGCACCTTGCACGAACACGCGAGTCAGCGCACGCCCGTGCTCGCATGTGCAGCGAGCCGCTGCAAAGAATACGGAGACACTGAGGGAGGCTGCAATGATAAGACGATGGCAGCGTCAGTGTGGCGCGAAGGCAGGCAAGCAAAACGCACCTCGTCCACCGTGGTGAGCAGCGCACGCATGCCGACTGATACGCGCTCCCAGTCGCAGTCGGGGTCGGGTGCTCAAATAGGTCTGCGGGAACGATAGCGTTCGAGAGACTGGAGCGGGAAGAGCGCGGGACGGTCGGACCGGCGGCAACATCGCAATTGACGAGTTCAAGTTCGCCTTGGGTTCGCCTCATGTTCGCCTCATGTTCAGTGTTCTCTCGGCAGCCAGGAAAAATGGCCGCAAAGTTCCGCGTCTGCGGGGAAGGTACCGAGCTTGAGCTGAATCCTGGATTTTAACTTGGTGTTAGCTGAGCCTTCGCGAGCTTGCGAGCGCAGGTTCAGTGAGAGATAAGGAGGATTAGATTACGGGATGTACCGCATCTTTGATGGCACATCATTCGTCCTCGTCGCGTTCCATCATACGCGTCTCGTCCTCAGTCTCTTTCGCTCGCATCCTCATCCTCGCTCTCTCACCTCAAATTTTGAGCCCCGCCCGCATCCCTTTTTGGTTACTTCACGCTCGCGTTGTTTTGGGTCTCCTCGCCTTAGACCTGCTTCGCGCTGCGTACTGGTCCTGGGAACCGCTTTCTCTTCCCGCCCGATTCGCACCTTTCCCCCCTTTCCCAGGCGCGTCGGAAAGCACGTCGAATCGGCCGCGAAGCGGCCCAGGCCTCCCGCACACACCCCACTTCTCCCTTCCTCATCCTGACCTCCATCCTCCTCATTTCTTCCCCCGAGCGGTCCGCAGGACCGCACCCCATCACTCCTCGTTCTCACCTCGCTTTTGATAGTAATTGACGTCTCACCTTATGGGGAGGCCGATGCTGGCGCACGGCATAACTCGCACTTTACATTTTATTTACCTTTACCGTTGTTTTTGTCGTCTGTTGCCTATCTTATCACTTAGGAATTATAACCTGCCTTTATACGGGTTTTCCATGTCATCGCATCCGACTAAGTGCAAACGGTTAGTATTTTTTGTAGCGTTTGATCAGCTGAGTCATTGATCGTCATCAGTTAATCAACGGTGATTTCTGAACATGTCCGAATCCGGCGGTCAAAGCGCACTATACGATATGCGAAGAGTATGTAGCTGGCTTGTATTTTTCGACCTTCCGATTCCGAGAACGGCCACTATAAGTTCGTCGAAATGACGGGCGCTAAACCCTTTCGCTCTCAAATCTCGACCACCACGACTCCTAACATGTAAGTATTTTATATTGCTTCTTTCGCAGCACTGAATCGGGCGCAGATGCCGGCTGTGCGCAGAAACCGAAGGCTCCAGAACATCGTTAGAACGTCCCACCTTAACCCGCTCGCCGTCGCTGTATGTAAGCATTTTTCTTATACATTTTATTCGCATTTCGGCTCGACTCATTCACCATCTGCAATCACATCGTACAATTCCAACTCGAATGTGTTATCTCAGATTGGCGTCTCGGTGATTTTTTCCCTGCATATTGGGCAAGTCTGATCGCTTCGCTTAATCCACGTTAACAAGCACGAGTGGCAGAACATGTGCATGCACAGTGGTCTATTAAACCTTAGCAAGAATTGAGCGCGTCAAACAGCACTCACGTAACGGGGTGTAACAGCGTGTCCCAACAAATGCCGCACTCAAACATCTTCGGGTCGACTGTGATACCATGTGTTAGTTGTAAGGTTGGCCTCGGTGTTGGTCATACCTTTCATCTGGCCGGAAGCTGTCGCCGGCGGGCTTGGGGGTGGATTGGTAAAACAATCCCAGAAATCGACTTCTGCCGGAGGTCAACATCGACCGGACACCATATTCTATCTCCCAGCTCTATTCGTTCGGCTGCGACGGTTTGCATGGCTGATGGCTCTGCTGAAACCGTAGCGAGTGATTCGTGCTCAGGTTGACTGTGTTCGGGGCCCTGTCGATACCGTGCTGCGTTTGCCGCCATGATTGTCTGTTGATTTCATCTTTGAAATCTTTATACTGCTTTTCCAACACGTATCGAGTTTGAAGCGCACTTTTGAAATCATCGGTATCACGCGCTTTGTCCGATCGATTCGCGCCGCAATCTTGAGTTATATTGGAATACCTTGAGTCGCATCAACGGCCGCCGCACAGGTCGCATACGAAACAAGTGGGTATGCCCATTTGTCTGTGCTATATTCTAACCCGTCACATATCGATTCCACGACGACATAGCTTTGCCGTTTCAATTTGTCGAGAGGGGAGAAATCATAAGATGCAATGTACCGGATCAGAATAATTATCCGTTTGACTAATAAGGTTATATTATATCAAGGCAGAGTGTCATCAACCATCGCATATATGGCACCACAAGCCGTTTGTACGTCTGCATTTCTTTTGCATGTGTTCAAGAACCACGGCTCGTGGGCATGCACGTTTCCCTCAGGAATCGACGTAGGGCCAGTTTCAATACCATCATGAAACCATATGTCCCTGTTTTCCTTGACGATACGTGATGTAAAGTGGTGATCGCCGATATAGATCACGGATCTAAGCGCGTATCTGACAGCAATCCCTCCGACCAGTATATTAAAAGCGGTATCCAGCTTCATCAGCAGATCATGGAGTGCGAAATGCAAAATGGGAGGCGGACTCAGCGGAACTTCGATTCTTGTCAGGCAGGTTTTGCATACAGCGCAATGGCCATCGGCTCGCAATATTTTCAGGGTGTTTAACCAATGAGACAACATGTACTGATCTTTATATCTAGCTTGTAAAGCGGCATCTTTATATACGGTTCGCGTACACGGGTACCCCTCCAAGTCGGCAGTGACTAAATCGCATTTCAGACATTTGATGGTGTCCCGACCCCAAAAACTCTGACCGAACACAGTGTCCGTCAATATATAAAGGTAAGTAAACACGGGCCCTTTGGGAAAGCCAGCAGGATTTGCATTAGCAAGGCTATTTCGCACTTGGTTTCAGACAGTCTCCAACGATCGGGTTTTTAGGGAGTAAGACTCAAACCCCTTCCCCAACTGGTTGGTGTACTGTGTAATGGAGGCAAATCGGTTTGACCATAGCGGGCCGTGACTGTGCCATATGTGATACAGGCCGATATATAACGCGTCGTACGCGCAGCTGTAATTTACTTGGTCCCACTTTAGTCCAACCGGCGCTATTATCAGTATTTTGCGCTTTTTGCGTGATTTAGCACCCGCTTCGGTAGGTTGCTTTCTCTTCACTGGTTTTTTAGTGTTGCTTGGCATGGCCTTATCGTCCGATTTCACACGATCCTTGGCGAGCTGCTGCTTCGATTGTACAATTTGCCATCGCCCCATTGGTGCAAATGGCCTAAGAATAGTATGTTCTTCTTTGTCCAACATCAGCACGGGATGCAGCTCTTTGACGTTAAATTCATGTCCTTTCCAAGATCGGTAAGTGTATATTACTTCTCGCCAGTTGATGCCTTTGACGTGGCTGGGTAATTCCCCTTCATACCGTTGTCTAGTGGTTTCGTTGAGCAACTCTAGTTCTCTAAACTCTTGTCGTAAGAACCCGTTGATTCCTTTCGTGATTTATAAGGGTCCATTCCCTGCAGGATTACAGTGCCCTCCGAGGTAGCACTGCACGACAACACAGTATAATAGGAAAAGTGATCCTTACAATTATTCAAATCCACTACATTTATGTCTCTCATTTTGCCCTGAGAAGCGTAGTCAGTCATGGCAAAGTTCGGCAGCACCAAAACTTGTTCCCGAGATATTTGCATTGTTCTATCATCAGGTAACGTGCACCATATTTTTTTGGATGCTTTGGGCAAAGCGACAACATTGTCTGGAAGGCCCCGAATCTGTACGGTTTTAGGGGGCGAAATCAACTCGACGAACACAGTGTCCAGGACTTTCTGATCACGATTGCCAACGGCTTCTTGCCATCCCACCACTTTACCTTCTTGACCTTTGGTAACATAACTCTGTCGCGTCGTTGTTTTTTATCATGACAGGCAATCCCAAGCATATATCCAATTTTCCGGGTATATGTTCACCCGCAAAGCAAGGATGTGCATCCCACAGCTGCCGCTGACGATGCTCAGGTATAATTTTCCTCGCCTTAACCGAGTTCCGTTTCCGTACGTCCTTTGGCTTTCTTTCGCTATCGCCCGCATTAACAGCGATCGTCAGAATAAAAGGTTGTCAAGGCTTGTCCATGCTCTTTCGAAAATTTGGCCGTCCCCAATTCGTTGATTTTATCCTTTTGAGCGTTGAAAGCCGTTATAATAGAAACACCTCGGAATTCAGGCCGCGCAAAGGTCGGGCTGTTAGGGCCTTTGCCTATAGCTCTACTTTGCAAGTACTGCAGGTCTTCCTTTGTACAAGACGCAAAACCGCATGTTGGTTAGGACAGTCCGGAATTTTCGTCGTCGGGAGTGTTGGCAGTCTGACGCATATTTTGTTTTAACAGTACAACCGTTGTAATCTGCTGCCAAGTTATTTTGCCTATAGTATTTTTCTGATCCAATATGCTCATCTTTCCGTGTATCATTGGAGCCACTGCAGAGTCAGGGCTATACAAAGCCTCAACGATCACAGGTGGTAATTGCGCGAAATCGCCCGCAAAAATGATGTTAAGGCCTCCGAACGGTTCGTTCGGTTCACCTAAAGAATGGGCTAACCTAGCACTGATGCTATAAAGCGCGCTGCACGACACCATAGACACTTCGTCCAAAAAAATATATTCGACTCCTCTTATTGCGCTCTTGCACCTTCTTTATCTTTGCACCACCAATCCGTTCGGAATCATTATTGTTGGAATCTCTGAGTCCGAGAACGGAGTGAGGATATGTACTGCCATTGAGCAACGCAGCTGAGGTGCCGGTGGGCCCCAGCACTATGAATCTATGCGATTCGGATCGGACTTCAAAAAAATTCACCAGTGCTTTAATGACTTGACTTTTACCGGTACCACCTACACCACCCAAATACATTCGCAACAAGGCCGCAGCCAAGTCCGTGGCATGATTGGCAACTAATCTGAACGCGCGTTCTTGCTCGGTATTAAGGGCGAATGTGGATGCAATGGAATTGATTTGATGTTGAGCCATCTTGTTTGCGGCTTGATACTCTTTAGTGAAATACGAAGCTTTCAACAATTTCACATCAAAACCAATACCGGGCTCGTCTGATGGCCGTTCAGGCAGCTGCGTGTCAGCCGCGTTTTTGAATTTGGATGCAAAGAGACTCTCTGATGCCCGAAATTCTTGCCTTCCATTGGTTGCCGGATAAATGCTGTTCTGGAAAGAATCTTTTATAAGGAGTGGGGGCTGACTTGACCTGAGTGGTCCAGCCGGACGCATGTAGGACGCGTTCGGACTCCATCATCAACTTCTCTTTTGCGATTACGAGTACTTTATGTACTCGTTCTTTTCATCAATCGGGAACCAGAATTTCGATATGGCGAAACTTTTATCAGTGCGTTTGAATAGTGTAATGGAAATAGTGGCTGTGTTCATTAGGTTTTTGACTCTTTTTAGCAGGCTAATCTAATGAAATTAGTGATTATATAAACCATCGAGCTGGTCGTGGTTCGAATCCGTTGTGTCGATCTATTTGGTTTCTCAAATCGCGGCTCCCTTTATTCTATTTCTGCCCCATTTGTTGTCGATTCAGTGTATTAGTTTATTCTGTAACAGATTTGGATATGTGCTGCCTCCTTTATGCTCTTGTAGTTTACAAAGGAGTGTTTGTTCAATCGGCCGCCCACCTTTCACTGTATAACTTGTCGCTAAACTGTAAAGCATGTCGACAACGCAAAGCTCTTACAATACATCCATCACTTACATTCCTCGATGTTTGTACGCCCTCTGCAAAAAAAGCAGGCTTTTCGCAAGGTATGACTGAGGGTCCGTGAGGGGTGGAAGATCCATGAGTCAAGATGAAAGGAGAATCTGATGGGAAAAAACACTCGTGTGGCGATGCACATGTTGCGTACAAGTCACTTCGGGAGTACCCGAAATCAATGATCGCATGTTTGCTCGGCCATTCGGGGTGCCGTTTTATGATCATAATATATTCACTAGGGAATGTCGAGGTGCACCCTCTCGGAAATACTCTTCCTGTAGTAAATATTTAACCGCAATCTTGAGTTACTGTTGTGTCATACACCATTACTACCAAGAAATCCCGCATACTCAAAGATTGTGGCGAACAATAATTTGTCGGCTGCTTATTCATGTATCAAAGCGTAATTAAGGGGCTAGGAAACAGTTGACGAGACACCGCTTTAAGGCGATAGTCAAGGGTATAAGAATACGGATGTAAAGTCTACTCCAGCTCGCCCAAAACAACCACCCATTGAATGTTGAAGCTAAGATGTTGCTCCTCACTTCGCCCTGAAGCTTTGACAAAGTTGGAGATTGTGTAGCCAACTGCGGTGCAGGAGTTGGCGGGTATTTCACCTTTATACATAGGCAGGATATCCCGCAAGTTATCGATGTCAACCGAGGCGTCAAAGCCTGTGTGACGGGCGTCGTAAACAGGAACTACTCAACACGGTTAGTCACGACCGATATCAAGAACGGAGCGAACTGACTGTCGTCGTCGTAGTTAAGCGAATCGGAAGGAGCGGTATATGTCTGTTTGCGGTACAGACTGGAGGTGCTTTGGATACCCTTTCGGTCAGGCGAACTAAGTTTTTCTTCAAAGGAAATCAGCGAAACAAGCTATATGGGAGTCAAACACTGACCGTATTTGTCGAGGGGTATTCCTTTGGTGCCGAATGTCAGTGCACTCATGTTGAGTTGAACATGCATAAGTTCTAGGTCAAATACCATGCCGCACAGTCCGGTGATTCGATCGAAATCTTAGCTAAGATGGACGCCTAAAATATACTTGAGGAGTGGTGCGCCTCCGTTTGACCCGCCGTAGACGGTACTGATATCGCGCAGGGAAGAGTGCGTGGTATTAACCACAGACACACATACAGCGGGCCTTCCCCCGATGGATAAGACCCATCTGAAAACATGTTAAACTGCTAATTCCTGCTGAGATGGCAGACCAAAACCTTTTTCGGGGACCGTCTCGACCGTGAACAGGCGAACGCGCCTCCAACAAACGGGGATCGATACGGGCAGGATTGATGTAATGTCCCTTCTGCACGAACAGTAACAAGGCCCACACCGTCCTACAAGGTAAGTCAGTATACGACTACCAGTCTCTAAATGGACGGCTGACTCGATTGGCAACTCAGGATTGATCACGGGGGTACTCACTCAGCATGAACATCCCGGGCCCCTCGTTCGAGCTCCAGGTAGTAACCTGCCCACGCCTAAAAGCTCAACAATATGATCAAATACAAGTCAGGACGTAAGCTCACCTGAGGTTAGGTAGATCGAGGGCGTAAATAGACTGCATCATCGGGTCTTGGAGTTCGACGTTGGTGACCTCGCATACTTCCGGCAACTCTCTGAAATGCGCTTAGCGACCGGAACTCGAGGAAGATAGATCACAAACTTTACAGCCTTAACGTCAACTGTGTGCAGCACAATTTCCTCTTTTTTCGGCTTCTTCTCGGGACTGGTTTCCTTCAGACACGCGAACTCCACGAAGGGTACTTCGAGCAATTTGCTACCTCCGACAGCACTGCGGTTGGCGATTAGACAAGACGGTCCCAAGGCAAGAATCGGAAGGATAAAGCCACGTCGAAGACTTACCCTTGGCGATTCGAAACTGATTGGCGAAACGTTCTTGGCCACAGCCCGGGCGCCTTTAGTCGGACGAGACACCTGGTCTACGTCGACAGCCATCTCGGAATCAGAAGCGGCAGCATTGTCCTTGTTTCGATGCGGGTTCAGTAGCCGCGTTCACTGTACCAAAAAAAGGGCGTACTCTCTTCTAATGGACCTTTAAAACACGAATGTATTAGCGATACTGCTGTTAACCAAGAGCCGAAGTCTATGCCTTTTACGTTTAACACCGGCTTTCACAGACGTGATATCTGCGTCCTCTGAGCTGTTGGTTGCACTCGGTACAGCTTGGTTCATCCGATTCGGCGTGGTATTCGAGCCGGCCAAGTCCCTATCAGCGATTCCACAATCAACTCGTCAATTTCTAATCGCAAGACGTGAAAGAATGTCATTTACAATGCGTCCTTGGGGCCGGCCGACTTGTACCTGGAAATGCATAAGGCACAAACCGCAATCGACGCATGCTCTACGACACTTACGTTGTAGAGCGCGTCGTCCATGTCGGAGGTGGAAGCTTCGTTATCGCTGCTCCGATCTGACTCGTTCCAGAAGCCAAGGTGCTAAAGACTTTGGGGACGGGCACCGCCCGATTGATCCATGGAAGATTTGTCTTTGTTTGTTCTCAAGTAAAATTCTGATTTTCCATGTTCCATCGCGTTGTGGGTTACTCACTCATTTTACCGGCTAACTTTGGCTGGCAAAAATGTTCCTGTGTATTCATAGTATATGGTTCCAAGCAACTTTTCATAAATTATCTTGACCTCCGTGCGGTCCGAAAATTATACCGAGATAATCCCACATTTGTGAGGCCTCCTGGAGGCAAGAGTTGAAACAAAAAGTCTGGGAGCGTGACCAGGTCTAGAAAATCTATTTCCACACCCAATTCAGATGGCCACCCATGGATTCGTGCTGTAAAACACCTCATTGAGCAATATTTTCCATGAAATGGAAGATTTTTGAGGACATGAAGTAGGCTCAATGATCTCGGTATGTTACAGGAGTAGTTATAAAGGATTCCTCACAGTTTGATGTATGCTGGGCGGAAGATTGCTGTATGCACGACGTTTGAACTGGCTTGAATCGAGGAGTCACGAGCGTGACAGTGTCACATTTGAGGTTGCGCTCCCTCCATTTGAGACCTGTAGGGTATGGGACTCTGTGTTTTTCCCAGCGAAGCATGGATAAATAATTTTTTAAGGCATTTCATTCCTCAAACAAAAACATTGGAGGTGTAATCACCTCTCAAAGCCATGTTCAATGTGTACTCAATGGGCCCCATCAATCAGTACGGGTTGGAAGACGTGTGCTGAAAGTAAAAAATCCGACAAAACAGTTTCATTCTTCGGATACTTTTCCCTTGGCTGCAAGAGAAACAAAGCTGTTGCGGAGACGCTATCAACTTTGGAAGTTCTGCCTCGGATCAGTGCGATCAAAGCTGATTCACAGCCAAATACAGGACATCTTGCAGACTTAATAACGTTGAAACAGTGCCGCGGATTGCTTAGCTTTCGCAGGTAAGGTTATAGGGAATCAATCCTAAAATAAAGCTACGTAGCCGTTTCCTCAATATTATGTTTAAGATGTCTAGCTGTGGCTCAAACAGTCAAAAACAGTATACCCATTCTGTGCATGAAAGGTTTTTATCCGATATCGCTACGTACCTTTATTCAATGCCTGATTTCGAACAACATTTACCATATAATTACATACTGAAAGTGGACGGGAGGAAAGCTATAAACCCGCCAAAGTTGGAACCGACCCTCTCTGCGAACCAAACACGAACAAAGCTGCCATGGATCAATCGGGTGATGCCCGTCCCCACTAAAGTACACGGGGGCATTACGACAGATTGAAGACAGGGGTATGAGACGTGGTTCACCTCGATTCGGAAGGTGCACCCTTAACTTTGCTGTGAAATTGTGAATATATAAGCAAAAAGTTAGAAATGCAGACATACAGCTTTACCCTCCTTCAACGGCGGCGCTAAGGAATAAAATGATCATCAGAACATACAGCGAGGCCGAGAAACAAACTTGCTTGGGCATTGACTTCTTGTAGTTCATAAAAAGCATAAATTGTCTGGACAAAATACCGCGTCAAAGCCAACAATCAAGTGTTAGGTTGCGTACGTACTCGTGTTCTTCCCGATCCATACTGACTGTAATGTTGGAAGGGGTGCGCAACGTCTCAAGCTTAGCCTGAGTGTCTCCACGCTCCGTACCAGGAAGAACAATGTTCTGGAGCCTGCGGTTTCTGCGCACAGCCGGCATCTACGCCCGATTCAATGCTGCGAAGAAACCAATTAACCCTAGCCACTTTCGGAATCGGAAGGTCAACGAATGTAAATATGCTACATACTCTTCGCATCTCGTATAGTGCGCTTTGACCGCCGGATACGGTTGGGATATCCGGGAATCACCGCTGATGAAATGATGGCATCAATATATTGAAATCAACTTGATGTTACACAAAATAAATTACGAACCGAGTCAAATAAACTTGATGACAGGGATTTTCACTGCAAAACAAACAACTGACCTGTCACAACAGCAAAAAAAGGCTCGGTGATGTCAATGAGCGATGCAAGCAAGAATAACTGATGATTCCATTGGAACAATTAACCTTCTTTTCAAGCCGGACGGCGGATTCATTGACTTGGAAATACATATACGATTCTTAACACTGTTGAGAAGCGGCTGGGGTATTGTGGATAGCTGGAAGGCAAATACCGAATGTACAAATTAGCAGCAAAAAACATAAGAATAAGTAGACAAAAAGTAAAGTACGAGTTATGCCGTGCGCCAGCATCGGCCTCCCCCCAAGTTTGATTTGGGCCCTTGACGAACGTGGCAGCCGCATCTTCCTCAAAGAATTCCCCCAATTCTCCGTATTCACCGTCATAGTCCACACCTTCTTTGCCTCTGGAACCTTGGCCGTCAAATAATGGCATCGCGCGCCGTTTTTGCTTGTCCTGCGAGCTGTAATCGTCCCGAGCATCATTGCACTCGTATCGAATGTTGAAATGTTTCATTAGCGTGATGGCCTTATCTGAAAACGTGTGATCCGTGAACACATCATGCCAAGAGGCAGAAGCGGGTTTAAGATCCACAGGGTCCCTCCAAGGTTTAAATAGCGTCAGCATAGTACAGCAGTAATATTCTCTGTCGCCTTGGTCCATTCTAGGCAGCGCACCTCCTACAAAGTTCGGCACTGTTGTTTCCAGATTTCCCCGATTACACCGGACGTAATGTGATTCCCACAGAGAATGTTTTTTGTCGAATGGATGCGCCGACACATCTCCCGCCGTTGTGTCTAACAAATCCTCCTGTGGGTGTGAGTCCAAGTCATCCTCGAACCAGTCGTCGTTTCCGTCGACTGCGTCATTTGTCGGAGTCATATTTGTGTCGTCTCTCACACTTTCTAAAAAGTCGAAGAGCTGTTTTGGAGTTCGCTTCTTCCGCGTAGCCATCTGTATATAATCATACAAACTAGGATGTTCGAAAACAGACGGTCGCCACACATAATCGTCGACATTGGTGGCGCTGACATAGCTATCCTTAGTCTTCATCAATACCAGCTGGTCTAACTCTGTTTCTGCATCAGGGTCATCCCCGCCAGTTTCAGGTGGAACAGCCATTTGTATGTCCGCATCCCAAGCCGCTCTAACAAATCCTACGTAACTCTTCCACCAAAAAGGCTTGAAGTTGTGGTGCGTGTAATGATCTGGATGTTTAAGGAGATACAACGACGCCATCGGGGGAGTTCACCATCTGCATCAACAGTTTCCGGCAATTGTTTTTTTGGTTGGGGCTCCCCCCTATGTCGACCGTCTGGCGTTTCAAGATGGAATTAACAGATTCAAACATATGGTATATTTTTTAAACTCGACTTGGTGATATAATCCGAGACGTAAGCCACGACAGCTTTTGTGGATGTGCCCGACAAGAGGCTAGTAACGTCCGTATTGCATCGCAATAAGTAAGTCAAATCTGGTGATATAGTGTTTATCATAGGCTCGAGTTTCTTGAGATTTATGTATCCATCCTCTAAGTCGACCTCAGTCTTCGTAAATACTTCTCCAGGAAATCTGGCGGAGCAAGTGCCGTCCTTACGAAGACATCCTCTCACCTCCCGCTTTATTTTGGCCCCCGGTTCTTGTTTTTTGGAGTAGTCGGTTCCTGCCTCTGGCCGTTTACAGGTGTGCACGTTCGACCTCAATATAAGATCGTCCGTCACCTCTGCCAAGTTATCCCACCAAGCGTCAGACCAAGCACAAGCCTCACACATTTCCTCATCGCAGTCACACAGCGGAGGCGGCTCCTCGGGTAACGTTTGAGTGGGATCCGAATACCCCGCTGGCACGGGGTTGTATTCCTCTGCGATAACTTCGTGCAAACCTTTACGATTGGTTGTCCGGTAAGGCACTTTGGCCTTGACTTCAGCCATAGTACCCGTTGGAAACTCACCCACGTGACACGACTCAAGGTACGCGACAAGGTCTTTTTGGAATTTTCCGTCTGGATTTAACAGGCAATTGCGTATTTCTAACGGCGAGAGAGCACTCTTGATCCAAATCAGCATATGCATGTGCAAAGTCAATCGGCCTTGTTGCTCTACAGTCCCATAACAAGCGTCCATTTCGCCGTATAAACCGGGTCTGTATGCACCAACACCCAACACATTTCTTTTATAAAAGATTCAGACATGTAATGAAAAAACTGAGCGGCGGCAACAGGATTCTGTGCTATTAGCTTGAGTCGTTCATCCGAAGATCTGAGAGCAGGTGAGAACTTGACTTGGTTGTCTGCAAAGTACAAACATAACGGGTGATTAATATCCACTGGCGAAAACGTTATGAACCACGAAGGCGCACCTTTGAACGATATTAGAGACCACACCTCGTTTCGCATGTATTTTTTTGTCGTCAACGAACCCTGTGCGTGGGCACCCGCGTGCTCCAAGTCTTCGAGCAACTCGAAACAGGCCTGTTCTGCTGCGGTCTTGGTTTTTATATGCTCGTCTTGCTCCAGCCTTTGTGCCAAATCAGACAGCACCTCTGGGTCGATTTGATTGAGCCTATTCGCAATGTCTTGGAATTTTTTTCTGTCCACTAGCAAATGACTACCAGTTTTGGCTTGCTTGATTTGAGCATCGTTGAAAGCTATCATTGGAAAGTAGAAGTCCAATTGGAAGCGCTTGTCATGATACATCAATAAGTGTCGTTTGTGTTCGCCCTCGGATATAAATCGTTTATGGTTTGGATGGCCAATTCCGCCGTGTCCATACGGGAACAACCAGGGGAAAGTTTGCGGGTAAAATTGCATGTTACTGAACGTAGACTCAGGAGTTTCCGCTTGACCTATACCAAGGGTCTTCCCTCCATTTTTTAAATGATCCAATACTTTCATTTTCAACGTACGAATGTCATCCATCGCATATTGCTCTCCAGTTAAACCCGCAACAGCAAAGGAGCACGGGCCGGACAACGTACCCTCGTCTACGTCGCCAGGATTGTCCACACTCATGGCCTCGGGTACTAAATTAGAGTCGCCTTCCTCCGTTTGCTTCCAGTCGACTCCACACGGGATACCAGCTTCAGGTAGATCGTTGAGGTTGTCGTCCGATATTTCCAGAGCACTATAATCTCTATGATTCTGCTTCAACCAATCCAAAGCATCTTTCACTCTCTGTCTATGCACAAACATGGGTGTGCGTACGAAGTCCGCATCGGTGGGCTTCGCAGATCCAAGAAAAACAAAGGCTAAGACTTCACTGAGTTCGTCTCGAGAAATAGGGAGCGTGTTGTACACTTTTCTAATTGGGGTAGCAAACATTATTGCGTTCGCAACCAACTTACCCCGGCCACAGGCGACACGAACCACACACCTGTTATGACGGACTTTCGCGATCATCATTTTCTCGGCCCCAGTAAGATCTTTGAGCTGCCAGGGCAACTCACCTATCCACAGTTGATTAGCGAGACTGTGCGTCGGCGTCCCACCCGCTATTAGCTTCGCCTCGCAATCTATGCAGATTTGATCACATCCGTCAGCCAAAATCGGGCCATCCAGTTCGGACACAGGCTCATCAGACGCAAATCGCTCTTTCCGAGTAACACCTTTCGCGGTCAACAAATTCCACTCGATATCGACTTTTTCCATCGGAGTCAAGTTCTGCAAATTGCACAATCGCCCGCAGACTGCGCAACCCGCTTCTTCAAACGCAATCGGTTCGAAATCGGCACACATATCAGTGAGGATAGAATGTCTCAAGCCTTGACTCGCTGGGGCTGGCGGGAACGGCACATTTGCGGCTGCAGTAGCAGCGTCCTTAGATTTACGCTTTTAGCGGCAAGCTGATACAATTTTCGTTTTCCACGCAGAGCTTCACTAGCCTTGAATTTTCCCTTAGGGTCTTTGGGGTTGGCTCTGGCACGAGATTTATATGCGATGTTTCTTGCTCTATGCGAAGCTGTCTGTAGTTCAGTCACGTTCTTCAACACTTCAAAGACAAAGACGGTTGGCTCGCAATGGCACTCCTGATTCACAACGGCAGCTACTAACTGATCAATCAAACCACAGTTCGGCACGGCAATTTTGTGAACAGCGGCAATCTCTTTGAGTTGAATTTTTGTGAGCTCGCTAGCCAGAACGCGCAAAGGCATGGCTGCCAGCACCTTAGAAGAATCATGAGCGACCTCGGGTAGCATTTTTGCACGCGAGCCATGGGAATGATACATCAGTCGATCCACACCGGCCAACGGAGCATACTCGTCTGTGATAAAAGGATTAATTTGGGCGGGCAAAAATTTCTTGGTGCTTCTTCCGCTGCCTTGATGTCAGGCTGACGCGTAGTTCATCGGCGGAATAGGACACTCAAATTCAAACAGGGACAAAGCAATAGTAGTCAAAAGGCGAACATCAATAATACAAGCTGTCCAACAGGCGCATCTCTCAAACTTGACTCTGACAGCAAATTGTTGAAAGTCGATGCGGTACATCCGCCAGTCGTGGCGACACATTGATTTTCGTTTAAAGGTCCAATACACCCGCCAGTCATGGCGACACATCGAATTTCGGTTTAAGGTGCGAACGAGTCGTCTGCATGCTTCCCCGCATTCATTGCGCACGTCTGCGCAATAAACCAGAGTCAGCAGCCGTTGAATGTTCAGAACAGCCTCGTAAAGACCACCGGGCGCAGGTGTCATCCCGAGGCGGTTCGATCTTTCAGACGGCGTAAAGCTCGAAATTATGTTCGGCCATAAGGCATTTACAGGATATTGTCCTGGTGGAGAGCACTCCAATTGCATTGGAACGCGGGACGCTGGGCCCCCAACGTTATGCACCATACAAATCACGTAGGCTAGGATGCACAGTATTGATAGAATTTTCATGGTGAGGGAAAGAAGATAGAGTGCGACGATTGCACTGCAATTCTCCACCTGCTCGATCGATCGGTGGCCCAATGCAGGTTATTTATTATACATGAAACAAGCCCTGATATGAAATATCACTGACCGAATCGGAACGATCGTCGTCGGACCTTAACCACGGTAAAGTCATCTGTTTATTTCTTCTGGATCCGGCAGTCATTGGTTAACCTCGTGAAGTAGCAAATAAAGTGGATCAACCAGGCTGCTAATCAAAACGAAATGCAGCGGTCGTGTGGATATCTAGCGCGCATTAGCAATCCGGATCGGATATATATCATGGGTTACATAGCGAATCAAGGTGTGTTTGCACGGTGCCCAATATGAATTTAACAATATACCCCATGAGTACGATGTGGCTGTGCACATGACCTGTACGAAACACTTCGGAAACACCCGGTAAATTGATGGCCGGACGCTCCCATTCGGCATTGAAGTCAGGTGCCTTGAGGACAACCGTAATCCAAGTCCTTTGCGAATTAGCATAGCCTGTCTGGCCGGATAAACAGTTTCGGTTTTCTGTGATAACTCTGCTCTTATGTCTGTTTGTCCTGTCTGTATAGGAATCCAACTTCAATTAAAAAATCGCAACACGTGCAGCCCCGTATAGTTAATAGCAAGCGACATAGAAATTTGTGCAATCCAATAAGTACATGTTCAACGTCGTTACACACATGATATGATACTCGAAGTAGAGAGATTAAAACAACACTTGGATGCTGAACTCTCCTCCAGAGTAAAGCCCAATCCAGAATGTTGAGGCGCCATGTCAAGTTTGTCTCCCAAGCCCTCGGCCATCTCGGTCGAAAATTGATGAATACTTGGTCAAAATCGTACAGTAACGCTCAAGAACGTAGGCAACTTTCTTTCTCACCGCCTCAGAGTAGTATCAGACTAATGCATGTGCATCCGCATTATAGTTTATTTAAATACAGTAAGGACACTACGACATTCCGAAAAAAAGGAAACAGCACTATATATACTCATATTTAATAAACGTCAGGGCGGACACTTACTAGCGAACCTCAGAAGGCACGTGGTGGCGGTGACCACGACGCGTACGAGTCACTTCGGGTATATCCGGCCGTTGTAAGTGCCGAGCTGATCGCCTAAGATCCAACCAGTTTGTATGGATTGTACAGATCCTGTTGCATTAGGACATGAGGAAAATGAAAGTCTCGACCGAAAACTATGCTGCTGACCGATGGACAATAGCACCTATGGTGTCCCGGCCGAAACCTAAGTTTTGTTCGCCGCGCTCCTGTCTTGGTCGAACAAGCAGTGGAATAGTGCCTGTACTCTGGATGTTCAGAATATGCATGTCCAATGATGCAGTCCATATCGCTTAGATGTCGGGCAGCAAACAACAACGACAAAATAAAAATAAAAAGAGCAGGTTGAGCATCTCACGCACTTCCAAAACCGGCATACATGTGTACAATCGATGACAAGCTACGACAGCGCGCTTGCTAAAATTCACTTACCATTATGGAGTGGCAAAACAGAAGGACAATAAAATCGGGCGAACATTGTTATACATCGCGTGGATACATTTGCTTATTACAGACAGTGGGATCTTATACATTCAGAAATAGGTAACGGTCGACGTATACCCACGCAACGCAATCCAACGGAAGAAGTCCATTTCCAAACCCCGTTCTCCTCCGACAGACAAGTAATCAACCCACTCGATGTGCCACTTGTGGCAGGAGCACACAGTGCGCGGCCTGCGGGCGGAACACGTGTCGTCTTGCACCAGATGCTCTAAACGCGGGTTAAACAAGAACAAAAAAGCCTATATCAGGGAAAACTCACCCGTAAGTTTCCGCTCTGGTGTAGTGTACATCGCTTTCCATTCGTGCCTGTACCGCCGCTGGCACCGCGCATACCCTTGTTTACGCTGAACCAAATCCTTGCTCTCTCCCATCTTAATTTCCCGATGGGAAAGTAGTATTTGATGGTCGATCAAACCCTGCTCGTAAGCCTCGAAGTCGCCGAAAAGATCGCGTGTGACGATATAATTGACACCGGGCCCGTCGCTGGGATAAGGGTCGGGGCTGCTTCCCATGAACAGACACGAAAAGAAAAAGACAAAAGAGGATAAACTCACATTGCAGCGACGGCAGCCGGGTTTAGAGTAACCGTTCGAACGATATCCTGTAGTCTCTTGTTTCTGCGTATTGCCGGCATCCTAAACCCATGTCAGAAGCGAAAAGGAAACACGTGGGATCGACTTGCACGTAGGATCGTGGTCGTCGAGAAGGAAGTCCGTATGAGTTTAGCGCCCATCGGACCCGACATTTATGGCAATCGTTTTAGTGGTGGTGTACAACAGGCTGTCCACTCATTTTTTGCATCTCGTATTCGACGCTTAGACTGCACGAATCAAGGGATCATTGATGGTCGAACATCATTTCGGCAATCAAACCAAGTGGAAACGCCCGCCTGCCCGTACTTAGTCGAATCGTAGGTATACTGTATCACTCACAGAACGACCGTTCACATCTGCACAACAAGTGAAAGGAGACACAAGCAGATCGGGAAACGAGGACTGATTACCTGGAATGGGTCATCACCGCGTGCGAACGTGATTACCGGGGACACCTAAAAACAAGCACCCTATGGCCACACCTGTTAAAAAGTACCAATGCTGTGTGTTCATAAAAGCACTGAGTCTGGGTTCTGAGCGATACAACAGGGACTTTACAGACATTACTTTTTTATTTTTTATCGGGTGCGTATCATGCCTCAGAGGTACTGCTCTTTGGAATACAATAAAATTCCACGTAAAGAGCTATTTAGGAGAATGGTGTCAGTGCTTTGCTACAGGATCTGCTGCCGGATTGTGCTCGGGATCCGCAGAGGGGGCTGAAAAGGGCATGAGGGGATTCATTTAGGGTGGCGGCAGTGTTGCTCGGTGACGTAGAATTGTCGATGAAAGCGATAGAGTTGCAAGAGCTGGGTGATGTGTGCGCCCCTTGATGTATGTGCAGTAGTTCGGATGTTCGCGCAGAGCCAACAAATATTGAGGAGTAAGCTGATAATGCAAAACAATCGACACGGCGAAATCGAACCCACCCCATCTGTATATATTATATAATCACTAAATTCATTAGATTAGGCCGTTAAAAAGACTACAAGAATCTAATGGACACAGCCACTATTTCATTACCTCCGATAGACGCACTGATAAACGTAGCGCGAACTCGAGAAGCTGGTTTCGATTATGAAAAGAACGAGTACATAAAGCACTCGTAAAAAACCGTGTATAAACATTTACAAACGGAAACGGTTGGAGTCCTATGGCAGCCTTATCCTTCTACCGAGCATGGGCCGTGTATCCGTCACCGCCCGAGCTTCTTGCTATCTATCAAAAAACTGTGCCCAAACCCATCGTTAAGGTTTGTGCTGTTTTTCATTCGTGGTTTCGCTCCGAATACTTGTCCCCCGATAACTCGAGAGTATCTTGGATATCAAACAGGGGCGAGTATGCAGAGCAGGGACAGCAAGTGCCCGCCGAATCTCGTCTCGCCCGGACACGGACACCGGCGCAGCTATGGGGAGGGGGATGTCGTGAGCCGGGGCACGGTCAATTTCTTTGAACCAAATAAATCGTGATTCCGGCGCTATTGTCTAGATTTACATACTGTCTACGGTTTCTTTACTGGGCGATACAGGAGCTGGCGGGTCACAGGTTTGCGGATTTCACAGTTTGATCGGACTGACAGGGATCTGCTTACCGAAAATGAATGTATTGGAAAAATTCTCGGCCAGTAGACATATGTGATGGGGGAAGGGGTGTACATAGTGGGCTACATAGCATCGCTCTCTGCCTCACTGTCTATCATTATGAGGAAGCAGGGGTTTGAGATCCCGGATCAGTGACTTTGTGCCATTCCTGTGAGGATGTCATTGAGAGGGCCCCCTGGTCGGCCTTGTGTCGCGAACATCGTCGACACCCAATTCTGGTGCGGAGGAGGAACTCACGTCGAGATTCATGAGGGCCAGGACGAGCTATTGGGGGATAAGTATTCGGAGCGAAACCACGAATAAAAAACGCCACAAACCTCAACGATGGGTTCGGGCACAGTTTTTTGATAGATAGGAAGAAGCTCGGGCGGTGACGGATACACGGTCAATGCTCGGTAGAAGGATAAGGCAGCAGGGAGATGGAATGCCTCGCCTGTAAACGAACGTGATTAGACGTTATGCATTATCGTAAAGGAGAGGTGAGACGCGCCTCTGGCGGCCAGTTCCTCGCCCGTGGCGACCTGGGACATGAAGTAACTTTCATTTGCTTCTTGAGTTGCAGGCCGAGGCTCGCTTTCGATCTGCTTTAGCGCCTCGCGCAACTCGGCCTCTGAGACTTGATTCGCAGCTGCTAGATGAAAGGTTGGGAAATAGATAGGCGAAGAGTAGAAAGAACATGCGTAGGTTCTCGGTTTTGTTTATTTTGTCGATTATTCGTTTCGCAGCTTCTGAGCCGATTTTCAACTCTTCGTAATGTTGATAGTCGGCCGCCGACGAGGCCTCGATCAAGGACTGCAAGATGAAGATGATCAGTACTGGACGGAAACCTGCACGGAACGGAGAGATGCGCACGTCAAGTAGCAAAGGGTATTTGCGCACGTGTTGAATAGGCTTGATGAGGAAGGCGGGAAGTTCACCCTTGACATTGATGAGATAGTTGAGAGCCTGTTGACACGTATTTGATCAGCCTCCGTCGGGTCGGTTACCAAGGTGACGGGTGTTACTCACAGTGAGGTTCTGCTCGTTTGCGAGCATGAGTTCTGAGGCATTAGGGGGTTTCAAAGTTAAAATTTGAGGTCCAACTTCTGCCTCACCTTCTGCCTCAACTCTGCCTCAACTTGAGCAAAGTTGGGGCAAAAGTTGGGGCTCTAACTGTGAACGACCCGGGCAGCTGTTTCGGCCTCAACTTTCAAGTTGAGGCAAGTCGAGGCCTCGCGTATCAGAAAAAGATCTGCCCCGAAGCCCCAAATTAGCCGAAGTTGAGGCATCAAGTTGGGGCAGAAGTTGGGGCAGAAGTTGGACGTCAAGTCGGGCTCTTGTGCCCGATTTCACGTCCGACCCCAACTTTGTGCCCCAACTTCTGCCCCGGCTTTTCGAAAGTTGAGGCACGAGTTGAGCAGAAGTTGGGCCCCAGATTCTAACTTTGAAACCCCCTATTGGTGTAGTTGGCGCAATAAGCTTCGTAGACACTGAATTCTTCTTCCTATTGTTCCGATACGACAAGAGTGAAGATCAGACAATGGCAAGTCCTAAAAGAGCATAAGGGATTACGTACAGCCTGCAAGAAAACCTGTCCCCACCGTTGGTCTCGCCACGGCAGATCTGCGATGCCCTGGAGCCGAATGAGAAACTTGCGCTGGAAATTGAGGAGTTTGTTGAGGTCGAGGAAGAGGAGATGGTCTCGATCAATCAAATTGCTCTGAGACAGAGCAGCCGCGTATTTCTAGACGACACTGAGTCAATGAGAAAAGAGGGGAGGCCACATACGGAACGCGGACATGCATTATCTCGAGATCTTGGACATATTTGAGCTCGGTCTCGACCATTTCACGGATGATGTTGTTGCGGGCGGCCTCTTGGGCATTCGCCGACGGGACGGAGGCGGGACTGGAAGGTTCGGGAGCCGGGGGCGAGGAAGCACGGTCAGTGGCTATGAAGGAACTAAACGAATAGTTTTATTGCGTGCTGATTTACGTACCACTGTTATCAGAGTCCATCTCGCCGTCAGCATCGGACGAAAGATCTGTACAACAATGAGTACCTGATCGCAAGGTTCCAAGGGGCGGAAACTACTCACTTTCATCGGCCAACTCAGCTCTGACCCGCAAGGCGTGCTCGAACGCCTTAGGAAAGGTCTTGCTTTCCCTGTTGAAAAAAGTCAGAAATAGGATGTGGGAGAGACGACGATAAGGACCTCAAGAGCAAGGATAAGAGCTTTGGCAATGAAGCTGGCCCGCGCGGGGGCAGATTATTGAGGTCTCGGAGCCGAAGCAACCCATTCAACACCGAGCACGAAAGAACGTCCACAGCCATGCGGCCGGCAACCATCGAAGGGGAGAAAACGACACTCATATCAGCCGCATTTTCCTCCGTGTCCCCGATGAGCTCAATGATTGCATTACACAAGTCCGAGAGAACGTCAAGGAACCTATTTCTTTCTCGTTCGGCACTTGGGTTAGGAGGAAAGCATCTCCAGAAACTGGGAAGTTCCAGAATTCCGGCGAGATATCGAATAGCACAGAGCCTGGAGAGATGAAACTCGGGTCCGGATCTTGGATTGATTCTGTTAAGCATATTCAAGAGCGCGAAAATCATCAAGACTGACCTCGAATGCCCGAGTAAGGTCTCGATCGGTACCTTGTTCAAGTTCCCGTCCAACTTCACACGACTGAGCCTGCTCGGCGGCTCATCTTCCACAAGCTTGGTCAATTCAAAAGCGTTGTTGGATATGCAGAACGCGGCGAAATTCCGATAAAATATCCATTCATCGTCACAAGACGTGTGTGGTCGTTTCCAGATAGAACTAAGGGAAGGATCGGTCGCTGATGCTTTCCCCAAGTCTTTGTGAGCGTGTAATGGACGCCTAATGCCAGGATACCGAGTGATTATTGCGGCCAAAATCTTAAACGTAATGAGTTGAGTTTCGACCGAATTAACCCTGGGCATGTCAGTGCATGAACGAGGCCACAGAAGGTCACACTCACTCCGGCCGAGCAAGCTTCAGTAGTTCATGACAGTGACCCTCCAATGGTTTGAGGCTGCGAGACGAGCAGTTCGGGTTCTGATTCAACTCGTCGAGAGCTTTTTCCCTCGCATCGTCGTTGCCAAAGAGTTCCTCGATGCGTGATCTCCAAAGATCTGGTCGAGGACGAAAGATGTCTACAACCGGCTTAATGGCCTTGCCGAGACGTGTTGTTACTTGAAACAAGCTTAATCCGGGTCCGTGGGGCACTCGCTGAATATCCAGGTGGCGAGGCCGATCAGGGGGCTTGCGAACGAGAGCCAGAGCATTCGAGTTGAACGCCGCCGGTGGGGGGTTCATGGAGAGAGTCGAGGAGTCACTTGCTATCGACACGTGGTCATGGCGAGTCCAGATGCGAGTCTCAGTGTGATTGACATCTTGTTTGCACGGCTGCTGTAGGAGATTGGGTCGGAACTGTACTATTTCGATCAATTCGTATGTCACGCGTCACAGGGCCCAAAATTTACGAATTTTTTCGTACATGTCACAGGTCACCGGGGGCATATACGAAACCCTCAACAAGTCACAGAAATGTTGGAAAAGGGCTCAAAAAACCGATTTTTCGCCTCCGCGCATGTGCAGTTAGCCAGCGACACCGCGACGTTCGCACCAACTGTCAATTTTGATGTGAGCGGAAGTAAACCGCTAATCAGGTTCTTCCACCTTTCCTCTCCCTCTAATGTGAGCAAATGATCTGATTGATCGCAAGTGCCTATTTTGGCTTGGTTCTGATCAAGTATTACTTTAATCCATTCTAAGTGTGCCTGGTGGAAAACGAACATATGTGATGGCTTGCCTTGAGTTTGCGACCGATTTACGAAAAAAAAAAAAGTGTCACGCTCGCCCTGACCGAAGTACGAAATCTAAATTTCGTATCCCGCGGTCACAGGTCACAGGCAGGTTCGAATTGATCGAAATAGTACAGTATAGAAGTGTCAATCCTGGTCCGCGGTTTGTCCGCGTTCCTTCCAGAATAGCTCGGCGACGGAAGAACACCGTGATCAGGGGGCTTGCCAATGAGAGCCAGAGCATGAAATTTAGAGGCCGCTAAGTCGAGGAGGTTGCGAGGACGACTTGCTACCGGCACGTGGTCATGGATAGTCCAGGCGTGATTGACATCTCGTTACCACGGCTGTTGTAATTGGAGGACACGCCGTAACTGCTACATATAGCCTATTCGAGTTATGGCAAAAAGGGAGAAGCGTTGGCAGGCTCGGATTATTATGAGGGACAAGTACTCATCCCATGCTGGAAATGTTCGCGATGAAAGAAAAAAGGAGAGAAAGAAACGTCGCTCGTCACTTCAGCAGTTGGTTCTAAAAGTATCGCGAGCCGAATGGGCGTCAGGCTGACAGCTGCTGCCAGCGCACCGCTACCTCGCTGCCAGGGATAAAAGCCACCGTACGTCGACCGAACGGACTGCACTCTCAGTTGAGGTTTCTCTCCATGTCATCCTGTGCGCACGCTCTGAACTCTGATATAAGCGGCATTGGGGTCCGTATATCCTACTATCTGCAGACTCTTTTCCTCGGTACGACAACGAGTACTTAGCAGGTGTTCCTTTCCTGATATCACGCACGCATAGGCTGTCTTTCCGTGCGCTCGGGGTCGCTCGATGGAATCGCCGGAGCATTGTATACTCTCATGGCCACCAACACGGCCATGGCTGTGACTGGTCTAATACTTGGGTTGAAGCTGTAACCTGAAATTACCTTCTAAGAGTAGTTCCTTCCTTGAACACCCATGCTCACTGACTTGAGCAACCATCAGTGCCGTCATTATGATGTACCTTCTCTCGATGGGTTGGATCACTGTCATCGCCGCGCTTGCCTCTTGCAGCCGTCTCTCCGACGAAACAAATATCTTGCAGTTGTTTTCTGTGATCCAGAGCTATGTGATCATGTCATTCGCTTTCGCCGTCCTTTTGAAGGCCCCCAGTTTTGGAGAAAACGCTGACTGCAACCAAGAAGCTGTCGCCGTCATCTTCCGCCCATTCTCCGCATTGAGACACGGGCGCATATTCGGCTGTTGTACCATCGGTTTGATGTTTGCGACCTATACCATAACAACGGTCAGGGATTATACGGCAAAAATAAAGGAAAAGATACAAGGACGAAAGCCACTCAGCGAAGGCCCATCTCGGCCGTCCGTCGGTCAAGGGCCTTTCCCTAGTCAAATTTTCAAGCATTCGGATACCCCTGCTGGCGCGGCGGAGCCGTCGGCACTAAATAGAGCAGTGAGCCCAATCTCGTCCAAGAAAACATCATATTTATTAAATCCTGCCTGTCCAGGCAACTTTTCACATGCCCGCTACTGCTTTCGTCGATCACCAGTTGCTGGTCATTCTTTTTTTGATTCTTATCATCTGGGTGTTCCTCGTGCTCAACACGGAATTGATCATTCGTTCCTATGAACCTACTGAAGATGATTCGGTTACAAACTGGCAGTTTGGTCAGGTGAGAGCGAACGTTGAATATATTGATGGTAATCACACCGTGCAAAACAAAGTTTCTACTTGGGTAGAAACACAGGCAGAAAGACGCGGGATTTTTGCCATTGGTCCCGGCATTTTCCGGACCAATGGCAAAAATCCCGCGATCTTTCTGCCTGTGTTTCTACCTAAGTAGAAACTTTGTTCTGAGCGGTGTGAATCCGCTCATCGTCTTTCCAGATATTGCCAATGTTCTTGGCACTTCTGCCTCTCATTAACATGATCTCTGCGTTCAGGGAATTTGGATTGAGACCCACAAAGCGGGTCTTGCGCGAAGTGGAAATGTCGGTTATACCATAAAGCATTTGAGTGACAGTAGCACTCTTGATAGCATCCAAAGTGTACAAGACAAACGGATACAGAATGCCATGCGCAGCAGATGACGAGCAAAGCAAGAAAAGACTCACTCCCTCTTTAAGTCCTTCGCAATCGGCAGCGTCTCGTCGAACGAGTGCGTCTCCACGAATCACGATCCACTAGAACAAGTTATCGCCATCACCTCCTGCGGAATGTACCACCTGAGTTCCTTCAGCCCCTTCTCCTGCTCCTTCAGCATCGCCTTGAGCTCGCGCTGCACCGCCATCGTCGCGGATGGCGATCGGCGGCGGCATGAGGAGCTCGACCGTGCGCTGCACATATGCCACGTCGTGCTTCCAGTCGTCCTTCAGCGGGCCCTTGGGCGCGCTGCCCGCTACTACTGCTCGCCTCGCCCTTCAACGCATCCAGTGTGCACGCGGGCATCGCGCGGTCCTCGAAGATATACTGATCCGTTGCGTGGTGGTCCTCGTCGAAAAGCTCCGCCTCACGTAGGTGCACGAGCTCCACGGTCTGGTACCCCGGCTGCGGCACCTGCAGCTGCTTGGATCCGAGCGTGATCGCCTGCACGGGATTGAGCTTCACAAACGGGATCGCGCCCTTCTTCTTCTCCGCCTTGGCCGCCGCCGCGTCCAGGCGCCTCGAGGCCTTTGACGAGCAGGTACCGGCTGCGCATCCATCCATCAGTCAGCCTGCATTCAGAACTTGAAGGACAAGGGAAAGAGACACACCACATGATCCACTCCGTGTCCTTCACGACAAAGTGCGGGTTCGAGCTCACGGGCTGCGCCGGGAGATTCACAGCCTCGGCCATCGCGACGCACTGCGTCGGGCCCACCTTGCTCTTTCACCAGGACGTGCGCCCGCCCTGCGCATAGTGCCCCATCAATGTCTGCGCCTCCCTCGCGAGGTGCATCGTATCCCGGATCAGCAAGGATGAGTAACAACAATTTTAGTGGGAGTGGTACTCGTCCAGTCGCACTCCAGCACTTAGAAAGTGGGACTCACTCCCATTGATGGGACTCAACCCTGCTACGGAGTGCGACTGATGGTGAATGCATCGGAAGTGCGACTGCACTGATGCGCAATCAATCCCTGCTCATTGTCGAATCATGTCGATGCTCTTGATATCGATCTGTATCTCGGCGCTTTTCGTCCCCAATTCATCATCAGCAACACCACTGCTCAGCACGCCATCTTGATGGACCCTTTCACATTTCATCAATAGTGGGGACCGGCACCCGATATCAATAAGGAACTGGTTCCCAAAAGGTGATGGTCACAAACCAGCTCCAGGAAAGCCTAAACTACCCTTGGGGAATATTATTTGACATGTTAACAATTAATGATTCCGAGGCAGAATTTTGAAATTCGAATTGTTCAATGATCCAAGTTCAAATTCCGTGAAAAAGATGTCGTCCTTCCGAACTTTTCAACCAAAATAAAATAATCTGGCTCGAAATCATTGAGGGGGTGGATATCAGCTACAACTTTCATGGTCAAAGTTAACCTCTAATGGGTCACTATTCTGTGCTGGAGGGGTTCCAATCAACTTCCCACTTGACACTTCCTATGCCTCCCACAATGCATAATATATTGAAACTGCTGTCCAAAATATTATTTGACATGCCGAAGATCCAGAAATTGGAAGTGAGGATGCAAAATATCCACTTCTTCCAAGTATTTGTAGTGATATACACACTGGATGGGAGATTCAAAATTTTCAGCACAATTTATGGTGAAAAATGTCGATTGTTTTTCAGACATTTTTCAGCGAAAAAAATGGTGAAATTTTCAAACCTTTTTCACCCCTTTTCAACTTTCTTTCAAGTTTTTCACCTCAAACTGGAAAAGTGGTGAAAAAGCTTTGAAAATTTCACCATTTTTTCAGTGAAAAATGTCTGAAAAACAAACGACATTTTTCACCGTAAATTGTGCTGAAAATTTTGAATCTCCCAACCAGTGACAAATTAAATGCTGTCTTTTGCGATTTTGAGGTCGAGAACAGAAATACCACCTCGGAACTATGGTTACCGTTAATGATATCTACAGCATTGTCATTTAAATGTAGTCCCGAATTACCCTAGATTCAAAGCTGGAGGTTGGCCAAATGTTTCTATAACCGGAAGTTGAGGTTGGCAAATGTCACAGCATTGTTTCGAGGGCGATTATGGAAATTCTGGGTTGACTGCCTGATCCAGGGGCATGTAATCACATTTTTCATTTATAATTCGAGCCACGAGAATGACCAGGTTGTATCCTGAATATTTTTCTTTCGCATTGATGGACCATGAGAATTTCATCTTATGACTAGTTGGCATCCGTAGCCGAAATGTCGGCACAGGTTGTATCCTGAATATTTTTCTTTCGCATTGATGGACCATGAGAATTTCGTCTTATGACTAGTTGGCATCCGTAGCCGAAACGTCGGCACAGCGTGCACCGATCTTGTTCCCATCAAAGCCATTGGGTAACCAGTCACACTCGGGAAACCGAGTCCCACTTTCTGATGGACAAAAGTGCGACTCGAACACTGTAGCAGCGTTGGTCATCCCTGGCTCCTCACGTAACCCTCTCCGACATCAGAGGTATGTGAAGCGCGGGGAATCGGTAGAAGTAGATATATTTATTCACAGACAATTATACACTCAGGGATTTGGTTACTACAGTGTAAACTAATATAAAACCATGGTACTACTAGACTTATTAAATCTAATGTAGATGGTGTAAGATGTCGTAGATGTCGTGGGAAGAGGTAGTGCAAATAGCATGAAGGAGCTTAAAGACTGTTAAGAAGTGTAAGGTGTAACTGAAAACAAGACAGGGAAGAGTTGTACAGGTGCAAACAGAATAGTGATCGAATTGAGGAGGATTTCTGTAAAATTGAGGAAACAGAGGCAGGTGATGGTTGTAGGAAGGTGCATTGGTGGAGGTGTTCCTGTATCAGAGAATGTGTACAGAGCGCTCAGAGGAAGGAGCAGCGGCAGGTGGTATGATTGCAAAGACGAACCTGAGCTGCTGGCAACACTTTGAATGTTTACTTGGGACTGCTGCAGCTGCTTGGCATTGTCATTGGACAAGAATCTGGCAGCAGCCTGACGATGCCCATCATGCCACAAGTTACAACTCACCATGGGGGTTTGTTGTGCCTGAGAACATCCCTCCTTCTTCTGCATCTGCACCCTTCCTCACTTCGCCCTTCCTCGTGCCATGGACACCATCATTTGTGGAAAGAACATAGATTCTCAGAGACAGGATATCATTGAGAGTGGGCACATGCACGTACCAACCCAGGATAATATTTCCAGCCTTGTTCCAGCTCACCAAGTCACATATCACCACTCCAGCTACTGGTCAAGTCAAGAACCAGAGAAAAGTGGAGAAAACTGAGCTGAGGATGGCCAGTTTTGGATAAGTAGTTAGCAATGGAATCTGAGGAGGGTAGTCAACAATGCACATTGGAGCCCAATTTTGGTCTGCCCACAACAATTTTGGGCGGAGGGTTCCTAATTGGTCTGCTGGTCAGTTTACCCTGAATCCCATGGCCGAAAGCGCAAAAGAAGAGCAGAGAGGTGCCTTGAGTACTCCAGGAGTCCAAGTGTCATAGACAAGCTGAACAATGCCGACTTGGTGGTGGATGGCAGACCACACCATGTTATCTGAGTCCCAAGAAGTACCAAGCTTGTTTTGAGTACATAGAAAGCTTCCATATTCTTTCTTACATCCCCTGTATTATTTACATGATTTTAGAGGATGTGGATATGAAGTTTCAAACAGCCGTGGCATGGTTGGAGCTGAAGCAGTGTTACTTTGCTGTATCTTATTTGGTTCGTAGCTCAAAATGGTAAAAAATGCAAGTCATGTGACGAAAAAGTGGTGACATTTTTGGTCCTCCCCCTCAGACTCCCCCAAATAGGCACATACAGGATAAATCCTGTTTGTGAATAGGCATATTTAGAAAATGACGGCAACTCCAAGATGTTGGATCTGTGGAGTTAGACTAATGGAAAGATTACTATTAAACAAAGACACGGGAAGTTACGGCGGCAGGAGACAGATTGATGCCCATTGGGGCCCCAAGCGCTGTGAAAAAAATCGGCGCTTAGCGAGACAATCCACACATTCGGGTCGCATTAGATTGGCGCCGATTGGGGCCCCAAGCGCTGTGAAAGAAATTGGCGCTTAGAGAGACAATCCACAGATTCGGGACGGGTCAATTTATAGAAAAAAGATGTGGGAAGTTAAGACGGTAAAAGACAGCTTGGCGCCGATTGGGGCCCCAAGCGCTGTGAAAGAAATTGGCGCTTAGCGAGACAATCCACAGATTCGGGTCAGAGAGACAATATGCAGGGCGTCAAAGGCTTCAGACAGACACCCGTTATTGCTGAACCTTTAGGTTTGGCTACCCAGGGGAACTTGGGCTTAGTTCTCTTTTGCTACATGTACAAACAAAGTTAGTCACACAACATTGGTCATGGCGAAATAAAATCGAAAGAAAATGCGACAAGACCTAGAAATAAATCCAAATGCAAGGGTATGTTTTTCAACTTCTCACCTGCCTGAATCCTCTTACGCGACCCGTTTCATCGCCTGAAACTAAAGATATGCTCCGATTTTGATTTTGGGCGATTTTGATTTTGGGTGTTAGTCATTTCTGCTTTGTGTTCGGCCCAGTATCCGGGCACGGAGAATATTGATCCCCGGGATCAATCACCACATCCTGATCTTGCCAGTGCACT
Source organism: Mycena olivaceomarginata (assembly GCA_029378375.1). Classification (NCBI taxonomy): domain Eukaryota; kingdom Fungi; phylum Basidiomycota; class Agaricomycetes; order Agaricales; family Mycenaceae; genus Mycena; species Mycena olivaceomarginata. Next base: position 63,698 of record JARKIC010001713.1, read on the forward strand.
AGGGCATCAAACCGTTCCGTATTTTTACGGAAATACGGCACGTAAAAACGGTTACGTGCCCGTACCGTCGGTGAGTTTAGTTCTTACCCGAACGTTACGTTGATGGTACGGGTTCAGCCCTAAACGGGTCCCCGTAACCGGCCGTTTACGCATAAAATACGGGTAGGCCAAGTGCGCAGCGAAATTAACTTGCCAAAGGTGCCGGGACAATGCCGGATCGCCTTTATGTCCGGCGACAGCAGTTCCGCGCATCCGCGACTGGAAAACCCCTTGCCGACGCGTTTTCAACAATGATGTCGCTGGCGGCCCGTCGTTTGAACCAAATTCGCACCGCCCATCGACCAAATTAGGGCTGTTTTGCGTCTCTTGCTAAATTTCGGCCATGTAGACGTTGAAAGTCCCTCACGGCTGCTCCAACCTCCATTCAGGAAAGAGGTGTGTTTCAGCGGAGTTTGGTCACGACTTACCATCACTGTAAAATACGCCGTAATGGATGGTACATACGGGTCCCGTCCCTTCGCCGGCGCTAATGTACGGCTTTGGCCGCGGCGTAACAAAAATATCGCCTAATTCATATGCTCATGCACATATTACGGACGGTTTGATGTCCTACAGCGCACACGAAGCGTCTTTGCTTTGACTTTGCTTCCTCCTCCATGTCCTCCCTGGCTACCTTCCAGAGACTGAGAGTGCCAGCACGCTCTGTCCTAACAATGTCACGGCAATCGTGCACCTGCACATCAAGGACCTGGCGAGGTTGGTCTGGATGAAAGCAATGCACAGATCAAAAGTAGAGATGAATCAGTTAATTTATAGTTTTTTTTGTGAGGAAATTTTCTAACCCCCGTGTTTTACAAATATTTTGCTTTCAGAATGTGTAAAATCACACCTTTCTTTTTTGGCCACAGTTATTTAAAGCGACTTTATCTAAACACCTTTGGTGCCTATCCACCAATTGTTTTGGATTGTAGAATTTACTCTTCAAATTGAACCTAAAGGTTCAGCACCCGCCTCGAAGAGGCCCAATCCCAAGTCATTTTATCAAGAGAGAGAAGAGAAGAGAAGAGAGATCCTTGGAGGAGGCTATACGGTTTCGGTTACGGTACCTGTACAACCGTAACCGTACTACCGTGTATACGGGTACGGTGGAGAGCCCTATGCTTTTTATGTCCCTTTCGTGCACGCAGATCATATGAGTAGGGGAGGTCATCGACTCGTCAGTCTCGACTCTGAAGTGACGAGCAATGGGGGAGCTCATCAGCGGTGACTCTGCAGTGACGAAAAAGTTGGATTTTGAGTCGTCGTGGATTGGTCGTGGAAGGACGAATCGCGTCGCGTCGGCTGACTCGGCTACTTCGCTCCGGCAGTACCCGATACGCGGTATCGTGACGAAAATATTTGGTCTGGACATCAAATAGGATGTTCACGTTGATACAGTGTTCATGAGGTACTTGAATAATAGGACTCCGCCCCGAATTCAGTGATCAAACCGTTTCGATGCACTTCCCCGCAGGCGGTTTCAGATCCAGAACTTCAAAACTTGGTTTCTGCCATTCCCCTCCGCGACTGGGAGTTGTCCGGCTGGGCTGCGATTCAATTTTGTCCTGAATATTGTGGCCGAGGCTCGCGCGAACAATGATGAGCGCGGGGATAATATTCTGCACAAATGAGAGTGAATCACATCGGGTTGCCGATCATCTCCCCACTGACCATAAGGTGTGCTAAAGCGCCACTTAGCACTATCCATGTCATCCGACTTTGTCGAGTAATGGCAAGTAAGATTAAAAAAGTGCAGTATAGTGCCCCGGATTCGACGCTGTGGAAGGATATCAGCTAAAACAATCATCTGGCACCGTTGCGGACACACATTATCGCAATGGCCGTGTTATATCGATTTTTCAATGAGTCGGCGCCAATATAAACTGCTTCACGTCGCTTCATCCATATGCGGCCGGCTGGTGAGTCTTCAGCTTGTGGAGATAGATTTACCAGCGAGACATCACTTGCCCGTGAGTGCAACCAATACCACATTTGTAGCGGCGGCGAGGATAAATGGTGTCCGTACCACAGCACTGGCGCTTCTGAACAGGTCTATATTCGCTCCACCGATAACTGCCAAGACTAGAAAACCAGACCATTACCTCGGTAGTATAAAGCGGAGCAGTCGGTGACTCACCGACGGTCGATATGATCAGTCCTCCCGGCAGAATTAACACCTTCTTTTGGCGTCCCCATATCACGTAACAGCGGTACAGCTGGCCTCGGCATAATTCAGCCATTTAACGAGTCCAATAGATCTCGAACTCAACGAAGAGGAGATCAACGGTTAGACTGTGATGATATTAATCTAGCACAACAACGGAGCCGATGAAATGATAGACCGACTTGTTTGTAGAAAAAATCACAACCCGAGCAGCATACAAGAAATCGTAGGTCCCCCGTGGTGGTGGATCGGGAGTCAAATCGATGGCTTGTTCTATGAGCTGCTGAACCAGTCGGAGTGTTTCGACCATTGTGAGAATACTCAGAATGAACTGGGTCGTCCCCAGTGTGGCCATTGTCCAGCTGAAAGTGAGCAGCACCTTCTTTCCCGCTGTTCTACGACGATAGAGGTTGCAGATGGCAATAATGAATACAATGACAGATATCGCTACCGCGGACCCTGGTTAGAGTGCTGGGCTATCCTGAGAGAAACCACCGACCATAGAAGAAACTTTGCGTCTGGGCCGAGGGTTAGTTACAGCACGCTCCAGCGTTACGTGACATACACAAGCTCCTGCTATCTCGCGGAGGACATTGTCCCAGTCGCCGTTGGAACCAAATAGGATGGATTTGTCGATGTCCATTGACACAGTGCAATTCGATGAGGGGTGAGAGGAAGACAAAGATCCAATCACTGGGGAGGCGGGGAAGTTTTTATACCATTTCTACATATAACTCGAAATTGGCTCTGCTTCAAGACCCAACAGAAACGCGGAAGATCATCTTTCAGTGTGATCGATAGTTGTTGTCGTGGGACTTCCTTCCTCACGGCTCATTATTCGAATGAGTTATGAAGGCTAGTATGTTAAACAAGTTCGTAAAAGATGGATCAGAGCAGCGACAGTGGAAGCTGACAATCGATCAATCGGGTTACACCAACCAGGGAGTACCGTGATTTTCTTCATCTCTCTCCATGATCATCATCTCCACATCCTACTCTCCGAAAAATTACCCACCATCATCTTCTTTGTTCGCCTACCGCGCTCATCATCTCTGCTTCAAATATACAGTACTTGTGTAGGCTCATCTTCACGGCACTCCCCGCAACAGTAAGCAAGGCAACAGACTAGAAAGAATGGACCCAGAAAACCCAGAGGAGATGTGAAAGGCTACAGGTCACACGAGGTCTCGAAACACCAAGGTATATTCGGGGGGCAAATAGGGGAATACAGTTAAGTAAGTAGTTGGGCTGATACGAGTCGAATATAAGTGAAGTACGCAAGAAATATAGGGGAGGTAGGCAAGGGAACAAAGTCCGGAAGTGAGATCTCCGGAGCGCTACAGCCTCTATCCCAACAGGAGACTTTTCTTAGAGCGATCCCGGTCTGGTTGTGCGTCGCGCTCCGTGAGAAGTGGAGGCTCTCTACATCAGCCAAGTTCCCACGGTTGGAGCCCGATCTGGTCCACTCATATACTTGAACTTGGACACCGAAATACTTGTTGCAAGATCCAACTTTTATAAAATTATGTGAATGTACGAAGAACTAATATGTACAAGAAATGAAACTGCAGCACTGATTCCTCGAAATTCATTTTGGGTTGGAGCCCCGGCTCCGACCGAGATTCGAAGTTGCGTCTTCTCTGCTTGCGCGCCTCTCGCTGTCTCCCCTGCAATCGTGCGATCTCCCCCTCGCTTGAAATCCCCCTCAATCTCTTCCTCGACGCACTCTATCTTCAAGTTGCTCCAATCTGCACTCCGGGGATCGGCTCCAGTCTGAGGGTTTCGATGGAGCAGGAGGTGGGTGGCCGATAAATCCGTGAAATCAACCTCTTTCGGACTTAGCTCGGAGTCCGGTCCGACCGTGTTTTGGACTTGAGCAGGGGTCCAACTCGACTTCGGTTTCCCTCTTTAACACACCCATTCTGCCTAAAATTCAGTAGACGACCCCCTCCCCCCCCCTCCATTTTTATATACCCTGAAGCGACCTAGTTAGTTGGTGTAATATTTTGTATCTCTCTAGTGAATAAATTTGTCGGAAAAATCTAAAATCAATGACAAGGCCGGATAAGGCCTTGTAAGGCGGCAAGATTGGCCGGCACGATTAGACGCTTATCAGAAACAACTCAGCCCTATAAGATCAGAATCAGACACTTACAAGACCATTATAATCCTCTGACAGGGTCATCAGAGACTGATAAGATGATGATATGCGTGTTTTGATCTTACAAGGATCTTATCGGGCGGCTGCCTTATAAGGCTGTTCGGATTTTTCCGAGAGAATGTCACCCTCTTTATAAAATTAGGCCTCTCTGTCTGTCCGAAGCCGTATCTCCGTATGGTTAAATTCCGCAGCATGACCAAAAACACGGCAGATTAGCGCCAACCAACGGCAAGCGGAAATCAATCACCGCTTACATTCCGTGCCAGAAGTGCCTGATGGCTGGCTCAATAGTTGAAATGCCTTTTTTTTGCAGATCAATTCTTTTGTGGTTAAATTACGCTGCAGAACCAAAGCACAACAGCCTAGCACCAACCAACGGCATGCAGAAATCAATCATTATATTTAACTGCACTTGCATCCCGACCTGCAGAACTGTTTGATGGGCCATGATGGCCGGCCCAATGGTTGAAATGCCGCTTTTTGGGGATTAATTCTTTTGGAATTTATTTATTTATAGATTGTTTGCTCTCCTTGGTTTTGATTCACTCACTAGAGTTGCAGTTAGAGTTGACATTTACTCTAGCTTTATCTCGAGTCTGCAAATACAAAAAGTGTCACATGCTGTGTGTAAGGCTTGAGGAGCACTCACAACCGGGAGAAACATTGTATGCTTGTCCTGGCAGGATTGAGTGTTACTTGAGTGGTGGACTACTGTCTATATTCTTCAAGAGACTACCAAGAGCCGGATATTCCATGCTCCCGTGCGGTAGACTCCTTCGAACTCCAGATATTCCAGAGAACCAGCAGATTGTAGGCCGTAGTGACCTGTTGTGATAGGGACGTAAATGTAGCGTGAAATGGGGAATTGTGTAGGATTATAGTCGCCTGGTGCCTAGTGTGTGTGCCAGGCAAGGCAATACAAGTGCTCATGCCTCTATCAGGGCCTCAAAGAGGGCTGGAAAGGTGCTTTGAGTGGGTTTGTGTAGTGGTTTGTGATAAGAGATAAGATATATCATGTGATCGAGATACATGTGACTCGTAGCTAAAGAGTAACTAAAATAGGAAGAAAATAGTAATAACGGTTCCTTACACCGTGACTTCACATCCTTTTCGGACGCCATCGGACTCCGAAGATCTCCAATCCTGATTATTGTCTGACACTGCCTTTCTGCAATTACCCTTGTTCTATTCGTTCACACTGCATATGATTCCTTCTGACTCCTATGTTATGCTTTATGCTTCTCCATCACGGAGTTCTCAGAGTACCGATGATATCTGAGTCAGCTTGACTTCACTTGACTCATAATGACTCATTTCCATCACGGACCCACTCGGAGCTCCGAAGCTCCGGTACTTACATTATATCCCCACTAATACTTTACTTTTGTATAAATACAAGCCATGTCGGTAGTTAGACTTCAGTTTGAATATCAACTTAGTCCGCCCTATACTCTTCCTCTCGGACATCCGTCCTCCTCCGAGCCTCTCTCCGAAATTGGGCATTAGGCATAGAGAAGGGCGCAGCGCACGAGCTGAAGCCAAGCCCTTCACTTCCAGTATACGGGTTTGGTACTCCATTCGGACTCCGACACTTCCCTCTATATATTAGCCTCTTTGTCTTGCTTATACGCACTTCATTCCTCAGGCGTATCTCGGACCTTTGTCAGATCCCGATTGGGAACTGGTACTTGACAAAAGTCACAAACAAGGTGAACAAGTGGGAGCTGACACGAAGCACCAGCGATCACTTGTTAGCATTCAAACGGTGCTCCACACAAACCTGGGACCGAGTGACCCGGAAACTACATAACAGGCTGAGGCCATCCCGTTTTAATAGAAGAATTGGCATTAAATGGATTGGTAATCCACAAACGAGAGATGTGTTTTAAATTTAATGTTCTGGTGAGGGTAGGGGAGTTGGTGTTTATCCATGATTGAGAAATGTGTTTTAATGTTTTGGGGAGGGTAGGGCTGGGGTAGGGAGCCAGTGGTTGCCGGAGTCAGGTGACTGATGAGGTTGTCTATATATGGTCATTTGAATGCATTATTTTTTTACGGAGACCTGGAACCTAAGTTGGTCCCAGGAATATGGGGTTTTTCGGGTGTGCAGGTGGATACGTGCTGTGAGGTATGGGGCATTTTGGGATCAGATCAGATCGGCCGAGGTGGGATATATGTGGTTACATGTGACACTGAAGGGTTTTTCTTCATGTGTTCGATGTCCCTTGTATTGTAGGACGACAAACAACAATAGACAGGTTGTGCACAAGCCGCACACGGCTTTTGGGCATTGTGCAAAGCCGCAGAGATTTTCCGAGTTCATCTAGGAAGGGTCGAGCTTTCAGTGGACCTGCTGAGTGGAGGGAAGTATTTTAGACTATGGGATAGCTGTTCCATTTGTCATTCAGTTTGTAGGTGCTGTGGAATCAACACGGAAACTCAAGGACAAATCATTATATTCGCTGGATCTGATTGGATAGTCGCATGGATAGAACATTCGAAATGATATTTGTATGAGTCATTTCCGGTGGGTTTATGGGTTCGGGATATTGAAATCCTCCCCGCGGCTCTGCACAATGCCAAAAACCCGCATGAAGCCACATACGGCTTGTGCGGCTTTTGCACAACCTGTCTAATATCTCGTGCTGGGTATCGATCTGGTAGCATCTGGCAGACGGCAAACTTTAACACAGAAGATATTTGTTAAATCACTGGGACCGGACATGGGGTGTTTGGCCAAGCCAAACAACGTGTCTTGCTTCACTCGCCGTTCTTCCTCAATGTGCTAGGACACTGTGACAGAGGTCCACAATGGATCTTCCTAAATGGGACTCTATGTTACCGGAAGCAGCTTCAGAGCGAGATAAACACTCTCCCCACCATCTGCATCGTCTCCCCCACCATTCGAGCTCGATCCTGCATCATTGTCACCTGGATACAACCGTTCCCCACCCTCCGAGACTCTCGACCCCTTCCTACGACATGTGGCCAGCGAGCAACCCTCCATATACGCATCTCCAATGGACGAGACCGTTGTTCCCCAGCGCACGTCACTACATGGCGTCCAGTAATTATTGATACGACCAATCCCCTCCCGTGGCGCGTGTAGATGACCTCCCTTATTTTCCGTTTCCAGACAATCTCTCACACCGGATGGACCTACCCTGTGCCTGACACCGACCCATTGGACGAGGCAGAGGATATCCCAACGCTACCCGTCCCCCTCTTCACACGATGCATCAACTAGCCAAGGGAGACCGTCCGTCTCTTCTCCTTCCTGAAAACTCGAGCACCTACCAACACAACCACCAGGCCGTGCCTGAAGCTCCAAATGTACTCCAAGGTCGTTTGGCCTCACTGTGCCTTGTGTGCACCCAAAGACGATGTTATATCTGTTGATTGATGTGCTCAGAACCTATATAAGAAACACACAAATAACCCCACTTGACTCGAGAGTGGCACAGAAAACAATCCAGAGATTGTTCCAACAACCAACAAACAAATCAAACAGCAATATATGCACGTTTCCAAAGATCCCAACGAGTTACAGCCCCTAGTACAGGGCCTTGTAAAGGTTGTAGGGAGAGGTTTCGTATCTCAAAGAGATAATAGAGCAAACTGCGTAGAACGTGCTTCTAGACACAGTGGAAACATTGTTTCCAAACAAGATAGATTTATAGCTTCGCAGCGTGTGTGTGTGTGCGTATCCAAGCGACAGAGAAACAAGTTTAAAGTAGTCCCGTAGACTCAAGTAGGGCCCCTAGTTTATAGGCCAAGAACGTTCACAGAGCTTTCCCTAAAGAGGTACTTTCTGAGCAATGCCAGCAGTCACGTTTCCAAAGTTTTCCCTTGACGGTACTTTCTGAAACCCGCTCCGCAAACAAGAACAATAATGTTTCTTTCAACAGAGTCCCAGTTCCAACAGATTCTCAGAGTTCAGACAGTTTCCAGGCAAAGCCCAAGTGCGTTTCCAGAATATATATGATTCAGAAACAAATAAGATTTCGACTAATAATGCTACTCTATAAGAGTGCGTTCGCCGAGGATCCCAGATCAACCCAATGCGCAAGCGTATAGCCTACTAGTTCGGGGGAAGATGCTGTGTCCATCATAGAAACACCCTCGGATACTTATACAACCGCCAAGACACTGTTACAAAGCCCAAAACACAATCCCAATGAGTCAAAAGTCCGTTTATCTGTCTCTTTAACCGCGTTTCCGTCGGTTGTTCTTCCGAGCGTCGCCTCCCATTGGTTCCCAACTGCGAGCACGCCATGTTCCCTTGCCAATTACGACGCAGGAACCCGTCAGCAGCACCCCTGTATTATTCAGAGGGTGTGTCGATCACCGATAGATCGGCACTGCATCTCGTTTGACCTGTTTCTGCTTCAACTCCAGTCTCCCCTTGGTTCCAAGCACGGAACTTGATAATACTCCTTTGTAGGCTTCGGTAGATACCCGTTTCTGCAGGGTTTCCCAGAAAGGGTTCTTGAGAACGAACCTTAGAACACCTTTAGAGTTGTGATCCAGATCCACGGAATAGCCGACCACCTGTTTCGGTGTATCCGCATTCGATGGAAACCGGCAACTCTGGCAACCGAAACACTTGTGACCGAACGCGTCTCCCCTAGCGTCTCAACACAACACAACACATTGCCAACTCCCGTTCCCTTGACCCGTTTCCGTTGTTTAAGTGAATGTTGGAAACAAGTCAAAAGAAGTACCTTGACTTATTATCTGGCTGCACGTTCCCTTACAGTTTTCAGGGCGAGACTAGCCAATGGGTGTTCTAATTCCCTAGAATGTCCACCCGTTTCTCTGTGGTTCACCCAACAGCTACCAGGAACCAGTACCGTTGGATAGAAACAACAGTTTCAGCAATGAGCACGATCAGAAACACGCAAAATTACGTGTATATAACCATGGCCCAATTACTGGCTTATCATCTCCCCCATTTTAAAATCTTGACCGCCCTCGGTCAAGCGGTCGAAGACTTCGGCAATGATACCCCGCATTTCTGTTGTGAAGCCATAATCTCATGGCCTGTCACTTATGTCCAAGTGCCGAGGTACCGCCGGCATCCAAAATAGAATACCGGATCTGCATGACGTGATCATGCCTCGGTTCCTCAAGACGCCCATCACGGATGCCCACATAGTAGTAGGTCCAAGTGTCCGTTCTCGGTTCCACATCCCCGAACGACTACAAAGTCGTTTCCGTGCTGTCTGTTTCTCCGAAAGTCCTGTTTCCAACTCATGTTGGACTCAGACTTGTAATCTCCGCCGTCCCTGGTGCTAGAATTGGCTAATTATAGCCAATTCAAATTAGAAGCTCGAAACAGAGTTTTGGAATATGTTTTATTCCAGAACACCTGTTTCTAGGCTCTTCCACACACAGCCGCAGTGAGTTCCCCGCAGCAGCACCTGACTTGTGAAATTTTTTCACAAGTCGGTGTCTCCCACGCTTCTCTCTTCTCACCACCATGTCCGCCGCCAACTCCAACGACCTCGCCCCTCTCACAGATGACGACCGCGCCTCGGGTACTACTGGAACACCCCCTCCGGACTCCCCTACGCTCGTGCCACGCTATGACTTCTCCTACTATGAGTTCGCCGAGAAGGAGAAAGTGCCTCCCTTTCGTCCCCATGCATTCTGGAACGCCCTTTCGTCCACTTCCGGACGCCCACTGGCCAAACTCGCGGCAGTATGCCGCAATCCCAAACACGAGGTAGACGACAAGGAGGCTGACCGCATCGTCAACAATGCCTTGCCTTCCTTCGTGCGCCCCCTTTGCGCCTTTCTTCGTGTCTATCCCCTAACTCTTCTGTCCTAGCGCTTTGCTGCCACCACTCTGAGCGCCAAGGGACGCCTCCCTCCAGACATCACCATCATCTTCGCCGGCATCCAATACCTCGTGATGGACAACCCAGCTGTCGCCAAGGAATGGGAGTTCTTCCCGTTTCCCCCAAGCGAAATAGTATGTTCTCCTTCCAATTCGCCCTGTGCCTATGTGCACTCTGCTAACCCCTCGCAGATCCCCGCCTATGCACTGGACAAGTCTCCTCCTCGCACTATCGTCCTCAAGGATATCCCATCCAAGGACCAGATCAACAATGCCCCGCACCTGAGCAAGATCATCCACCCCGCGAGGTCGCCTTCCGCCATGGTGGACAGCCCTCCTCCCGTGAAGACCTCGGATCCCAAGCCGGCCACAGCGAAGAAACGCAAATCCAAACCTCAGTGAGTTTGGATTCGCCCCTTTCCCTGTCCTGCCCTGACTTCCCCTTCTTTTAGGCCACCCAAATCTCTGGCTACCATTGATCACGAGTCCAGCGAGGATGAGGAACCTCCCTCCAAGGTAAGTTTCCCATCCCCTTCGTTTCTTTCCCGTTTCTCTAGCACCCCCAAGACCGCGGACAACGAAAAGGAAGTAGGACCCGCCACCTCCAGTGTGTCTGGACGCCTCCATTCTTCGAACAAGTCCGAAAACCGCCGCCCCTAAACCTAAGAAGGGCTTGGTACGCCCTCCCCTTCTTTTGGATTCTGATGTTCCTCTCATCCCTCCACAGGGTTCCATAGACGAACAGATAGACGCGATGGTCCCAGAGATCCGTGCTCAGCATATAGGGTCAGTTTAACCAGTTAACCCTGGGATTGATTCTAGGGCCTCAATACATTATCTCTGGGCAACCCATATGGGGCAGTCCCAGTCATCTCGGACAACAGTGCTGCCATCAGGCTGCCGTTGGGCATCACCACGGCTTGCCTCAGCTGCGGCGGGCACCCTTGGGCATTGTTCGGGCATTGCCGGGGCTGTCGGAAACCTCACAAAACCTTAACCGAGGGTTCTAGATATCACAAATGCGGGTAAAAGTAATAAATACTCAATAATCAGGTGGAAAATGGATATACAAATATTGCCGCTCGCTGGGCACAGCCGTTAGGCGCCCAACAAGCGCCCGCACGCGAAACCCTTCCCCGGCCATAAAAAATCCCTGGCGCTCCCCTCCACAAAAAAGCGGCCATAATTGCCACCACCATTTCAGCCCCCACCTAATCACTAGCCCCAAATGCCTGCAGAACACGTCGGAAAAATTATGAAAAAAGCACAAAAAAATGAATACCCTGCCCCGCCTCCCCTGCACCCTAAAAATTGTCCATTTCCCCCGCTAGTATCACCTCCTCGTCACTCTCCACCATCCCCCGCTCTTCCTCTGCATCACCGTCCTCATCCCCTACCACCAACACCTCACCATCATCTCCACCATCCTCGCTCTCCTCCCCGTGCCTCCCGCTGCCCTCTGCCAAGGGATCCACCACGGCTGCTCTGGGCCGCTTCTTCCCCCGGTCCAATTTCGGCGACGTCTCCGTCTTCCGGGCCCGCGCGGCGATGTCCCGGAAGAGAGCGGCTTGCTTAGAGGCATATGTGCGCATGCCTTGCGCGTATTCCTCCTCCTGCTCTCCGGCCACGGACACCGCCCGCCCTCGCTCCACCCAAAGGTCCACCTCAAACTCCAGCGAGATTGGCAGACGTCGAAATTCCTTCCGCAGCAGCATCACCTCCTCATCCCATCGACGGGAGCGTGCGTAAGCCTTCGACCACTCAATACGTAGGGCTGCCCAAAAAAATCAGCGCCAGCTATCCATATTTCTGCAAAAAGAAAACTTACCGTCCTCCAGGCCCTTATCGGTCCCCGAACTGCCCGCCGCCGTCCATATCCACGATATCTCCCTCCGGCTCTCTCCTGCCCCCCTCCTGTCGTTGCCCGCCCCCGCCAATTCGCCCTCGCCCTCGCCCTCGCCCTCCTCGTCCTCCTCCTGCTCCCATGCCGGCACATCCACCCCGTGGTCCAGCAACTCCTGTAGCTTCCGCTTCCGCCTCTCCTGTGCCCGCTTCCGTTTCTTCTCCTTCTGCCGCAAATCGTCGGCGTCCTCCATACACCGGATGTCCCCTTTCCTCAACCTCTTCCAGCCCACTTGCGACTCGTCCCGCCCCGCGCCCTCGAATAGCGCATTCCAAGCCGCCTGGTACTTCTTGGAATGGGCGCGTATCTTGAGCTCGTTCCGAGTCACGATCGTACGCGACCGCGTTGTCGCTCCCTGATGGCGAGCGTGCAAAGACTTGTAATTCAGGAAACGTGCCTTGATCACCAGCTGGTGGCGAAGCTTCTCCAGCGCCGATCGACATTGCGCATCACGCAGCAGCAACTCCATCTCCAGTAACCCCCTCGCGCAGCCACCATCCGCGCGTTCCGCCTCCGAAAGTGCTGAGGGTAAAAACAGTGGCTCGTTCTCCGGCTGTTCATCGTCAGGAGCTTCTCGCTTCTCCAATGCAACGATCGACGCCGGGGTGTATGTCCCCTGCAGCTTTCTCAGGTTCTCCAGTCGGCGCAGCAGTTTGGTGCGGAGCGCACTCAAGTCGATTTGTTGGGCGGTGGTGCGGGCTTTCTTGAGCTCCACCTGCATGCGGACCGCACGTCTGTCAACACGTTCGTTAACGCGATTCAGAAAAAGTGTCCGAAAACTCACTGCTGTTCCTCGATAGCCGTACACTCGGCCATGAATTCGCTTGGGCTGACCCTGTGCTTTGCCGGGACTCCGCGCTTCGCCGCCTCTGCCTCCTCCTTCTGGAATTGCAGCCGCACCTCCATCTCGGTCAATCCTACCCAGCTACAGGTCAGTACCCTCTCACCATAGCTCGCGCTCACGTACCTATGATCACCACTTGGTAAGGATTCTTCTGCTTTTGCGGATCGTCCTCGTAGTCGTGCACCTTCTTTTTCCACCCCTCTACGAGATCTTGCTGCTGCTGGGAGAACGAGTCGAGCGCTTCACGTTGAATTACTTGCTGCTCCAGGGCCGTATCCAGCTTTCGACGCAACATTTCCGCTTGCAAAAAAGATAGTCAGTATCAATATATATCCGAAACCGAGTCGAGATAGCTCACCAAGAGATATCAGCTTTTGCCAGTTCCAATGACCCCAGTGGTCATTGATCGTGTCGTGTCGCACTCCCGGACCCATTATCCTAGTGCTGCTGGCGATCCCACCAACGTTCGCCCAAGGACGCTCGATCCCCTCACCATCGGTCTGCCCGCTTCCCGGCATGAGGTTGAGCGAGTACAGTAGACCACAGAGCCACTCGTGCGCATGGATATGCATCTTAGGGATGACAAAGACGATCATATGAAGGATGATGAAGCAGCGGACGAGAGGCGGCAGCAGGAGCAACCGCTCGAAGAGGAACTTCCACCACGCGCAGACGATATCGTAAGATATCGTCTTGCGCAGGAGGGGGTTGTGGTGACGCATCACCGAGCCAAAGATGTAGTCCATATTCGCAAATCTGGGGCTACTTTAATACCCAGGCCCCCATAATAAATAGAGCGGAATCGCTCACCTCTCGCCTTTCTGCAAATCACCCACCCCGTTTGGCTGAATGAATTCATGCCGTGCGCAAACGCACATGCCAACGCCCGTGGTGCTGTAACCACGCGAGAACTTCGTATTCGCGTAGTCCAGCGCGGCAAGACCGCTGCACGTAGTCATCTGTTACTCAGTTAGCCTCACTTCCACGTGCTGTCAGAAGCACACACCTCTTTCTGGTCTGTCACCGTCAATAGAAACTCCCGAAACTCCACATTCTCCAACATGTATGCCCACCCCGTCCCAAGGCCCGGATCTTTCAGCTCGCTCGATACAAGTAGCCGTTTGAGGCGAAAAACACGCGTCCAGGGCAAAAAAAATAGCGTAGATGAATCTGCGGATGTTTCAAGCTCAGCCATCTACTACGAGCCCATATGAATCAGCAAATGCATACCTTTCCTCCTTTGTTGCACTTTCCCAGTCCGGCGGCAAGTTAACTCCTGGGCGCGGGCAAGCGGGACACCGAACATCGAGCTCCCCCGACTTCGTCCCCTTCACGCCCTCTGGATCGTGGCCTCTTCCCCCTCGCTTCAGCATCATGAGGTGCCGGTACTCGCGGCAGATGCGGATAAAAACTTGGTAGCGGTCGGGCGGCTTCACACCATCGTTGGAGGTTAATTTCTCCAGCGCGAGGTAGTAGTCGTACATCGTTGTCTTGGCTTGCAACGTGAGGGTGTGGAACTGGTCTAAAGCGCTGAAAGTCATGCACGTCTGCGGGCGCTCTTCAGACGCCGGGTACCATCCGCCGCGCAGGAGTTGCGTGTCAGGCAGCCCAGCGCTCCCCCGCCTCTCACACCCGCAGAAATCGACGGTGACCTGATGGATCCCGCTCTCATGCAACACGACAAAACCAGTTCTTGCGGGTTGCGGGCTCGCACAGAATTCCCCTGGAAGATGCCCGAATTGCACCCTCAGACCCAGTGCTTTCAGCGAAGTACGTAGGAATTGGGGTACCATTCCACGCCTACATTATAAAACAGCGTCAGTCACCGCGTCTCGGTAGCTTGTTCAAACAGTTACCTCGATGACATGGAGTGGATTTGACAAATGGCGTGTCACGCAACACTCGCGACAGTACAGTAGCCCGCCCCTGCATTCGCGACATCGGTAGGCAGGGCAAGCAGCCGCGTCGTTGCATCCGGGACACAACACGGTGCTGGCACCCGCGCACCCATCGCGGCGAAGCAACTCCCACAGATAGCGGTCGCGGCAGCTGTCCTTCCATTGATAAAGCATAGAATCCTATATAAGTAGGCGCGTCAGTCACGAAAAAAAAATAGAATGAAAATAGAATGAGGAAGGCGCTGAAGACGCACCGAAAAAAATCCCCTTGCGACTTCGGGGAGCAGGTTCAGGGGCAGGTGGCTCCTCGTCATCACCGAAAGCCATGTCGTATCGGTCGTTGTGTGCATCTGCCTCCGGAAATGCGAACGACGCCGGCCTTGCGTCCGACTCGGAGGATCCTTGCGCTGCTGCAAAGCGCGCTCTCTTGATCGGGGATGGCGGCTCTATTGGGATAACTTCACGGTAGATGCGCCGCGAGTCTTCAGACGTCCGATCCACAAACGCCTGGATTGGCTCATGGACTTCCAGGTGGGGTAGGAATTGCTCGGGGTTGAAAGAGTGAGAGGAGACGGAAGTGGAGGAAGTGGCTGGGACAACTTCGAGGTGCTTGCCACGGACCCGGCGAATACGGCGCGTCGACATCAGTAACAGCAAAAACTTGAAGCATTCCGCAAAGAATGGGCCCAAAAGCCGAAAGTCCGTGGCAAAAGCCGAAAGTCCGAGTGGCAGAGAATAAGCGCCCGCGTCTTAAACAGCACCCTCACACTGTGCTCGGCTTTTCTCTTCATCTCTCCCCTCCACCCCAACCATGCCAGGTAGGCCTTTTCATTTAAATAAGCTCTCCATCTCTTCTTCTTTTGCCATTCCCTGTATGCCACTTGCTTGCTGTTGCCTATTCTTGTGTGCCCGACCCTGGGACTGCAGAATAGTGGGGGCTCGCGGGTGGCATGCGTTCATTTTCGTGTTATATTCTTTATCACCTCCCCTCACATTCTTTTGACGTGTCTCACACATCTTTTGGCGCGTCTTTGACGCGTCTTTGGCGCGTCTTTTGGTGTTTTTTGTTTTTTTTTTGTATTTTTTTTCCATTTCATTCTGACGGTGGTTAATATTCTTTCAGCCCGTGCTCTACGCAACGGCAAGAAGTACGCCGAATTCATGGAAGACGCGTTCGTGGTCGACCATTTTCGTGTCAGTGACCTGGTCACTCATCACGCCACCGGACCTCAAGACGAATCCGACCACAGCGACGCTGAGTCCGAGCGTGACCTGAGCGAATCAGATGACGACGACTACGTAGACGAACCTCTGCTTCCCCCAAAGCCCGCGCCTCCCCCGGCCCACTCACACCCCACTCCATCGAAACCGCGCCACTTGAACCCGCGGCAGACTGGCCGCTCCCACCGCATTCTCCAAGTCGCGCGCGAACGATGGGAGCCCAAGACGCTGGAGGATGAGCCCAACGCTCCTCGATCTACAGCCCCTGCGCCCGGGGCACGCCTGACGCGAAAGGAGCAGAAGGCAGCTCGCCACCGTGCGGCTCGCGCTGCGAAGTGGGAGGTATTGTGCGAAACGGCAGGCTGCTCTAAAGCGCTCAAGGCCGTCTCTTTAGCTCGCGCGAGCCAGAGCTCTCCCACCCACGTCGAGTTCCGGGTTGACTCGCACCGGGGAGTGGCATCGTCGGGGTGGATGGGTCTGCTCCACCCAGAGACGGACCTCGAGCCAGAAGCCCGCGAATACTCCTTTGAAGAGGCGCAGGCAATCCCTGGGATGCGGGTACTCGATTGGCAAGGGTGCGTCTTTAAGCACTCCTTTTAATTCTGTATTTGATGGAAAACCAGCAAACCCGGCCCCTTAGTGGACGCCGACGCGTACGTGTTTGGGGTGTTCGGCGCCCAACCCCGCGACCCCGACTGGCAAAAGAATGTCGCAGAGCCGGCCGCCAAGCTCATGGACGAGGCCGCCTCGAATATGTATGACCGCGTCTTCACGGGGTCTACTAGGGCACGCGAAAACAGGAAAAGAAACAGCGTGCGGCCCCTGAACCTAGGTGCCGCGGAACCCACAGATCCGATAGCATAGGTAGCTCAATGGGGGGCGGGCAGCAGTTCCCTACGCATTTCTTCCTCACCGCGCTCCGAAAAATCGTACTTACCGGACTTTTGGCTCAAAAGCCATTCCAGCGCATCGCGGGCTTCGCTAACAGTGAGTAGCTCATCACAGCGTGAGCTTTATCTGAAACCTCGACAGCCATCTTCCAATGCTTTGCCCCCGACTTGCACGCCTACTACGGTTCCACCATGGACAAGCTACATGAGTGGAATCCTTCACTCAAGCGGAACTTCGCCGCCAAGATCTCGGTCTTTGCGGCCGCGACGTTCAACTTTGGTCCGCGCACGGTCACCTTCCCCCACATCGACTTCGCCAACCTTGCCTGGGGGTGGTGTGCCATTACCGCACTCGGCGACTTCGACCCCGACAAAGGTGGCCATCTAATACTGTGGGATCTCAAGCTTATCATATGATTTCCCCTGGGCTCCACCATATTCATACCGTCCGCCCTCATTCGCCACTCAAACATGTCGATTCAGGCCCATGAGAAAAGGTTTTCGTTCACTCAATACACTTCCGCCGGCATCTTCCGTTTCGTCGAGAATGGCTTCCGAAGCGACGAGGACGTTTACGCGGGCGGAATTTCGGCGGATGAGCAGGCTGCGCGCGTGGAGGCGCGCAAGGCGCGGTGGGGTAAAGGACTCCAGATGTACAAGCAATGGAACGTAGATAAGTCGTAGATTACCGTACATATGCACTCTGTAACTTAGTTTTTGTCCCGGAATGTCAGTCCATCGGTCATACCTTCAGTTCCCTCAACCCACTGTTCCAACCCAGAAGAGCTGCCCGAAGAGCTGCCAGAAGGCGGACGTCTGCGGCTGCACCGACATATCACGAACTCAGTCCGGGTATATTACGAAGTTGCTACACCACCAATTTCTTTACCTGACTTGACTCTGAGTGAACTCCATGAAACTGAAGAGACAGAAACCTTTTTTTTAAACGTCCTTTGCTGCTTGAATTTTCTCAGACACCCTGGTTCGACAATGTGGAGACAATATCCACTCGACCATGTATCACGAACTCAGACCGGGTATATCACGAAGTTCTTACGCAGACGTTTCGGGGTATCCTAAAAGCTCTGTACTCAGAGAACAAATTCTAAGGAGGCAGAAACGTTTCTATAGACATTAACTGTGTCATTGAATTTTTTCAGATTAACAGAGCTTGTAGTCAACATTGAGAATGTCGGTGCTCTGAATGGGCTGGATTACTTGCTATTTGCAGTAGTCACTCATACTTCGACCACCACCATGGTTCGTCAAACTTCTTCCCAAGGCGCCAAACTTCATAACACTCAAAGTAAGTCTCTTGGATATATATTACTACACTCTTAACCCTGGAACTGACTTGAATTAGGGCCGAATCTCCCTCCAAAGGCAATCACACGAAGACACTCTCTGCGGCTACAATGGCAGCGCGGCGCCAGGCTTCTGCTAGATACCGGGAGAGGTGCGTCCACTATGACTGGGATTCGTTCTTTTTGGTCATCTGGGTTACAGGAATCTCGAGCAGGAACGAGAAAAGGCACGGGTACGGATGGCAAGGTGAGCCTGCAGCTGGTGCCCGCATATTGCCTGCCTCATCCTGCCTGCTTCTAGTCACAGAGAAAGGGTGCTCGAGGACCCGGTGCTTGCAGCCGACTTCCGCACCCGGTCGTGCGAGGCTAGCCGCAAGTTTAGGGCAAAGTAGCCAATCGCCTCGCCCCGCCTCCCACTGCTCTTCTCACAGCTACGTGTGGATAGGAACACCGCCGGTTTGGCCCACCGCCAACGCATAATCCGCTTAGAGTGCGTGTCCATCGCAATAATTCTATTCGTCGTTCTAACCCTCCCACTCTACGGAACTCAGAGCTTATAGTCGCAAGCATGGACATCATGCTTGGCTCAAACACCAGAACTTGCTGGAGGAACGCTCAGGAATACGCGGATGCGCACCCTCGCCCCCACAACGCCCACGACAATGAGGTGGAAAAGGACGGGGTTGAGGAAGATGGCGACGCCGGCAATGTCTCCCTCGCTCTATAGCCCAGGAGGCGCTCGGATTCATTTTTTACTTAGATTGTAACAGCCCCCCAAAAATTATAGATCTGGTTGAATGAAAGTTATGCTAGTTATAGTAGCTCGAAATTCTATGTAGACCGTGGAGACTTGAGTGAAGTACAGTAGGATATAGTTACTGGCAAAAAAAAAAAATTCCACATCTTGTTGATGGCCTTAGTGGGAATCAAACTCGTCTGAACGGCAACACAAACTGATAACGTTACCACTTCACCAGAAGACCGTACTATAAAGTAATTAGCACAGGTAATACTCCAAAATGCTTGTGGCCTGCGCTTACCTCAAACAATCAGTCATCATCATTGATCCTTGACTTGCTTCCACCATGCCGCGCCTAGGCCAACCCCACTGCAAGCCCACGTATTGGTGTGAACCTG
Organism: Mycena olivaceomarginata; assembly: GCA_029378375.1. Lineage (NCBI taxonomy): Eukaryota > Fungi > Basidiomycota > Agaricomycetes > Agaricales > Mycenaceae > Mycena > Mycena olivaceomarginata. The sequence continues at coordinate 83,101 of JARKIC010001713.1, forward strand.
GGCACGAAGATCCCACCGCCCATTGTGCTAAAGGGAAGAAGCTCTATGTTGTCATGCAAGGCACCGTCCGCGGCGTTTTCTCTAGTGAGTAAGTGTACGCGCTGGGCGTTATGCATTCACTGGATGTGAACGTAGGGCGCGCGCGCGCAGACAAGTGGACCGAGTCTCTAGTTCGCGATGGCGGATGGCTTTGAGCTGGGACGACGCGGTCCAACTGTGGAACGAGAACTGCGATGCTTATCACGAAGTGGGATGCCCTGAAGGACGCACCGGACACACGCGTTCTCCTCCGGTCCCAGCACCCGTCCAGCAGACCGTCTTTCCCACCGATGATCCCCGAGTCATCTACCAGACGCGCCATGTCAGCGCTTATCAGGCGGGGTTCACCGCTGGACTCGCTGCAGCTTTGGCCGCAGCCGCAACCCCGACCGAGCGTCGCCCTATCTCGCCGGTCCCATTGGTACCGACTTCTGCAACCCGCGCTCCCCGCTCTGCCCGCTCTGCCCGTGCGCGCCACCTGCCTGCCGCGACAAATCTTGTCCAGACTTCTGCTTCCCGCGCTCCCCAAACTCCCCGCTCTCCCTGCTCGCTTGCCCCAACGAATGTCGCCCAGACTTCCACCGCTACCGCGACAAATTTTGTCCAGACTTCTGCTTCCCGTGCTCCCAAAACTCCCCGCGCACCCCGCTCGCTTGCCCCAACGAATGTCGCCTAGACTTCCACCGGGCGTTTGGTTCCTCCCGCGAGTCCGTTGAGCACGATAGACGCGGTGGAGGCTTTCTCTAGGATGGGTGTGGCGCAACCGTCCGCCGACGCACGGCCCATCAAACAATGGGCGATAGCGGGCGTGAACAAATTCTTCGCAGACAAGTAAGCACCTCTTTTTTTGTTTTGTTTTGTCGATTCGGTTGAGCAACGCTGCACGCAGGGAGGCCGCCATCACCCATATCATGAAGTCGGACATGACCCATGGGGCGATCATCAGCTCCCGCAACGTCAACCGGCTGTGCCTCCAGCGTCCGCCAACAACATGGACGTCGATCCCACTGTCAACGACCGTCCCGCGGAGGAGGAGGAGGAGGAGGAGGAGGAGGAGGAGGAGGAGGTCGACTGTTTCAAAGGCCTCCTCGTGCACTCTCCTTTGCGCCGTGCTGCGATTGCGACCGGGGACCCGTGCGCGGAAGCGTGGCGTTTCGAGCGCATGAGCGAGTACATGCTCGTGCGCGAGAACAACATCGCGAAGCATAAGGAGATGATCAAGGCGCTAGGGCTGGATAAGACCTTCGAGGAGCTGACGGGGTTGCCGCCAAAGAAGGGGCAGGGCAAACGGAAATGGACAGGGAAGAAGGGGGGCGGGAGGTCAAAACGGCAGCGCGAGGAGGCGCACACGAGCGAGGGGGAAGGGGACGACGAGGAGAACGAGGAAGAGGACGAGGACGACGAGGGCGACGACGGGGACGACGACAAGCCACTGGCGCGTTGTGAGCCACGTGCGCAGCGCACAAAACCCGCCGCAAAGGGGCCAGCTCCGAAGGAATGGATCTTGAAGGCCAGAAAGGCGCTGGAGGTGAATGACTTCGGCACCAGCTGGTCCGAGCTCGTGGGGGTGTGGTATTCGCGAGAGGAATCGAAGGGTTTTGTCGCACCGGTAAGCCATTTGCGTTCGGCTATCGAATTAGGGTTGATTTGGAGCTTGCCAGACTAAAGGACACCCAGCAAAACTGCGCCCCGCGCAGGTTGGAGCATGGGTGCAGAGAGCGAGAACCGGGACCCCCACCATTCCAGACGTGGAGCGATTCGCCGCGGCATGGGCGGCCTGGTGGCAAGACATCAACCCCGCGTGGAGGAAGACAACGCTGCCCATGCCGAGGACAGAGGCTGGGCCGTGGACGTCGATGGATTACCCGGGGCCGAATGGGTTTTTAAATGTGCTGATGTGTCTGATGTGGTGGAGGGAGAGGGTGGAGAATGCACCGGGAGCATGGAAGGAGGCGGTGGAGGATGTAACGTGGGTCCTCAAGAGGATGAATGGGTAGGTGGCTTTTTTTCCATAAAGAGCCGGGTTCTGAAAGAGAAGAATTAATTAGGGATACTGGCGACGTGGCAGCTGCCGGATCTGGCACCCCCACGGCTATGGCTACCGCGTCGTCGAATCTGTCTCCCCCTGCTACCCCGCCGCCCGCCGCTACCCTGCCGCTCGCTGCTACCCCTACCGCACCGACGAACGCGCTGCCCACCGCTACCACCACCGCGCCGCCGAACGCGCTGCCCGCTTCTACCGCATTGCCGAACGTGCCGCCGAACGCGCTGCCCGCTTTCTACCGCATTACCGAACGTGCCCCCTGCTGCTACCGCGTCGCCGAACCCGGCCCCTGGTACGATCAGGCAGCCAATCCAGCCCGACGCTGCTACCGCGCCGCCGCCAGCACCACCCTCCGCTAATGCGCCGCCAGATGATGCTGAAGCAGCAAGGAAGCGGGTGGAAATGAGGGCCCGGCTGGAGGCGCAGGGGATGATGGCCGAGGAAATCGAGGAGGTTTTGATGGATATGGAGGCCGACGGTGACGAGATGGAAGCATAGGGATTAGGGGGATGCACGGGTACCCGCAGGCAGCGGCGAATGGCCCCAGAAATACCGCCCAAAATGGGCTTTTTATACCCCAACGAGCGATCAGCCCCTATTTCTTGTTTGATAAATGAATCACGTGCGCAATCAGTGCTGGGGATATTCTGAATATAAAATAAGGCTTTTAGCTATGGATAAATCGCTTTTTCGCAGCCTGCGGCGCCGTGCCGAAGTGCGATCATTGATGTACAACAGCCATATAATACATTATATATACCCTGGGTGGCTGTGTGGCCAGAGCCCAGAGATAATGTATTAAGCCCCTAGAATCAATCCCAGGTTTAACTGGTTATTCTGACCATATGAGCTGCCCACCTATACATCCCAGCCCAGCCCAGTAGTTAATGGGGGGACGGAAGGCCGATCCCCGCGCTAGTTATAGGGAAATACAGTGATTTCAGGCTAACTTCTATAATTATGGGAATAACTTTTGCATAATTATCAATACCTTTGGAGTTTGGGAGGGTAGGGGCAGTTCTAAGCATATTACAATAACTTTCAATAACTTGGGGGACTTTGTCACTCCCCACCGTCAGTTGTGGCCAAAAAAGGAAATTATTGTACAGCTACTGTAAAAAACATGGAAAAATCACAGAAAAATCACAGAAAATCAGAAAAAAATGCCAAAAGAGAATCGGAGCTAATTAAGCCCGGGATTGACACCAGACATTCCCTCACGGTCCACTGCAAGCACCGACATCTGGTACATCAGCGCCGCAATATTCTCCTCCCTCGCCTGTTCCCCCTCATCCTCAATCTCATCCTCCCAACCCTCATCTCTCTCCTGCTCCCACCTATCTCTTTCCTCTACCACGATCTCATCCACCTCGTCACCTTCATCCACATCCATTGCCCTTCCCTCCGACATAGCATGCTGAGCCTGCCGTGCCTGACGTTGAACCTCCCTAGCCTCAATAGAGATGCCAGGCACTACAGAGCCCGTGAACCCTGGAACCTTCGCAAGGGCCCAGAACCGATGCATGTGATACAGGTCTGATCGGCCACGCTGTTGGCGATATCGAGTGACCTGAACAGCGAGAAGGGGGTCAGTCTCCTTCAATTCTTCCTCCTTCTTTCTCAGGAACCGGTCCTCGTTGTCGATCCAGGTAACAACACGCTTGATTTCAATGTTGAGGCGCTGTATTTCCTCTCGAGCACGGAGGATCTTGAAGTAGCTGTCCATCGCCAGCCAATAACTTCGACGAGTCCACGGTCTGGAGCTAATGCTGTCTGTGGTATCTCGCAGAAGATCGAAATCCCCAAGAAATCCATAGTTCACTACCTGATCCCAGTCGAGGGTAGGCATCGGGGGCTCCATAGAGAGTGCAACCTTGTTGTAGCGCTCAATCGCATTTCTGATCGCCTTTGATCGGGCTTGCAGAGCTTTTGCGATGTGCAACCGCATTTTATAGCCTGCAATAGCCTTTAGTTTGGACATAGCCATCCTGAGAGTTGAGACACCTACCGGTCCCTGATTGATGGACTTTGGTCATCTAAAATAGCCGAGCAAGTATAATTTGCTCAATCTCGTCGAGGGCATCCAGGGTACTTGTGTTTCTTGAGGGCAGCATCAGTAGCAGTCCATTGCGGACTGTTAGAAGTCCACCGAGTCTCGACACCAAGCTTCTGCTCAAGATCTTCCACTAGCTCTATGTCCCGATTTCGCTGCTCAATAGCATGCCGCCTGGCCACATGCGAGATGGGAGCAGGAGAGTAGTCTGCCCCATCCGCTTGGGCAGCACGTTCAGCAGCTCGAATGGCAGTAACACATTTTCTACCATTGGGATCAGTCAATGAAATGTAGTCCAAAAGAACAAAACGTACTGACTGCCCTCCAGATTCACCAGCTTCTGAAGGTACTCCATCTCCAATGTCAGTTCCCGCTTCTTTGGCAGCCCCGCATCCAGCCCAAGTAGGTACTCCTTCTCCTCCTCCAGCCATACGTGAAACGTATCATAGTCCTCGACCCCCTCCTCTTGCATCCAGCGCTTAAGTGTAGGCTCGGTTTTGAAGGATCTTGAGTGCCTGCCGATAATTATCGCACAAAAATTTACCTAGATTGCCATCAGCGGTAGTGAAAGCTATGAAGAATAGCCCCCTACTGAGATTTGCATACACCTCTAGGTCATCAATTTGCTTCATGAAGGTCGTGATCTCTTGCCTTCAGAGGAACTTGCTCGCGTAGCGAACTGACTTGGCGAGAGCATTGGATCTCGAGAAGTACCGCTCGCACCCTTCGAGATCCTCAAGCCCTAGGCCCTCAACATATGTAGCGAGGAACGACAGCTGGCAAAGTTGGTTGTGTGCATGTCCATGGAAAGATCCGACCAGGGACTTGAACCGGTTGGTTCGCGCCTTGTCCCCGAGCTCGCTATTCTTGAGGGTCGACTCAAAATGGCACCCAATGTCATAGCCACCACCAAGTTTCAGCCCAAAGGTGTCAAGGAGGACCTCAACGACAGCAAGAGGATACTTTGATCTGAATAATCAAGATTAATGAATGTCAAGATTAATAGGCCACGACTTACAATTCCCCGCTCCAGACCATGTCGGCAACCACCAGAGCGAACCCATGCCGACAGAGGGCCAGAAAGATCCCCGTCTCATCGAAGATCCCCCACATCTTGGATGTTACATCGTTGATCATGTTCTTCCATCGACCAGAGCAAGGGTTGCTTGGGTCGCCCTGTCGAAGACATATTAGCCGAGTTTCCAAAAAAGGAAAAGAACGACTTGCATCGGTGGGTAGAATCTCCTCCACCCTCGACCTGACCCACCGATCTACTCGCTCCCGTCTCAAAAAATAATCTTCCCCCCCATCCCTCGAGTCATCTCGCTCTATTGAAGGTCCAGCAGTTGGCTCCTCCTCCGACCCATCTGTCTTGAGACGCTTCAAGACCCGTTTAAGGGAATCATTTCCATCCATATTGAAGAGCATGGAGAAAATGAGCTCATCCTCCCCCTCTAGCTTGTACATGCAGGCTGGGCATGTATGCTTGAGCCGCCAGTTTGGTGTATTACAGCCCAAGGCTGAATTGACAAGGCAGTCGGTTTGTCGGCGGATCTCAAGATAGATATCGTAGGCAGTTGAGAACTGTTGGCGAAGATAAGGTCGATAAGGAACCTATTGAGATTGTTAGGTTGTTTGAGACCGTATATCAATATAATGACTTACACCATGAAGATCACATAGCGAATTGACAAAGGATTGGATAGCGAGCTGAGGGCACCGGATATGAGTGGTCCGATACAATTCCAAAACACGTGTAGCAATCGCAACAGACAGCTTCCATGGTGCACATGGCATGAGACCCTGCTTTATTAAAGCAGCAGCTACCCCCGCACCACCTGCATCAAGTTCTACGTCCATACATTGGGTCTCTGCGATGGAAATGAATTAATTCATCCAGAACACAAGAGCTCGGTGCTCACCGTATAAATCCACCACTGTTATTTCAATTTCTTCCACCATTCTCGGTGTACACTCTCGAGAAGGCCCCATGTCTGCTTCAGCACACCAGATCATATACGACTTGACTAGCCGTTCCATTTGCACACTCCACCCATTGACCAAGTTCTGTGTCCGGTCATCTCGAACACGATAATCGGGAGCAGATTTTTTCCTGAATTCTCAATCAGTAAAGGACAGGACCTAATCAGATGAAAAAAAAAATACTTTGTCGACATATTCGCCATTTCTCTCTCAATTCCATCCTGGAGTGTGGCCACAAACTCCCCACCGGCATGGCTGATGTCAATACGAGTGCTCCCATCCATGATATTGTGGATGTTGATGTCTCCCGGTCCATAATCGTCGCCATCAGCACCAGCATCAACATCACGATCCTCAGGGTGCTGTCTCAGAGCGCGGAAGTTATCGAGATGCTCCTCAGTCATATCTGCTCTGTTTTAGAACATTTTTACTAAATTATATCTGCAGCAACTTACTTCGTAGCCTGCTCTTGAGTTCTTCAGAGCCCGATTGCCGATAATGTTCCTGGGCAGCACGGCCAAATACTTGTTCTTTTGGGGCAGTTCGAGACTGAGTGACTGGGTCGTATGCAGAGCCCAGAATATTAACCCGTCTGGCATTTGAACTGGCCTTGATGCTGGCTCGGCCTTTCTTCATGATTGCAGAATCTGATAAGAATGAATATTTTAGGCACACAACGCGACATGTCACGATGTGTGACGAGCACGTGATGTGGCTGTGTCTGCCACCTCTGCCTTGTGCCACTCACCACCTGGCATCATCTATCCAGTCGTTCCACGCGTTTCAACCGATCTGGAAGCTTTCTTTGTATCATCTGGGAGCTGTCTAGGCCTGGAAGGAACTCACCAAGGAACACTATGGCAGGTATGCACCAATTCTTTCATTTTGGCCTTTTTCTCTTCTCTGGCTGCAATGAGACCCAACCACGGGACTTCTGCGCATCAAGCCCTCTTTTTTATTCATTCTACTATGCTATAAGCCGCCAGATTGCCAGAGACCCGACCCTGGGACTTGCTATACTACGCTTGCCTCATACTTCGCTTTTTTTGCCCTTTTTTTTGGTGTCTTTATTTGAACTGACGCGTTTTCCTTTAGGACGGAGAATTTTGCGGTCGGGAAAGGAGTTCTCAGCCTATGACCTCGCTATTGGCGCCGCCGTATCGCCCCCACAGTATTTCAGCATTGCTGATTGTCTCAAACAACGCCTAGAGGCTCAGCAATTTACTCAAATCCTTGACGAGCCTGTGAATATCATTCCTACTCCCCGCCCTCCATCTCCACCGACGTCTTCCCCCTCCCTGAGTCCTCCTGCCTGCCCTCCCTTGCCACCGCCTTTTTTGGGTGGCACGTGATTTCCCGGCAAAGCAAGCGCCTGCCACCAAACTCAACTCCAAGAAACTTGGCTCGAAAAGACGCAAACGTGAGCGGCGAGAGCTTGACGCATCCCAGGCTCAGGATCCTGGCCTCAAGACCATCCACAGGGAACGGCGCGCAGCTGCTAAGAAGAATGCGCTCCAGACGGACTTTGACGTCGCAGACCTCCCCCATTCCACACCTTCCTGGATTGGCAAGCGTTCTTCAGAGGACGGTACACAGGCCCCCAATGTCGGCACCTTGCCAACCTCTTCTGCTCGGGCAATCGGGATGGGGAGTTGTGTCTACACTCAAGAAGAGCTCAATCGTATGAGTGGGACCGACGGCTTTACTTATATCGACTGGCTGGGAGAGTACGTCTTTTTCCATTCGTTCTCTCACTACTCTGATCACTTTACCAGATTGACCATTCCGATTATTGATTCCCACCGTCGCCTGATTGCGCTGCTCGGTGGGAAGCCAAAAGACCTTCTTGGCTGGAAGAAGGTGACCGATAGTGCGGCGCACCTTCTGGAATCCCTTCTCCCCCGCGCCCATTTCACTGTTGGAGACTCTCTCCATCGACATGCACATCCTAAGTCGCCCTACCCTTCTGTTTCCCGTGGCTTATCTCATGGCGGTGGTCAAATCGTATGTCTGCTCCCTCCCTTTTTTGATTTATCTCACCTGCGTCTCAGGCACCCGGCGAACTCTGCAATCATCCCGATAATATCGAAATCACGGACGAGATGCTCGAGCATGAGTGTTTTCAACGCATTGTCGGCTTCGCCAACTGTACGTTCCTCCATTATATTATTTTATTGACGTAGACCCTCAATCGTCTTCCAGGCCTGTTCCGTATCTTCGCCCCGATCCTGTTCGCCTTTTACCAGGCACAAATGGCTTTGCTTGCCACGTGGAACTCTGCGCTCAAGTGGCCTTTTGTAGGCAGTGTCTTCGCTGCTTGCACCTTTAATTTCGGACCACAGGCTGTCACTTGCTCTCATCTCGACTTCGGTAATCTAGCGTGGGGATGGTGCTCCATCACATCCCTCGGCTGGTTCGATGCTGATCGAGGCGGCCATCTGATCCTCTGGGACCTGAAGCTCATCATACGCTTCCCTCCAGGTGCAACCATCCTTATCCCCTCAGCAATCATCCGGCATTCGAATATCCCGGTCCAGCCTCACGAGAAACGATTCTCATTCGTCCAATACACGGCTGGCGGACTCTTTCGGTGGATTTGTAATGGGTACATGACGGATGAGGATTTTTTGAAGAAGTCGACGATGGAGTCGAGGGAGGCTCGGGACATGGAGGCAGAGACGCGCTGGGAAGAGGGTGTCAAGATGTTCAGTATCATAGACAATTTATAGAACAATTCAATTTCTTCTTGATCAATCTGTACGAACGTCGACTTAAGCCAATTTTGGTCATCGGACTTATCGCGAACACGCTTCGGATGTATCGGCTGCTGCGCCGAGCACCACCTTAAAATATTCACGCAAGGGCAACGTATCAACTTCTACATTATCTTATTTTTTGGGAGATGCCTTTTAATGCAATGAAGGGATATATAAAAAAATCTGGGCTTCACCTGAGGTCTGCAAAATAATATCTTTTATTTGCTGTAACCGATCGCGAACACGCTTTTGTTGCGTAAGGCTTGGCCATATTTACAAGCCAAATGTGGGTCATCTTCGTCTTGCCACTTACCATGACCACCTCCAGTCCGAAACTCAAGCAATCTCAGAAAACCAAGAAAGCCTCAGAGCAGCATCGTAAACGCCGCCAGGCCCTACAGCAATATGCCGAAAGGTTCGAGAAGGCGAGCAGATTTGAAGGGATTGCTCTGATTCGTATCTTTCCACAGAAATGCAGAGACTCTGCGAGAAAAGGCCAAGGAACGAATGAGGAGGTGAGCCGTACCTATCCAACTACCTCAGCAGTCATAAATGCTGCTCTGCAGGCTCCGCACTGCGCAAGCTGCTCAAAACAAATCTTCTGATCGCTCCTTGGCGGACTTCGACTACCGTGAACGGTGAGTCAGTCTTTGTTCAAAAAATGAAAATATATTCATTTTCTCTAGTAAACGCCGCCAGTATGCTACCCTTGGGGCTTGCAACTAAGAAGCGCTAACCAATCACAGGAAATATATCGAAAACTATGGTGGTCACTCATACCACCACTTCTACTATCCTCTCCTTGAATTCTTTGGGGAGGGGAACCTGGCTGGTGTTACTATCATCGACGAAACGAAGCATCGCCGCAGCAAAAAATTCAAGTTGGAGATTACAGAAGAGTATGAGGATGCAAAGCGGCGATTTCAGCTTGGGAAGAAGGTCAGGATTGTTATTACCGATGAGTCTCTTGGGTTTCTATAGTCCAGCTGAGTGTTGAGCAAGCCGAGCATCGAGCTACACCAATCTGCCAATATATTTCTCCTTGTCCCACTACATTCTCCTTCAACACGGATTTTGAGCTTGAAACACGGAAAATCGATTGAACGGTGAATAACCAGAGCCTGTGAATTTAATTCAGCGAATAGATGCTAATCAACCATATTGGTCAATTGAACGAAGTGGACCTACAAAATATACGGCACTCTAACACGCTTCGAGGCTTCGATGTGCTTCCTCGATGTGATTGTCACATGTTACGTCACGCGTTACTTTTGATCTCTCTTGCCTCCTGCCTTCACGATCCACGGGCCGTTCCTCAATGTCCAAATTCTGCGTGCCCAAGTTCTTTGCTTCTGAAAACTTCGATTCCTATTCGTTCCACGACTCCCGGCCCAAACGTTTCTTCTATCTGGTTCGGGAACCTCTGGCTGGAGAAAAGGCTGCAATTTATTCTCTCAAGTGCGTTCTCAGTACCTTGGATTTTCTGCTAGCGTGACTTACATCCCTGGAGATCCGCAGCAGAAAATGCACTTCCCCGGACTGGAAGCTTCGAAATTGTGCGCTGCAAGACAATTGCACAGGCTGTTTACGAGTGGCGCAGGTGGTGCCAAGACGCCCACCTCACCTGTGACCTCACCTACCTCGCCAACATCCACCGGACACCGCAGCACCGCAGTGCACCGCCCCCCACTCCCGCCGACTCTGCGGTCTACGTTCCCGGCTCCGAGTCGGAGGAGGAGGAGGTGCCGCGCACCACTCATCCGACTCATCCGACTCGGCGCTGGGTGCGCGAAATCACCCCGGACTCGGGCGGCTATTGCGTGCTCCCTGACGCCGAGCGCCCGATCATTCTCCCCATCGACAACAAGGCTGCCAAAAAATTGGGGATCGGCATGGATGGGGTCAAGGCGGAGGTGGGCAGCGGTACCATGCACATCAAGCGCGAGGGCAGCACCGCGCGTGTCAAGCACGAGGGGATTGGTGCGGATGGGGTCAAGGTGGAGGCGGGCAGCGGTACAGTGCGCATCAAGCGCAAGGGCGGCACCGTGCGCGTCAAGCGTGCAGGCGGGGCTGTGGGTGTTAATCGCGGGGTCGAGGGTGGAGTGGATCGAGAGGGGGACAGTACAAGGCATGAGGCCGGTGCTACCCCCTCAAAGCACCGCCGCGGTGTATCAACCCCCATCCCTCTGTTTGACGACGACTCACCACCACCGTGCTCGTCCTTGCGTGTTCCCTCACACCACACCGCCTGGAGCGTCTCCTCACGCTAACCATTCAACACCCCCATGCCGTTGTGTGAGGAGGATAGCCCACCAACTTCCCCTCGTCCGGGAGCATCGCGCTCAATTCCAGCAGCTTCTCCCCCTTCACCCCCTTCACACATGACCCCAGCCCGGGTTGTGTCTGCTGCCCATGCTGCCGCTGCCTCGCATGCCCCCTCCATCGCCGCTGCTGCTGTCTCACGTGCCCCCTCCATCGCCGCTGCCATCTCACGCACACTTGCCACGAACGCCGATGTCTCGCGTGCCCCTTCCATCGCTGCTGCCGTCTCATCACGCGCACCTGCCGTGAATGCCGCGATCTCGAGGTCCTGTGTGCCCAACCGCGCTGCTTGGGTCAATTCCAGCAACGACGCTGTGGGGCCTGGAATGGGAGCACCAGCGTCAGCAACGACATCTTCGTCGGCGACTTCGCTGGCTGTTCCTCCCATCTCCCCCTCGATAAGTTCTGTCTCGTCAATTGCTGCGTCGACAAGCAGTTCTGGGGCCGGCACATGGGGGGGCTTGAAAGCAGGAGGAAGGTCGGGGGAAGGATCGAGTGTGTCCGTGTCTGGAGCTGCATCCTCCAGCCGTTTCAGCAGTGTGTCGACTGCTCCCTCATCCCGATCCACCGTTGCCACTGGCCCCTTCTACTTCAATTCCACCCAGCAAAAATTCTTCCGAAGCATGTAAGTTTGCGATTTTTTTTTTGCTGCAGTACCAATTCTTTCTAACCTCGTCTCATTTTTTCTCAAGGGATATGGCGATGGCGAGCATGGATCAAAACGACGTGGTTGTTATCGTGTCGTCGGCAACGGAGATGGTGGCTGCAATCGAGAAGGGGAAGAAAGTCGACCGTGGGGAAGACGTTAATATGGAGGAGTAGAGCGCCGTTTTTTCTTGGTCTTCGGGTGCTGGCTTCACCCCGTGTCTATGTCTGCGCTGACATCTCGATTTCTTTGAGTTTATTTTTTACATTGCTTGTCGTACTTCTCGCTACTTATCGGTTACTTGTCGTACTTGCCGCTACTGTGTGGCTCATTGAATGAATTCGATATCCGTGTCATATGTGTGGCTGTGCAGAACATTCCTGATTTAGAAAGTCTTTGTGTGTTCAACTGCTTTCACCACATGTCGTCGTCTGCGAGTGTTGCTGCACCTTCGACCAACGCTGGTGCTACGGGGCCCACTTTGACGCGTCCTCAGTGTTCACCTCCTCCCAAAGACATGTCGGATGGTGGCTCGGAACGTGGCGTGTCGCCTCCATGCTCTGGGTCTCCCCAGGACAGCGACGCAGAACCTGAAGAACTGGTAGATGACGACAGTGACAACAACTGGGAGGACGTACCTGGAAAAGCCACCCCTCCTTCTCGAAAACAGGTTGCCCAAAAGCAAATTCCCCGGCTTGGCGACTCTAATGATGATGGTGACCTTCCTGACGTCGCTGGCGTATTGACTTGGCTGGAGCGTAACCCGGGGAAGCATGCCATCCCACCCTGTGACCGTCCAAAACGCGTTATTGGGCCTGAGCAGCACCGTACTTTGTATGACTGAGCCGAAGGCAAGAAGAATCGAAAAGCGGCTCTCTACGCCGAGATTGCAGAGCTCAATAAGAAGCGCAACAAAAAGCTGCCAGTGCTTGCCAAGAAGCATGGCTTTAAGCTCAAATTGGTGAAGCAGCGAATGGCTGCTGCTACGACGTTCAAACAAGAGCACAAGGTCAGCATGCACCGTGCGAAGCTTCACTATCTCTCGAAATCACTTAACAAAGGCCGGTATCTCTGTTTTACTGTGGATTCTTGCCCTGACTCGAACATCCAGGACTTTTTGCCGGGGGAACGACTCGACATACACGAACTCCGTCAGCGCATCCCCGACCATTCGGATTTTGAAAACATGTCGAAGGAGTTCAGGCAGAAGCTCAGAGCCGATCTGCTTGCACATCGTGCGAAGCGGGTCAAGGGTGCTCGCGTGACGAACAAAGGAGTCGCCCAGAGTGCTGGATATACCATGAGACGTATAGCGTCTGAGGTGCGAATTTTATTTTAAAATATTTTGGGCAACTCTGAAAGCCTGTATAGATCGATAACCTGTATGAGCGCAGCGGGATGTATGGTTTCGCCATTTTCAGCAAGGGCCACATCCAGGATCTCACCGAGCCATACATGATGCAGTCGGCAGGGTCGCTGGACTTCTTCCGCGAGGTCTTAAGACTGGACCCTCTGGACGTTATTGTCAAGTTTTAGCAATGGTGCTGCGCCAGGGAAAAAGGTATGGCTATTGAATAGAAGTTATTTCAATCCACTGACACCGTTTCAGGATTCACGGGTGTCGACACTTTGGGATCCATGCGAGCAGAGGTCACCAAGATGATCAAAACAGGCCTGGGTGAGTAAGTACTCGTCTTTGTCCATCACTGGCCTGACTGATTTGTGTTCCCAGTATTCGCGTCCAGGAGACAGAAATGCGCCATGAACTATGAGCGCTACATCAAGGCTGTCGTGCTTGGCTATGGCTGCGAGCTTGTCGGCTGGCCAAAGACCGTCAACTTCGTCTCACCTACCAACATCACCAACATCGACGACATGACAGCTCTTCGAGACACGCTCAAAGATGGAACTTGCAGGTGGAAGAGCATCAACGAGGAGGAGAGGAAGAAATGGAGGGCGGAGTACGAGAGGCAGGTGGAGGAGGGCGAGATTGTGGAGAAGGGTCGCCGGCGTCGATCAGATGCTGGGGAGAAGCGAGGCCCTAACAAGAGGACGAAGGCAAAGCGAGCCACGGTGAAGAAGGGGAAGGGGAAGAGCAAAGTGATGTCGGAGGAGGAGGACAATGGCGAGGATGACGAGGATGGCAGCGAGGACAACGAGGATGACGAGGATGAGGACGAGGGCGAGGATGGGGACGAGGACGAGGACATGGTGGAGACTTCCAAGTCCAAATCCAAGTCGAGCAACGAGAAGGAGAAGGAGTGCGCAAAGAAGGCGAAGGAGAGGAAGGCGAGGGAGGAGATGGAGAGGAAGGCGAGGGAGGAGAGGGAGAGGAAGGCGAGGGAGGAGAGGGAGAGGAAGGCGAGGGAGGAGAAGGAGAGGAAGTCGAGGGAGGAGCACCAGTCCCTGTACCCCAATTATAATGTGCACTGGATTATCCAGAGGTGCACAATGTATTGTACCTGGCTCCAACCAGGCCTAGTGCACATTATAATATGCACCCTGCCCCGGCTATCCTCGGCATCTGACTGCCAGTTCCGGCATCAATGGCATAAGTATTTCTTATTTGTACCTGCTTATATACCTTCTTTATTGGGCTACACATTGATAAACAGCACCTGCCTGTCAATCAACACTATAACAACAATTGATGGAAAGTTTCCAGGCATATACATCAACTTTGCCATCATTTATCGCCGGCTCTGGGAATTTATTTTGCATTTTGCACAATAACCAGGGGGTCTCTTGCAAAACTACAAATACAGCCAAATAGCCCTCGGCCGGCTCTACAACTTTGATTTGATCTATTTTTAGCCAACTTCATCATTTATTGCCGGCTCCGGGAATTTATTTTGCATTTTGCGCAATAAGCAGGGGGTCTTTTGGAAAACCATAAATACAGCCAAATAGATCTCGACAAGCTCTACAACTTTGATTTTGAGACTGTTTTTAGCCAACTGCCTTTTTTGACCACTACGCTTTTGGCCCAAAAAGGAAATTCCAGCGTTTTCTGCCTCCCTAGCTCAATTCTTGACCATTTTGGATGATCTAACGAGATAGACCTATAGATTTGTGGTCTTTAAAGCCACCTGGGACACAGTATAGCCTATTAGAGAACAATAATAGGGTGAAAATAGTGAAAATCGTGAAATTACATTCTGATCAAGATATCTTGGGTATATACCCCTGCAAATGACTCATGGACACACCATATTGTGTCTTTGGACTGCAAAGACATTCCTCAGATAGGTTATCAGATGCTAATAATTAAAAACATCGCATTTTGGCTGTACAAAGAAAATCTATTTTGGCCTTATTATGCACTCCTCCATCATGTGAGGCCTTCCCAAAGACAGCATTTGGACGTTTCTCATGTATATGGGATAGAAAAGTAAGTAATGCACACCTGGAACAGGGAACACTCCATGGTACAGGGTGATCTTCTTGTGAGTGCTTGTCCACCATGTTCTGGATGCCACAGGGTCATAAACAATGTTCTGAATATTCTTTCCAGTCTAACTGAGCTACATGAATGGTTCTGAATCAAAAAGAGCGCCCACACAGTGAGGGGAACTCCAAGAGTGTCTATTGTCACTTTTTGCTTATTTTGTGAATAGGGCGCTATGGAGACCAGATAGGACAAAATGAACACCACAGATGAAATCAAACAGTCAAAATACACCGGATTATGCTTTATTTGAAGCATTTTGGTCAAGTTTTGGCCAGATGGTGTTTTGAGCTATGGTGAGCATATGGTCTGAAAACTTGCTCTTGAACCCATATGCTCGGAAGCAGCATTCAACCAAAACCTAACCAAATCACTTGAGGTAAAGTATAATCTGGTGTATTTTGACTGTCTGATTCCATTTCTGATCTTTATTTTGCACTATCTGGCCTACATAATGCACTATTCATGAAACAAGCAAAAAGTGTCAAATCACACTGTTGAAGTTTGCTATCAAATATTGTCACAAATTCTGGCCCAGAACTGTTCTTGAGGCTCACTTAGACTAGTATTAAGTGTTTTGACAGTAGGTTTGACCCTATGGCAGCCAGAACATAGTGAACAAGTACATCCAAGAAGGTCACCCTAAACCATGAAGTGTTGCTTGTTCCAAGTATTCATGGCCTACTTCTCTATTGCATATAGATGAGACAAGTTCAAATGGCGAGTTTGGGGAGGCCTCACATGATGGAGGAGTGCATAATAAGGCCAAAATAGATTTTCTTTGTACAGCCAAAATGCGATGTTTTTAATTATTAGCATCTGATAACCTATCTGAGGAATGTCTTTGCAGTCCAAAGACACAATATGGTGTGTCCATGAGTCATTTGCAGGGGTATATACCCAAGATATCTTGATCAGAATGTAATTTCACGATTTTCACTATTTTCACCCTATTATTGTTCTCTAATAGGCTATACTGTGTCCCAGGTGGCTTTAAAGACCACAAATCTATAGGTCTATCTCGTTAGATCATCCAAAATGGTCAAGAATTGAGCTAGGGAGGCAGAAAACGCTGGAATTTCCTTTTTGGGCCAAAAGCGTAGTGGTCAAAAAAGGCAGTTGGCTAAAAACAGTCTCAAAATCAAAGTTGTAGAGCTTGTCGAGATCTATTTGGCTGTATTTATGGTTTTCCAAAAGACCCCCTGCTTATTGCGCAAAATGCAAAATAAATTCCCGGAGCCGGCAATAAATGATGAAGTTGGCTAAAAATAGACTCAAAATCAAAGTTGTAGAGCCGGCCGAGGGCTATTTGGCTGTATTTACAGTTTTGCAAGAGACCCCCTGGTTATTGCGCAAAATGCAAAATAAATTCCCAGAGCCGGCGATAAATGATGGCAAAGTTGATGTACATGCCTGGAAACTTTCCATCAATTGTTGTTATAGTGTTGATTGACAGGCAGGTGCTGTTTATCAATGTGTACCCCAATAAAGAAGGTATATAAGCAGGTACAAATAAGAAATACTTATGCCATTGATGCCGGAACTGGCAGTCAGATGCCGAGGATAGACGGGGCAGGGTGCATATTATAATGTGCACTAGGCCTGGTTGGAGCCAGGTACAATACATTGTGCACCTCTGGATAATCCAGTGCACATTATAATGGTACTACAGGGGCAGCTCGGAGGAGAGGAAGGCGAAGGAGAGGTCGAAGGAGAAGAGGGCGAAGGCCACGGCAAACAAGTCGTCAGGAGGTGGACGGAAGAGGAAGACGGTGGACGATGATGAGAGCAACACCGAGCACACCGCCAAGAAGTCGAGGGGTGGCGAGGGGGGGTCGAGGAAGAAACGGGGACGCGAGGAGGACGATGATGAAGACGAGGAGCCCCTGGCCAAGAAGACCAAGCGACCGAAACCCCGTCCCGCCTATCGTAATGCGCCCCCAGCTTCTGCTCCTTCACCCGAACTTCCGCCAGGACCCCCGAGCCGGGCAACAGTCGAGTTTCTCAAGCTAAGCCAGCGTAGGAAGAAGGCGCTGGCAGCAACGGCGGCTTTGAAGGCAAAGAATGTGTCGCAGGCAGTGGGGGCTCCGGCTCCGGCAGGATCGTCTGATGGTGCTTTGGACTTTCGCCTCTTCCACTGCGCCTGACGGTGCCTCGACTTCTGCCTCGAACAAGGTCAAGGGGAGGAGGGGTGGACCACCTGGGGTTCGTTTTGCTAATTGATCATTCGCTCCTGAAGACGTATACCCTAGTAACTAGTGTAAGAAGTAGCCAGTAATTCTTGGTATTTTCTGTGATTTTTCCATGTTTTTTTTACAGTGGCTGCACAATAATTTCCTTTTTGGCTACAACTAATGGTGGGAAGCGACCAAGTCCACCAGTTATTGAAAGTTATTGAA
>JARKIC010001714.1:0-100757 GCA_029378375.1 Mycena olivaceomarginata
TCTGCTCCACTCCACACTCGTCCGCTCGTGCCCCTTCCGCCCCTCCACCATTCCAGCTCCATGCTCGCTCGGTCCCCGCTTATACATCTCGGCGTCCTCATTCCCTTTCTACATGATACATCCCGTCCCTAGGTATCTTCTATCGTACCTATTCAATATCACACCTCCCTGGATGTACTGGGAACGAATTTTACTCTACTCCAGTATATACATACACATGGCAAGTAAGCACGAAAAAAATAAAAATAAAATGTGCTACCCTGTAATGCAGTCAGATTCAATCCAATTCATTCAATTTCTTCTTTTGTTTCTTCTCCCTGTTCCTTCCGTGAACCAAATAGACCCGATATTTGGGAACAGACCTCAAGTCGAACCTCTCCACGTAGATCCGATCTGAATTCGAGCCCAAATCGATACGAATCCCGCGCGCCTATGCCAATCCATGCCGATGCCAGTTCGAGTCGCCGGCTGGGTTCGCCGTGGGCAGGTGGGTGAGCTTGCATCGAATTTTCTTCTGGAGATGAACTTATTACTATTGTCTTGAGATGAACTATATGTAACTCTTGGAGAAGAAGGTAAAGATAAAGTATTTCGATGAATTGCAAGCGAAACAAGCAGTTCCGTGGTCGGCTCATTGGATGTTAACGCTCCTGTCTTGAGTGTCGCTGATCGCAAGACGCCGAACCTGGCGGACGAGTAAGTTAATGTCTATTCAATTCTTCCGGCTGTATTTGTGAGATGCATAGCGGGATGAGAGTTCCCATTGTCATTAATTTGTGGAACGATGAAGTTATTACCTATTTTGTGCCTTGAATGTCCCTACCCTACGACTAATGTCTGCAACTGCGTACAGCAACTGGCGATGAGTAATATGCCTGGAGGTAACAAGTTCGCTGGCGGCCGCCGCTGGCCACCGGTGGTTATTGGCGGCCACTGCCGGGCGATGCTTGACAGTGTCCATCACTGAGGCTGCTGATTTCCGCCAATGGTCACCGGGCCGTCGTAGACTCGTGATATGCTCTCATCGGTTTCCAGTGGTTTCCGCCGGCAGGTGCTCCCTAATTTCTAACCGGCATTGAACTACCTGAACTACTGAGTTGAACTACGTGTCTGTTTAGATAGCTTCAAAAAACATCGCTTGTTTTAGTGGTGCCGGACTGCCGGTGCGGATCAAGTGTTCGAGGAGTGCCGTTTGCCCTGCGCCGATGATCGCCATGAGATGCCGTACCGCACGGCGCCGATTGGATCGAAGTGCCGAGTAGTGCCACATTGTCTGTCCTGGATCCTGAACTGTCTGTTGATATTTGAGTCAGTTGTAAACTCAGGCAGGCAAAAACAAGGGACAAGCTGACAGGCTCGGGATGACTGCATGATGGGAGGAACCAGTTTCCAAGTGAACGCAAAGAAAGTCAATTGATGAATTTGAGGGACGAACTTTGAACGGACATCACTTCTGAATCTACATATGTTTACATCTGCTCGTACAGCCAGGATAACCCGAGGAACAAAATGAGGACGAGCTGGGCATTCATCAGAAATGTGAATGTCCCCGAGACTGTAGGTGTTCATCGTGAAGGGTTGGCATTGCACACTCCCCTTGCCCGGTTGTCGACTTACAAGCTGTCAATGCTGAAGATGCAGGTAAAAATTAGCTGCTTGGCACGAACACAAAAACAATTCACTTACCGTGATGGTCATGATTCACGCTGTTGGAGTTCCTGGGGGCACGGCAGGAGCTACAGTTGGTGCTGCCTGAGTTGTTATCATCTTCCTCTGAACAAGCTTCAGCATCGCTGTCTGAATGAAATAAGTCCAAGATAAAAATCAAGTTTCACTGGCTGCGGTCAAATTTACTTGCCATCAGATGTCTGTGGATAGTTTGACTCGTTGTCTACATCCCAATTGTCTTGTTCAGACGCTTCGGCATCGCTGTCTATCATTTTGAATGAGATAAGCCGAAGTTTCAATTCTGAGTGGGTTTCCATTTACTCACCGATAGATGTCTGCATGTAGTTCAACTTGTCGTCTGTCCCAACCTTCTTCTGCTTCGTTCACTGGGAGCATTTGTCAGTCGCACAGAGGGTATATTTCGGGCCACGGGCACAGGAGGAATCACCTTCGGACACCAATTGATAAAGCGGCTCACCCAGATGCCGGGCAAGGTCCTGAGTATCTGGATTGAATCCCTTGGCTTGGTGGAATTTTCGCAGTCCCTCGTAGACACTGGCATCCCAGGAAAATCCACCGATTTCAGCTGCACAACAGAAGGTAGGAAATCCGAGCTGTGTTGCCTCTTCAACACTGAGCCGATCAACACCAGATAGATCAAGAGACCAGAAGGCAGGACAGTCTGGCCACCGAGAAGAAGACGGACCAGTTTTGGAGTCGTGCGGCGGGCAGAGAAATAGGTAACCGGCAGGAGGCTCCTCTGTAGTTCCTGGAACCTCGAGCCTGAAGATTATATGACGCAGGAGAACTCGTCAAAACAGGTCAGCAAAAGTATGGCACGAACCGCAAGATGAGGTATCACCGTAATCATCGAAGTTGGACGTAATTCGGAGGCAGCGGAATATATTGTTTGCCTGGCTGAGCCATGTGCCCCAAGCGGTGGGATACCATATATGTAGCTCGATCATACCATTGAATACATCGTCGGACTTGAAGCTTGCGGAGAAATCACTATCATGAGTGTGTATAGGTATCGAAAAAAACAAAACAAAATACCATGTCCAGCCATCCTTCATGACAACCTCCCTCTGCTCCTTCGGAAGTCTGCCAGGCAGAAACACGAGGGTGCACATTTGGTGCGTACGCAATTTCGACGGGGGTCTTTGAGGGGAAGGCCTGGAGAACAGGAAATTATTGCGCCTAGATTCACAGTTGTGGAGGAGATCGTTCGAAATTGGGACAGGTTGAGAAAACATATATGGTGATAGTCTTGTATTGTCAGGCATTCAACGACCATGAGCTCCATGTCTGGCGCACTGGATATTCTGTGCGAGCCCGATATTCCAGTAGGGTAATAGTTGAGGACAGGCTGGGGGGTATTGGATGGTATGAGCTCTGCACAGAGTTGACCAGAGGAACAACGTATCCACGCCGTGTAGTTGTTCCAGTGCTTGACCAATTGTCAGAGAAGTCAGGGAAGCCCCTGACAATAAACTCACCAAAGGCTGTTGAAATGTGGAATACACATGTTCGCTTGCTGCCTGCCTGGCGTCAGGAGCTTCAACAATGGATTAAATCTTCGTACTTCGAAGGCTGCACTCTGTTGGCGAATGAGATCAAATAGACGGGTTGCAATGGACACGTACACAGTGGACATAGATATATACTGTTGCAAAATGCGAATATCGATAAGTGTACACATATTGCTCAAAAGGCACAAGGTCTAATACAAATGTAAGGTGCAAATGAAACACATTCCAAATAAAAGACGGCCCCATCATGGAAAAGTGTAGCATGTATACCACCCGAACTTGCAGCTCCATAAATCTGAACAATATTTGGATGTCTGGGTGTGTGTTAGGCATTGATGACTGAAACTGCGCATGAAAACTTGCCGAAGAGACATATATTTGGTAAGTTGCTGCCGCCATTCCTATAGAGGTTTTCAGAGATCATATTACAAGAAAGAAATACAATACACCTCCTCTGCACCGTTCCCTTGGTACATGGCCACCGTGAAATCCGACTTTCTGCCTTCCACTTTCGCAGAATAAACCCGCCGGACACACCCTTGTCCGCGACGACGACCTACAAAACCCCTGTCAGCTTGTATCTCATGCTGAAGGTCAATATCTCCGAGCGGGATCATTCGAAAGTCTACCCGGAATCTATTATTCGGGATAGCAGAACAAAGGGGGGGCATACCGGAAGGTACACTCGCAGTGTACTGGTTCGTGATGTTGTTGAAGGTCTGGCCGGTCACTGTGAAGTTTTGAGAGCCTGTGAACATCCCACTGCCAGGCCTGAATTGAGCCCCGGTAATGAGACGGATCCATGCAGGTCACGATAAGTAAAACTCACGGGCGTGATTCGAGATTGCATGGAGTCGAGTTGTTAGTGAACCCAGCCTTTTCATCTGGCAGATTGTCCATGGGTGGTGGTGGGAGGGAAAGAGATGTTAAGCGCCGAAGTGACAGCTCCAACGCCATGATAAGAGAACTTAGAGAAGCCCAGAATAGCACGGCGGCACTGCCAGGGAAGTTCGGAACTTCTCAAATGCTGTTGTACAGGCTACCTTGACGAAAATGCTGTACAGAATCTGTTATGAAGCGAGCCTTTCGAAAGGCACAGTGGAAACCCTTGCCAGCCGGATGGACGGAAGTTGGAGATCGAGGCATGACGGAAGCCGGACTGAGTGTTTGCTGATGCGTGCAGTGGCGATGCACCGCCACATCTGCTCCTCATCTGACTGTTCCGTCAACACCTTGGCTCAACGACTTCACGGCTCGATGCTGCACCCACCCGCGGAATTCTTACATTTCTTGCCCTGAGGGACAAAATCAGATCAAAGCTTCGTGGTCCCAAAACAGCAAAGCTCCTGCGGCGTGCGCCTGTCGATAGGGTTTGTCCTCTCCTTCACAGTGATCAGCATCGGTGCCGGATGGACAAGTTGATATGTGGACGGGGGGAGCAGATGGATGCATACAGCCTCTCAGGCGTGTCACCCACTGCTCTATGTCTGCGCTGACATCTCCCTCACTCCTGTGCACCGGCGCTTGCACACCGACCCCACCAGGCCGCCACCGTTTCAAAACTCAGTACACGACACACCCGCACCGAGGCCGCCCCTGCGATTCGCTGACTACGCGCTATGGGATATGTCGAGAACGATGGAGCAGCGTCGCAAGCCCTCTTCCCCGCTGCTCCGTAGCTCCTTGTATGCGCTTCCGCTCGCCACACGGCCCCGAAGAGCCGCCGTTATCTCAGGCCCAATACACGAGGCTGCTGTTCGGCACAGCCTTTTGCCGACGACGCGTGCATGCTGGCGTCGACTCTCACACACTTGCACCCGACTCAAGACTTGGCGTACGAACACCCTGCCCGTGCCGACTGCAACTACCGACTCCGACTGCCGCCGCGCTTACGAGCACCTCATCTTATCCTCTCCCTCTCGCTCGTTCGCTCCCCCTTCCTTGGCTCCCTCCCTCCCACACTCGTTCCTCCCTCGCTCCCTTCTCTGCTCTCAGTCGTCCCTGGCTGCTCTCTTTCACATCCAAACCCTTCCATCCCTCTCATCCCTCAGTCCCTCCCGAGCTTCCCTATTCTCCGCCCTCCCTTTCCTCCTCAATCCATTCCGTCTCTCCCTGATTTCCTCCCTCGTTCCTCAACTCCTCACCTCACGCGCATCAACGCTGTCGCAATCGCGCGCTTCCTGTACCCCCGCCCCGGCACAACGCTGCTAAGCGACACACCCGCACCGACTCCGTGCCCGCGATCCGCCGCCATTGTGGCCGCCCGCCTCCCGACTCCGACACTCAAGCGCCAAGACTCGAGCGCCAAGACTCAAGCGCCGGGGCAGCTGCGCCGGGTCCCTCGTTCCATCGTACCTCGTGCGTCGCTCCCTCGCTCCCTTGGCTCCCGCGCTCCCTCTGCCTTCGCTCTCCCCATGTGTTGTTCCGTCTCGCCGCTCATTGCAAACTACGCGATCGACCAACGCACGCCCTCGCAGCCCGCGCGGCCTTGAGCCCGGGTGTGCAAGCACGATGCTTGGCCGGCGCCTTACATACGCGCTCGGCACCTTGTCCCGCAACGCACCAAGCACACACACGACCTCTTCCCTCCCGTCTTTTATTTTAAAACTCGTACCTTGCCTGTTGCGCTGCCGCCGATGCGTAGTCGAGGTCCAGTTCATGCTCAAGTTGACTTTGAGTCGGAGGCGACTTGGGGCTCGAGGGGCGGCTGCTGGCTGCTTCCAGGTGAGATGAAGATTACTTTTTACATCAAATTATCTTACTTCGCATCCATCTCAAGAAGATATTTGCAAGGGAAACGAACGGAACGGGTGCTAGGGTCCCGGGGTTGGGTCGTTGGACGTTGGATGTCGGTATTCCTTCTTCGAGTATCGCCCTCCTCCCGCTCGCACGGCGCCGAACCTGGCGGATGGCTGTGTGGATGTCTCCTATTCAATTTCCCCTTTAGATCAATTTCTACTTACATAGGTACTTGTGGAACGCATAAATGGCTCAGAGTTCCTAGTTAATATGTCCATAGAATTATTGAATGACTCATTTCCCGCATTAAATGTCTCCACCCCTGCGACTAATGTCTGACAGATTGTGCCGGGTTGCCGACATATGGATCAAGTGTTGTTCGGAGCCATCTAACGTGCGCCGATGATCGCCATGATGTACCGCGCGGCAGCGGGTGTGCCGATGGTTGGCTGCAGGTGTCGAGACTCGGGTGTGTGCCCGCCCTTGATGGATCCCGAACTGCGTCGATATTCAGTTGGCCCTCGGCTGGGAGCCAAAACGATTTTATAAGGCTGGCAGTGAAAGAATTGAATGAAGGACAAGTCAGCCAGGGATCTTTAACGACTTCAACTCGAATCATGAGGCACCTTGGTTGATTTGAGCCAGAGGCGGAGTGTTGAGGTTAGTTCGAAAATAGGAAGTTGGAGTGAGGAATGAAGTAAACAACAACTTCATAATTTCAGAGACTGGTTTCCACATTTGAGTACGTATCACCAATGAAATCACATCCACCCGTATAGTCAGGATGGTCCGAGGAGTAAAAGGAGCACGAGCTGGGCAGTCATCAGGAGTTTTAATGTCCCGGAGAGCGCAAGCATTTCTGCCTACAGTGTAAGTGGTTCAGGCCTGCTTCCCACAACGTTCCTTGCGATGGATGCTGGTGATTCTGAAGCTTGGATATAAATAGCCTGCTTGGCACAAGCACAAACTTTGTTACTCACCAGGCTGATTCTCGCCATTTCAATCCTCGCCAGAATGGTCTGCCCCAGAGTTGCGGATTGAGTCTAAATTGTGGTCATCTCCTGAATAAGAAACATCACTGAGTAGGTCACAGAAGATAATCAGGTTCCGATGAAAAATTCACTCACCAACATTCTCACGAGCTGGTGTCTCGGTCTGCGGAGTGTATGACTGGTACTCATCCACTACATCCCACCCCTCTTCCCCTTCAAGGTTACCTTCATTTACTGGCAGCAGCAGTTATATCATAGGGAAAAAGTTACATTTCAAATGGCCGACTCACCGTGGGAAAAAGGAGAATCACCTTTGGAAGACAATTCATAAAGTGGAGAGAAAGTTACATTCCAATGGCCGACTCACCATGGGCAAACCGGGAATTCTTTTCGGACGACAATTCATAAAGCGGGTGGCCTAGATGCCGGGAAAGGTCCTCAGTATCTGGATTGAATCCTTTGGCCCGGTGGAACTTTCTTAGTCCCTCGTAGACACTAGCATCCCAGGAGCGTCCAACGACTTTGGCAGTGCACTGAAAGGTAGGGAATCCAAGTCTTGTTGCCTCTTCGAGAGTGAGCCGATCCACACCAGATGGATTGAGAGACCAGTATGCGGGAGAATCGGGCCAATGATAAGAGGATGAACCGGTTTTGAAGTCTTTCGGTGGGCAGAGAAAGAGGAAGCCAGCAGGAGGCTCCTTTGTCGTCCCTGAAAATTCAAGCTCAAAGGACACAAAATCTACAAGAACTGGTCGAACAAGTCAGCGAAAACAGGGCACAAACAGCAAGATGAGGTAGCACCGTAATCATCGAAGTTAGACATTATCCGGAGGCGGCGACAAATATGGTTTGCCTGGCTGAACCATGGGCCCCAGGCGGCGGGATACCAGATACATAGCTCAATCATACCATTGTATACGTCATCGGACTTGAAGCTTGCAGAGAAATCACTATCATGAGCGTGTATAGCTATCAAAAAATAAAATAAAATACCGTGTCCAGCCGTCCTCCATGACAGCTCCATTCGCTCCTTCGGAAGTCTGCCAGCCAGGAATGTGAAAGTCCGCATTTGGCACGTACGCAATTTCAACGGGGCCGTCGAGTGGATAGTCGGAAGAACAGGCAAGTATTGCACCTAGATTCACTGTCGTGGAGGTAGAAATGGAGATCGTTCGAAATTGGGACAGGTTGAGGAAACAAATATTGTGATACTTTTCCATTGTCAGCGATTCAACGACCATGAGCTCCGTATCCGATGCACTCGATATTCTGCGCGAGCGCAATATTCCAGTAGGGTAATAGTGGAGGACAGGCTGGGGGGTATTGGACGGTATGAGCTCTGCACAGAGTTGACCAGAGGAGCGACGTATCCACGCCGTGTAGTTGTCCGGATCCTGGAACGATCGTCAGAGAAGTCAGGTCCCTGGTGGATAAACTCACCAAGAGCCGTTGAATTGTGGAATGCACATAATTGTTTGCTGCCTGCCCGGGTGTCAGTAATTTTAAAAATGGGGCAAATCTCCTACACGCAAATCCACAATCTTTTGAAAAATGAGGTTCAATAGATGGGAGGAAACGGACACATACACAGCAGCCATAAACATATACGGTCGCAAAATGCGAACTTTTATAGCCGTCCACGTACTGCTGAAACGGCACAAGCTCTGCATCAAATGTAAAACATAAGTACAAGACCAAATTCCAAGCGAGATGCGCACCATCATGATACAGTGTAGCAAAAATTCCCTCAGAGTGTGCCGCCCCATAAATCTGAGTGATATTAGGATGGCTGTGTGTACAGTTAATGTGCTGAGGGCCCAAACTATGCATGAAAGTCACCGAATAGACGTATATTTGGCAATGTTCCGCCGCCATTCCTACAGCAGTTTTTTCAGAGACAATGTCCGGAGGAGAATGGAACACACCTCTTCTGCGCCGTTCCCTTGGTACATGGCGACCGTCACCTTCGACTTTCGGCCTTCCACTTCAGCAGAGTATATCCGCCGGATGCCTGGCCGTTCACATTGGCGACCTACAACACCTGTGTTCCTGTCGACTTGGATTTCATGTTGCAGGTCAATATCTCCGAGCGGAATCATTCGAAAGTCTACCCAGGATTGGTGATTCAGGATCTCACAGAAGTTAAGAAGCAGAGCAGAATTACGCGAAGGTACATTCGTAGGGTATTGATTTGTGATGCTTGTGAAAGTCCCGCCGTTCACCGTGAAGACTTGATTGCCCGAGAACATCACGCTTCCGTGCCTGGATTGGGCGACACCAATAAGACAGATCCATACAGTTCAGAAGGAGTAGGACTCACAAGTGCGATTCAAGATCGTGTGGAGTCGAGTTCGTAGTGGAGTCGGCGCTTACGTGCGGTAGATTGTCCATGGATGGTGGTGGGAGGAGAAAGAGATGGTAGACGCCGAAGTAACAGCTTTGACGCCATAATAAGCCCAGAATAGCATGGCGCAGTGTGTCAGGGAAATTCTCAGAATGCTATTATACAGGCTAAGTACCTTCATGAAAATGCAGTGCATGGGACCTGTTGTAGAGAAAACCTGGAATACATAGTGGAAACCCAGATGGCAACCAGATGGGAAGTTAGAGCCTGAGGCAAGACGGAAGCCGGGCCAAGTATTTGCCGATGCGTGCGGTGCTAATGTTGGCTCGGCTTGGCTAGCCGATCAAGCTAAGCCACAATTAAGCCAAGCCTAGCCAGCCGTTTGCCATACGGCTCTAAGCGGCTCGGCTTCAGCTCAAGCCGGCTTGAGCTCAGCTCAGCCACAGCTTTGTGCTATTTTTGGTACATCTGCTCCGCTCGCTACGCTACATGGTGTCTGGCATTCTCCTGGCTCATACCTGTCCTCAAGAAGCAATTCTCAACTGCAATCCCCAGTTTTCCATGCCAACAGTGCAACAAGGCTAATCCAGGGCGAACTTGTTCACCTTGTCGCGCGCCTTGTTACCCAACTACTGTGCAATTTCGTAACGTCATTTAGGGATCCTCACCGTACCGTATACGGTTACAACCATAACGATTACGGTCAATTACGGGTCTCTAACCGGCCGTAACCGTAACCGTAAAACTTGCCCAGGGCCCCTTTACGGTACGGTGCGGTACATTTTACGGGTATTACGACCGTATACGGTTGGTATACGACCGTAAAGATCGATTAAAATTTGAACCAAAGGTAATTATATGTATTTAAACCTGTTCCACAGTCTCAAGAAGGTCTTCGAGACGCTTGCGCTTTAAGCGAAGATGATGCTTAAGTCCGGATGGTTTCCGGCTTCAAACGTACTCGCCGGAGAGAGATGGTGTCTCTCCCACCAGAGAAAACACGCTCAACTGCAACGGCAGAACCTAGCTCAATTCATTAGCCTTTCCTTTACATTGCCAGAAAAGTTGAACAAGCGTACCGGGGATGGACATAATATCTCGTGCAAATTGATACAAACGTGGGTATTCGGCCTTCCGAGCATACCACCACTGCATCACTTGTTTTTGGCTCCGGTGGACTCGGCGTGAGACAAAATCGTACCATATTTAGTAGAATTACGGTCGTAAAATACCGTATAGTACCGTATACGGCCGGCTTTCTTACGGGTCCGTACGGTATACGGTACGGGCCAAACCGTAACCGTATCGAGGCGCGTGAGGGCCTATACGGGACGGTTACGGTTGCGTATAACCGTAACCGTATTACGGTATTGTACGGTTACGGTGGGAATCCCTAATTTCGTTCAATTCGGCGGTCACGCGTCACGCACCCCCTATGCCGCGATGAATTTTGGTTTCGGTCACGGGTCACGGCACCCAGTGCCGAATGCAAAATGCGTGACATCCGGGTCAAATCTCCCTTGGAGGTGCAAAAAAGGCAGAATTTTCGAAAATTTCCGTCTTGAATGCCGAATTTTTGGAGGTGTCACGCCAAACTTTGTTGGTTGCCGAAGTGCCGAATCGGTATTTTGGGTCACGGGTCACAACCCGTGCCGAATTGAGTGAAATTGCACAGTATCTTCGCGCCGCATCAAGAAAACTCAATACTACTTTGGATGAATGCGATGGAGGTATGCAAGTGAAAGAGACGGAGTTTTCTTATTGCCATGTTAATGTCTTTAGTGATGACAATGCTATTAGTCTCATCTGGTAATTTTCAGAGTTGGGACCTTGGCTGACGTCGATGAAGCTTTTTCTGACATTAGGGGCATTCAAAGTAAGGGCGCGCTTTTGCGCTTTTACGCTTTTTATGCTTTTCCCGCTCTTTCGTAATGTTCCCAGTGATTGACGGGAACTTCGGCATCATTCGGCAAAGAACGCTGTGTGACGATTATGTGATTGCTATAACCCACCTAAATTGTTTGAGTCCCACTGCGACGCGACGCGCGGCACGCATGAATCAAAATTAGGTTCATTCAAATGTGGATAGCGATATAGAGAATCAAAGAGTAATTAAACTCGAGATAAGACATCGGAGAAATTGAAAGAGATTGATGTACACTTAACGCGAACCTAAGCTACTATCTGAACCCTGCTCAGGAAAACTACCTGGGCTATTGTTCCAACAGGAAGAGGAGGAAGAAGTCACTCAATGGTGGTGCTTGCTTGGGCCGGGCTTATTCAAGATGGGAGGTAGATGGAGTCAGGTGTTCTCGTGCCGCTGCGTGTCGTGTCGCAGTGGACTCGAAAAAATATAGGCGGTCTGGGTTACAGCAATCACACAATCGCGTCACACAGCGTTCTTTGCCGAATGATGCCGAAGCTCCTGTCAATCACTCGGAACATTACGAAAGAGCGTAAAAAGCGTAAAAAGCATAAAAGCGCAAAAGCGCGCTCTTACTTTGAATGCCCCTATTGGAGCTTCCGTAACATTGTCAAGGTATATAATATCCCTCACGTGACGGTCTCGACAAAATTAATGCCTCCACGCCTCAAACAGCACACTGGTAATGTATCATTTTCTTTCCGGCATTGTGCCCTTTTTTGACTACGGCCACAGTCCGAACTTCGAAACCTACCAGTGGGTCCACTCGAAGAGCTGTTCATGCTTACAAGACTCCATGACGCAAGCCAGCCCCATCGGCTCTTGTTCCTGCTGGCCCACTGAAGGTGTTTGTTTTTCTTTATTTTATCCAGTCAATATTTATTGAATGCGTTCATCCTCTCTTCAAGGCCTCACATGTCTGGCCTACCTCATCAATTTGATTTCTGGTTCACGAGGCTCAACTGATACTAGTTGATTATGTATCTACTTCATACTTTCAATGCAATGTTTTTTTTTAAATCACACCCACCATGCATGATTTTCGCGTCTGCCCTCGCCGCCACCAATGTCGTTGCATGCAGGAAAGAGAAATTAATTAATTCATAGGGGGGGAGATAGACAGAGTGTTCCAGAACTACAATATGCTGCAGAAGGAGCCTCGCAGAACTGCACTACAATTGTTTGACGCGCCAAACCCCTTACAACTCGCACCAATGTACATGTGTGTGTGGTCAGCTGTTTGGGCAAAGATTGAGCAAAAGATGGATGAGAAAACATCTTCCGTTCCCTCACGCAAGCTTCCTCTTCTGCACTGGACGTGATGTCTGATTTATGCGACCAACACCGTTGAAAATTGTAGAATCCTCCGGCGGCTGGCTTTCAGGATGCATACTCAAGTGACCAGGACAGATTAGGTGAGGTGGAAGGACGGAAGGAGTCTCTCCACTCAGTCTGTTCTCTAATGGAACGAACGGAAATGATGCAAAACGAAAGAAAGGACGACGGCGGAAGGACACATTCGAGGAGGAAAAAGGGGGAAAAAGAGAAAGGGAACTTAAGGGTGCGAGGATGGATGGGAAGATAAACTCGACATGCACCTCTGACTAGTAGTTGGGTCAGGGTTGAATTGACTAATAAATAATGAGGAAAAGGTCGCGATTGCAATGGCCATTGATTGCGCGAACCGCGGTTTCCCCTCGAGCCATTGCCGGCTCAAGGAGCACGTGGATGAGATTGCGGGGGCACG
The DNA here is from genome assembly GCA_029378375.1 of Mycena olivaceomarginata. Lineage (NCBI taxonomy): Eukaryota > Fungi > Basidiomycota > Agaricomycetes > Agaricales > Mycenaceae > Mycena > Mycena olivaceomarginata. Next base: position 12,947 of record JARKIC010001714.1, read on the forward strand.
CTGGGGCGATGGGTTTCCGGCAGCTGGTGTCAGCAAGCAATGGACGTGTTGATTTGTATCCGACCACAAGGAGCTGAGTACCTACTGGTCGGCTCCATTGGACAAGTCACGTGCACAAGCTGTCAACCCCATGACGAAGGAGCACTACTTTGATCTTCTGGAACGAATTATCGAGGGGAAGGGAGGTGACGATCGAATCCCACCTGAATTGATTTATGGTGCCGACGAGTCTGGATTTCAAAAGGGACTGGGTCAGAAGGAATGGATCATTGGTGGAAGTGGTAAAAAGCGACAGCGTCAGCAGCGCAGCAGGGATCGATCGGGAGAACATTACGGTGCTGGTGTATATATGGGACGTCTGGCCCACCGCTTGTCATCTACAAAGGAGAGGCATTCCAAGCGAGCTGGAAGCAGGATAACCCACTGAATGCTTCGTGAGTACCGAGCACTGAGATTTGAGCCTTGACTGACCTGTGAAAAGACTCGGATACTCGAAAAAGGGCTATATTGACGGCGAGATCAGTGTTGACTGGCTTAAAGACTGGGATGCATACACTCAGGCCAAGGCTGCACGCCGCCGTCGACTTCTCCTTGTTGATGGACACATCTCCCACTATTCACTTGCATTCCTTCGATGTGCGCGGGCAAATAACATCGAGGTGATTGGATATCCTTCTCACAGCACGCACATCTACCAGGGCCTTGACGTGGTCATTTTTGCGAGGTTCAAGGCCAACTGGAGCGATGTTTGTGATCGCTATGAGCGCGAGGGACACGTTGTCTCGAGGTCGAATTTTCTCGCCATCTATGCCGAAGCTCACACAAAAACACTCACTGAGTCAAATATCAAGGCAGCCTTCCGCAAAAAGGGTGTAATTCCACTGAACCGCGACATTGTTACAGCAGACATGATGGCTCCTAGCCTCGAATCATCGTCGTGCGGCTCCCTCCCCATCCGACAGCCCGGCTCCGTCAGATTCATGGCAGGGATGATCACGGACTACCTTGACTGTCAGCACCTCCAGACAATGCCTATGGATATGGACATACCTTGTACCAGCCAGGGAACATCTTCCGCCACCCCGTTGTTCATGCATGCAGCTGTCGACAGCCTAGAAACAACATCAGCATCATTCCTCACATCATCATCCCCACTGAAGTCGATGTCTGCTCCCCCTGCATTCAAACCCTACACCATCTTGCCTATCAAGGCTGAGTCCCGGTACTCAGGCCTCTTCCATCGCACACCTCAGACGGCGCAGGAGGTGGAGCTGCTTGAGGTGTTGCAAGAGCGAAAACCGGGATTCGAGCTGCAAACAGTCGATGCTGGAGACGCAAGCATTGACCATGGTTGCCAGGATTTATAACTCCAAGGTGCAGTCCCAGCTCCAAGCAGCCGAGCAGCGGAAACACCGCAAGACAGGGAACAGGAACATGGGTGATGGGAAGGCCAAGTACTTCTCGGGTGACGCATTCTTCAAGATGTGTGAGGCTGACGAGCAGAAGAAGCTGGATGAAGTGGCGGAGAAGGAGAGGAGGCTGGCGGAGAGGGAGGTCCAGACAGGGAGGATTGCGACTTGGCAAGACACCAACAAAGTGATTTGAAGTCGCAATGTGGACAAGCGAGCCAAGTACGCCGTGGGAGTCACCGTGTGGGAGGTTGAGAAGACAGCTGCCAAGGCGGAGAAATGCCGGACCGGGTGGTTGAAACCAAAGCTCGCAGACTACAAGATTGAGGCACTGCTGCCCAGACCCAAAAATAACATACAAGACGAGCAGGACAAGGACGAGGACGAGAACAGCGTCCATGCGTCCCAAAGGGGAAGCGAATTAGCCGATGATTAGATCAAATAAAACGATGATTGTGACACTGTCCCAAGCAAGGGGGTACTTTTCTGTGAATGGAAGAACATACACCGGTTTTTGGTTTTTCGCAAATTTCCTTGAACCAACCAACCACGTCATACCACGTGATCTCCATATAGGGTAATGATGGCACACGCTGCCAGCCTCCTCGGACCACAGTCGAACATGGAGAGCAACCGGCTGCCCCATATTTTTGTGCGGCTGCTTGTCCTTCTTGGCCTGGGCCGTCATGCACCCTGCCTTGTTGAGGTGAGTCTTTACAAGATCAATGATACCTGCTGTCCCATAGCCGTGAAGGGAGCTGTTGGGGCAAGTGGCTTTTCCCGGCTGTTGTAGTACTAGGGATCGGGACCGTACCGTATACAGTACAGGCTGTATAAATACGAGCCGTAAAAGTATGGTTTTGAGGGCCTTATGGGACGGTTACAGTATGGTTCTGGAAGCCGTGTCAAGCCGTATTACGGGGATGAGAACATCAGCAGAAGGTGTGTGGGATTTAAAATGCTGGATCATACCATTCTTCACCTCCCTGTGTATGTCTTCAACCTCAATTACCCTCCTACTGGCCGGGGGAGCAAGATAAAGATCAAGCCGTACTGTACCGTAAAATTACGGGGCCTGTCCAGAGCCTATACGGTACGGTACAGGACACCGTAAAAGCCGTAACCGTAACTGTATTTTACGGTTACGGCCCCAATCCCTATGTTGTACGTCTTTCTGCCAGATAGTGTCCAACACCTATTAATCATTAATCATTAGTTGGCACTTGAGGGGCTGCAACCCAGCACATACCAGACCCACTGGCCCATACATTGTTGTCCCCATCTTGGAAAATTGCACTTTGGTGGCCGCAGAATATTGCCGCGCTTCGTAGCCGATGATCGGTAATGTTCTGAGAGTCGGTACCAATGGAAAATATTCGAAAAATGTAAATAGAGAGTTTGCGGTGGCCACCGGCAGCCACCTGGTGGCTTTTCCGGCACGCGGTGCCAGGTGGCTACGTCATTATGGTGGCTGTTGCAGTGGCTGCCGCATTTTTGTCGTGAGGCAGCCTAGCCACCATTTTCCGTCATACTTCCATGCAGAAAGCCATTCTCAAATCCAGAATCCAATTCAATACCCTTCTGAAGGTCATTTCTGAAGAATGAGATGAAACTATCAATAATTCTGGTGCACGTGTCCTCTTGCACGCGTCCAGACAGGCATAGTGGTAGAATAAAGAATGTTGGAATACATGTTGAATGTGTCATTGCAGGAGCCACTGTAATGCCGGAAAAGCCACCCGGTGGCTGCCAGTGGCTACCGCAAACTCTCTAATATATGTCTCAAAAGCACTTTACAATGTTTCCGATGCAAAAAAAATTTCCCCACCAGAAAGTTTTTTTTTCAACCTGGCCGGCCAACCAACCAGCCAACCAACCACCCAGGGTCTGGTCCGGCATTCACAGCCCGGCACCCCCTTGGTCCCAAGTGGTGATAAATGATTGATAAGAGAATTTTTGCTTGATTCTGCTCGATATCGGCCAGTCCCGTCCAATTTTCTCAGAATTGCCATACAGAATACAGATTCAATACTAAAGATGTGTTTGGCCAGGTCAAATTGGCTGCCGGAGCCCGCCTCAATTAATCCGAGATCAATCTTTATTTGGCCGTCCCAAGAGGTGGTACATCACTGTATCGGAAGTCCAAGTCATTTTTGCATCATGCAGAGGTGATGCGAGTATTCTAACAAGGTTCTGGACAGCTCCGAGCACCCATCCTGTTGTGGGAGGGCAAGCAACTGAAATCCGACCGATTTCACACGGTGGGGAAGATACGCGTTAAAAAATTCAATCCATGCTCTCACGCACTGTATTCGACTATTACGAATCGAACGCACCATTTTTCAAAGCAAACGGGTCAGAATTGAGCGAGCTAGAGCAAAAAGAAATCTGAGATCAAAAAACTGCCCAAAACGGAAAAAAAAAAAACTGCCCGCGCCTTATGTTCCGCAAATAGCAGTCAATGTTTGAGGCGGAACGGATTTGAAAGTGCTCGATTTACTCTGTAAAATGCGAACTCGAAGGCAGAAGATGAGCCAAATGCATCTGGTTTGAGCCGAATGCATCTGATCTGAGCCGAATGTGTCTGGTCTGACGCGAATGCATCTGCAACCGAATAAATGGATCGTCCGGACTTGATGTATCCCGTGGTGCGAGCCCGTCGAGTCGTAGCATGTGCAGGCATTTTGGCACCTTTTTATGACTTTGACAAAAGATCATGGCCATTAAATCTGCAGAACATACAGCAGATGATATTTTCATGACCTTGGCATGCCGCTTTTGGATGAAATTATGTCAGACTCACTTCTGAAACTATGCCAAGTGTACTGAAACAATTCAAGATCAAGTTTAGTTACTTTAAGTAGCCCACTTTACTTTACTTATGGCAGGTTTGGCAGGCTAAGTTAGTTTTGCCAAGTAACTTTAGTAACCATTGACGCGTAACGCGAGACGGACAAAGGCATATATGATTGGATCAGTACTGTAGCACATAGAAAAAAACAGGTCATTCTAACAAACTCACCAGTCCTACAGGTAGAGCTTCAATGTTGAGCGAACTATAAGACTCGGCTCGAAAGGCTAGCACTCAAGGTAGAGAGGGCAGATTGGGGAGATGATGGAAGTCGATAACGGGAAGTAAAAGCTTACGCAAGACTTACGTCTTGCGCCGCCTAGCCTTTTGTGGTTCAATTACACTGAAGATATGTGATATGAAAAACGAAAGGGCAGCACCGACGAAAAGGTAAGGTCCCTGTCCCGAGCAGGCGGAATTTTCATAATGACCCATGAATTTCGCATTGAGGGATCACCCCAACGTCAAAGGGTCAAGGTTCAAAATAATATTCAAACATGCTTATATCTGCATAGCCTGCGAACCTCTGCGGCCGATCTCTTGCTAAATTGAATCGTCCCGTAACAGACAACCGGGCGCCTCTCCGTTTTCTCAGCTGATGCCTAGAAATCAGTTCTCTTTTGGAACTGTACCTTCGCGGTGGAATTTGGAGTTATGGACAGTCCAAAGACACTGTCCCGCGGGCGCACTCCCTCTACCTCCGCTTTGAGATCATAGTTAATGACCACATGCGCAAGCATCGCCTTCAGCTCCGTCGCCGCAAAGAATCGTCCCTGAGAATTTTTTGAAAGAAATAAATATACTATGGCATAACAAACCAACTATATACGCACCGGGCAAGCGTGTTTTCCCGTCCCAAAAGGCAGATGATTCTCAGAAGCACTAATCATTTGGCTTTTGAATACCTCTTGGCTGGGGTCGTGAGTTACAGCGTGCTCAGCGCGCTGCCGTGCGAAGCGAAATCCGTCGAATTCTGGCGCATTCTCGTAGATTGCTGGTTGTTCAGTTCATAAGATACATCGCTACACGGTTGAACTGTGCGCAAAACAAAAGAATTCTTACAAGTATTGCGTTGAATCGGACCTGCAGCGGCACAGACCAGCGAACCCTCCGGCAGGACAGTCCCATTCGAGAATCGGAAGCCGCCTTTCGACACGACTTTGCGGAACATAGACACTATTATTAGGCAAGGTTGGTTCGACACAGGCGAATGGAAAGTAAGGTGAGTCACCTGCTCCGATGCCATTGAGGCACTGCGACTCGCGAAGAAAACTGTCGATTTTGACCATGCTGTTCAGCGCGGCTTTCGTCCAGCCCTCCGCTTTGATGATACGTTCTGCCTCCTCGCGCATGGGGAGTAGGTGCTCCGGGTAGGTCGTTAGATCGAAAATCGCATGGGTGAAAGTCTGGGGAACGGAATAACGAAGGTCAGCGAGTTTATTGGGTGTGCAGTGAACGCACCATAGAGGACGTGTGGATGGCCGCAAAATTCGCGAAGAGAATGCGCATCACAAGGGCGGGCATTTTCCGCTCCTCACCTTCTGCGTCCTCCAATAACCAAGAAATAAGATCATTCTGGAAATAAATCAGCAATCCGTTGCCTCGCAAGACACCGTTGAGAAAGCTTACCGGCTTTCCAGGCCAGTTAGGACCCAAGTCATTCTCTTTCGACAGCCTCTCTGCGACGACGGGGCCTAAAGTTTCCAGAGCCACCCCGAAACTTTTATTTTTGCGATAAATAAAAGGAGCGACGAGCCTGCCAGCAAGATAGATAGATGAGCTTTCTAAGGGTGTGCGACTGTAAATAAATGGCACTTGCGGGTGCAACGACTTTGGAAACAAGTGAATTCTTTGGCCGCTCTGTATAACCTCGATTGCAAATTGAACATTATTTTCGAGATAGGTTTGATTTCGGCCTGGATTAACGCAGTCAGTGAAGGAAAAGGTGGAAAGAGTAGAAAATGAAGAGGTACATAACGGAAGATCCACAAACAAGCGGTTGCTTACGCGACTCACTACAGCCATTATCATGGGTAGCACCGGAATAGATTTCCATTCTGAGAGAGTACAGTATGTAAGAATCTCTGCAAAGAACATATTCTTATTTTCTCACCGGAGCCGTGGAGTTGCAAGACATCATCGAACGCACACGCAATCTCTTCTTTAACTCTTGGAAAGCAAGCATGGAGATTCCGTGTGAGACCAGTGCGGATGGTGTGCTGGTGGTAATGATTCTCTGCAATGGCACGTCCTACAACGTGCCTCACTGCAGATTATTAAATCCTTGTCCAGATACCAAAACATTGAATCCCGACCTGGCAGAGTAGATTGAACGCCTTCATGAAAAGATAAGATATTCTCTGGTGCAGCGCCGACCTCCTTCACGAGCTGAGGGTTGGAGACCACGACTAGCCAGTCAAACATGCGCGCGACCCGGAAGACTCCTTCCGGGTACTGGTTGTATCCCGCCTGAATCAGGTCTGGTGCATTCGCGAGGAACTTGAAGCCATTCCAATAGCTCGCAAAAAAACCGATGGATCCGACGACAGGGATAGAGTCTAGCTGAAGGGCGGTCATGAACTGAGTCGGAATTTCAGAGACGGGCAGTTGTTCACCTTCGGGTCCTGAGATGCTTTGCGGATGGAGGCCAGAACGAGGAGGGCGAGACCTCCGTAGAGAACTAGGAATTTTGGGTCGTCCATGGGTCAGTGAGAAGTTGGTGGGGCGATCACACGCTGGGTACCCCTCCGTGCAACCTATTTATGCATCCGCTACGAAAGAACCCTACAAGAGTGGACGTGTTCGGAATTCCAGAGCACCACGCTCTTTGATCGCCGGCGCTTACCCGATCGGACAGTCGGACCCAAAATGCTCCGACAACCGCCTCCCATCACGTCAACTACTCTCATCCACTGCTCCGTAGGTAGTCACTGGGCTCAAGCCGCTTCTAGAGCGCGATACTTTTAGGCGCGTTGATGTGGGCTAGCCGAGCGTAGCCACGTCTAGACACCATCGACTGTCAAGGCGCATAGCCGATCTATACCTGTCTAGACGTGGCGAGCTCACATCAATGCACCTCAAAATTTGGCATTCTAGGACTCCCTTGAACGCAGTGAGTGTAGTACATCTTTGTTGGCCTTTGGTACTATACCCTACAACTCTGCACGTTCCGGAAGGAGACATAGCGGAGTATAATATTGACTTATTCACTGCCCAAAATATGACGTGAATAAAGCTAAGTAAGTTAAGTGCATCACTTATCTCACTCCATCGAGCCGTTTTGCTGATGGGAAAATTTTCGCGCTCTACCAACTTGGATCGCCGCAGGCGAAAACAAAGTTCCGGTAATGTACTATTATCGGCGACTGCCTAGTGGGCCACCTTAACATTTTTACCCTCTTACTCGCCGAGGGAGTCAAATAGATTCAGGTGCATGGGGTAGGAAATGAAGGCATGTATCCTAGGAGTAATCTGAGTATTTTTCCGGGAATTTACACAACCATCTCGCGGCTCACCGGATTTTATTTGATGCGCTGTTCCAAAATGGGGATAAACGGCCTAGTGGGCCACCCAGCCAAATTGCTCGTCCGCACCCGTACCGTTCACCCCAATGCATTCGAAATCATTCAATGAATCTAAATACATGATTTGGTACACCTATGGTACAAATCTACAGCAACTATGGACCTTGGCTGGTTGCTTTCCTCGCCATCACAGAGAGGTGAAATTACACCTCTGAGCAAAAAGCCTCTCCCTTACAGTCTGGAGGGTAAGTACACTCCGAATTCACACCAGGTTTGTTCAATGGGAAGTATTACGACATACCTAAATGCACAAGATGTCCCCCACATACCCGCAACCTGCTGAACAAAATTCAACTTTCTCCGTGACAGAAATTCGGTTATTTCCGGTGATAGCACAGCGTGAACGGGAAGTTGTGGAATAAAAAACCAAATAAGTCCGGGAAGGTGTTGGAATGGCAGTTTTGAATGCCCAAACAAAGTGACAAGTTCGTAGCCAGGAAAGGGAGATCTCTAGAGCAGCGGCCAGACTGTGCCGCTCAGGAGCGGGGCGAATTGTTCTTGACGGCCCAAGACACGAGAGATCAGCATTTTTGTGACTGTTATCAAATGGAGCGCTTGAGGGGAATCTAGAGGTCAGAACGAGCCCCCAACCTTGTGCATCGGTGGAGAATTGGTAGAGGAATAAGCCGAAGACGTGCGACGAAGGCGTTCGGAGATAAGAAATGATGCTCTCACGCCCCCATCCCGATCAGAAACGGAGCACAGCTGTTGATCGGCCGCTTAGATGACTTCCAAATTTGACGTACGGCATCCTCAGAGGTTGTACTTCAACGCATATGCACCAAATGACCACAGTCTACATCACTCCAGATTTATTAGCCAAGTGGCCCACTAGGCAGTCGCTGATAATATTTTGTTCGGTCACCATTCCACCACCGAGTCAATGATGAGTTCATACATATTGTACTCCACCTACCCCTTGAGAAACAGGTGAAAGTGAAGTTCCGGTTGGTTGGCTAAAAGTGTTAGAAGTATATTTTCCCTGTCACCGTTCTATTTCCGAATTAATGATGAGTTGATACAGACATTTTGTGCTCCACCTACCTTCGGCAACAAATCAACGCCGCAGGCGCAAAAGAAATCTCCAGTAAAATGTACCACACTTTTGTGATTCCTCCACTTCTGCTCAGTGTTTCCCTCAATTGCAATGTTAAGTTGGTGCAGACATGACACGCTCCTCCTATGATCACGTCTGCTGTCAACAGATTAGCACACACAGGCGAAAGAGAAGGTCCGGGCAGGCAGCTCGATGCGCCAGATGTATACAGTGTTAAAACCCGGGTCCGAAAAAAAAAGATTGACCCTGCATTATAGAAGCGCCGGAGCGGATTTGATCAATCCAGATGCTCTATGATGAATTAAATCTGTCAAATGTATGCACATATTTTTTCAGATTTTTTAGCGCCGTTATTGTGTTGCACGGCGCCATCACTTATTTGGTGATGTGAGATCGCAAATGTCATTTCACTCACTCTATTGTCGCCACACTCTCGCAGATGCCTCCCACAGGCAACCCTCCGGGCCGTCCTCGCGGGACAGACACCCAGAGAGCCCAATGGGCCGAACAACAGCTTGAATACTTACGAACATGCCAAAGAAGCCTTGCACACTGCCGGCGGGACCTATGAGAATGCCCTCGGACATTGAGTCCGGCGCAGCTAAGACAGATGGGAGGTGCCGACTCAGGCGCTCCCCATTGTTGTAACCCTTCAACTAGGAATCGGGTGACCAGAGATAGGAGCCCCTGCAACACCGGGGCCATGGAGCAGTTATACAGGTGCTCAGCCATGCAGGGGGTCCAACACTTTGAGGTGGTTTGCCTTGAAGTATCTCGGGCTTCATGACATGGTAGTTTGCAGCAAAGTAAGATATATTAGGTAAGTCTTGATCGTGGATCATCTACCTATAATATGAATATACACTAAGTCAAACTGTATGCTACCGGATCTGTTGTGAAGTGAGCCTGGAATTCATAGTGGAAATCCAGATGGACAGAAGTTGGACACGGAGGCGAGACAGAAATTCGGAAGCTGGACCGAGTATTTGCTGATCCATTCAGTGGCTGTGCACCACTACATTTGCTACGAGCCTCCGATCATTACCAGAACACTCCTGCCCTTCTCAAGAGTACAACGATTTCACAGTTCGACTTGCACCAATGCACAGATTTCTGGCAAGGATGTAGGCACCAAGGGACAGAGCTTCGTGGCCCCAAAACGGCAAAGCTTCTAAGACTGCACCTGCCGATGGGCTTTGCCCTTTCCTTCACCATGATTGGCTCGGTGCTGGGCAGACCAGTTGATATGTAGAAGAGGAGGGCAGATGGGCATCATCTACTCCTTCCCTGCTGTTCCACATCTGTGCTCACATGTCTCTTCCTGCTGCATGCACCGGTGCTTTCTCACCGACTCCCCACAACCACACTGCTGTCTCAAACTTGGTACACAGTGCCACTGCTCCATACACACCCGTGCCAAGGCCGGACCTGTCTAATGTTGCCGCGACTTCAGACTTGGGCCAACGAAGTCGACTTGGAGTCGGGGACTCCAGCCGAGTCGAGTCGAGTCACTCGACTCAACTCGAAGTCGCTCAAGTCAACTTCGAGTCGGTTCTCAGGTAGGTTGCATAGTTCGGCCCGAAAACGCGATTGGGAGCATGATCAAAATTAGTGACATGGGTATCACCGTCGCATGTGCGTGATATCCTGTGACATTGTTGTGGTAGCCAATTTTTTTTTTTTTTTTTTTTGCTTTTCGTGTTTTTATGACCTCTGGAGGCCCTAGGATCAGGTCCAAAAATTTGTCGACTTGGTGACTTGAGTCGACTCAAGTCGACTTGGCCGAGTCGACTTCCAAATCAAGTCGACTTAACAAGTCGCAACTCGACTTGCCGAGTCGCAGCAACACTACACCTGTCATCTGCCGATTGTGCACACATGCTACCCACCTCTCAACTCTGGTGTGTTCTCTACATGATCCAAGCTTGACCATACAACCAAGCATGCACCAGTCCAGTGCCTGTCCCAATACCAACTACTGGCTCAACTCGTGACCTTGTCGTGCACTGCACTCAATGGCCTTCTCTACCCTCCCCCTCCTTCACAGCTTCCTCTTCTCCCTCGACTTCGTCCATCCCCTTGCTTCCCTTCTTCCCCATCCTCTCCTCCCCCTTTTTCCTGCTGAGCACGAGACATATGCCTCAATCATGCAACAACAGTGCACCAGCATCTGCCTCATGCACTGCCTGCCCACTGCCCATGCTGCCTTGCCTGCAGCCTTAATTGTGAGCCTGCTGGTGCATACACCATACCGTTGATAGGGCGTGTACAAAACCACGCATGAAAACACCTGTTTTTATTTCATTTTGAACCTATTAGAGTAGTGGGCAGAAGTGAGGCATTAGATTATGAGTGTACACCCTCCCTGGGGTGGTAGGCTACACTATTGATGGCGGAAAGTCAGTGTAACAAATCAACTATGAAGGACTGAGTAGACTTGACAAAGCAGCCCAAAAGCTTGTTACGGCGTGACTATGATATTCTACACTGAGCTATAGACAGTGGTGGTAAACCATTGTCTTATGTGCTGGAGGTGAAACATCAGGGAACTACTCAGAATTAATGACTTGCCACTTCAATGACCTCTGAATAGTCTGATGACCACTAAAGAAAAATATACAAAGTCAGAATTAGTACAACCACATTAGGGCTGGCTTTATAAATCACACTGCCAGATACCAGTTAAAATATAGTGCTGCCAGATACTGAGTGGGAGGCCAACTGATTAGATTGCATTGAAGACATGATGCTGAGTCAACCATCACTATTGTTACTCGGGCAGATCTGGCCATTACGAAGATGCTATCCTTGCATCAAGGCTGACTGATATGAATGATGAGGATCAACACTACAGCATCATGCTGCCAGATATTTCACTGGCCACTATACTAGTCAGACATTGTCGCGCTGCTAGATATTTTCAAGCCGCTTGATACTTACTACAAGTTCCACTGGGCTTGTGAAGTGTGGGACTGACAGGACAATACCATTGCCCAGATATAACTGGTACGCATTCAACCTTGGTGAAGAGACATGCTAGACTTAGGTCTCACACAATTCAATTGTGAAGAGCCAGTTTGGAACGTAAACTCACACCTTGAACTAGAGTAGCCGCCAGCAGTGTAAGCATGAGCACCCTAGCCCTGCCCTCACCATCTGTGTAACTGTGTAAGGGCAACCTTAAGCTCAGCACAGGGCGCGGAAACTAGTGGGGGAATCCGAAGTATAAATATATGTGCTAGAATACAGGAGCGGAAATACTACGCACCTAGCGGGGGAATCCAAAGAGAAGAAAGGATGGGGATTCCCACTGACAGACCTGGTATTGGGGCACCCGGGCATTTATTCAAATCTGCTCAAGTTGCAACATACTATAATGTACTTCATTACGTTACGACGTCATCTCACAAGAGTTAATGCTGGCCTGAGCAGTTAGCTAAAAGGGATATAATGTGTCTCGAACCATTAGAAAGACACTGGACAACAATCCTGGTAAAGGGTTGACGTGAGAAGTTGCTAATGGAGCAATCACGGAAAGTGCCTTACCATCCTGGAAACAGATTGGGGCTACTGCACATCCCTGACCAAGGGTGTATTACGAGGGATTATCCTTCTGAACTAGGAGGATCATTGTTGGGCATCATCTGACGGCTTCAGAACGGCCAAGAGAAGGCTGGACTTGGTCGATCAACCAATTGACTAAGAAACCATACTCGGGTACTGGGAAGCAGCGGCTATCACGGTTTTCAGACAAATCACTTAAATGGTTCAAGGCGGAACCATTTGAGCAGATGGTTACCAAGGAGGGTAACAGAGTGCTGACAAGGAGGCCGGCTAAAAGTTGACATATCAACAATATCCCATCACAATTGTTCTAAGCAATGTAGATCTTGACTCATTGTTAAGCTTGGCTCGTTGATGTTTCTTACACATCTCTCTCAATTTTACTAACTGCTTGATATCTGACAGGAGTTCATTGGCTAGCTGCCATACCACTAGTCATATACCCTGAACCCTATTGCACTTTTGTATCTGTCTCATTTATATTTAGAATCCTGTAACGTATTTAAGTGGATGGTTATGGAGGAACACCAGTGAATCTCACCCCACCTGTTGGACGCGAAGTTACTAGACTTCATGCTTAACCGGTCGAGTAGGCATTCATTCGGAGACACCCAGAAGCTATACCAAGTTTCGTTTGTTTTCCCTGTTTGAATATTATCTGTGTTGGATTTGGATCTTTATAAACGATGCGTGGACATATTGGATAAATGGAACAGACACATGGAATATAAGGAAACAGATCAGACTTGACAATTGGTTGTAATCTCGCAAGGATTAGCAATCGCGGATACTATTTGGAATCGGGATTCATAAAGAATCACTTGCATTATGCATCGGAGTACTATCTCCAAACCTAGACCCACATCATACAAAACTGTTGAACATAAAATCTTGTCTGTCTATCCGCAATTGCACCTAGAACAGATTCGAGCAAGTTGTATCTATACGACTTGTAGACCTGTAAAGTCTTGCTTCTCAAAGAGAACTAAAGTTCAAATTGCCACAATCTATACTGGATTGGAACCCCGAACTTGCACGAGGACTATAGTGTTTGAGTTGTTGTAGTTGCATTATCGAACCGCATATTCATTTACAAGGTTTGGTTTGTGGTTATTTCACTGCCAGCCCCGTAGTCAGCGTTTCAGTGTCTGGAGAAGCGGCCGAAAAACCGGCCAGAGCAGGGGTTCCCCTGACATCACCCCCCCCTTGGAATACGGTGTCTCAATGTATGAAGCGGATGGTCCTGTCGCACCTCTAGAAAGACAGCAAGTCGAAGGCAGCCAAGGCGATCTGGCAGGGAGTGTTGGGGTAGTGGCGGTAGTAGGCATCAATGGCGTCCTTGGCAAAGACGTTGGAGTGTTTTACCAACTTATTGTGGTCTGGACCATAACCCTTCCATCGCACCATGTACCAGAGGCTGCTGTAGCAGACCCGTGCTTCAAGGATCTCAGCGACCTCCCATCTCTCGTCTCCATCCGTCTGGAGGACGGGCAGAGGCTCATCATTCCGAGGGCATCCAGGGAACGGGTCCGGCTTCGCAGGCTCGGGCTTCACAACCGGAGAGACCGGGTGGAGCTGGGAGTAGTGCAGAGGGAGCTTGAGCTTGTACACACCCTTTCCCACAACCTGCACGACCTTGAAGGGTCCGAGCCGCTTGTCTGAGAACTTGGGTGATGGATGCGTTGTTTTGATGTCAGACGCATCCACCCAGACTCGGTCGCCTACCTTGATCTCTGGCGTGGGCATGCGTTGGCAATTGTAGTACAGCTTGAACTTGTCCTTGGCTTTGACAAGGGCAGCTTTGGCTTCGGACACTCTGGCAGCGATCCAGTCGCGGAATTTGTTGACGGACTCGTCAGCAGACTGCATGCCGTTCAGCTCAAACCCATCCGAGGGAGGCAGCCGGTGTCCGTCATAAACGGCACCTGCTGCATCGAGGAGTGAACGTGGTTGTTGTAGGCGAACTCGGCTGCTGGAAGGAGCTCGTCCCAGTCGTCCTCTTTGTAGCTCGTGAAGATATGGACAAACTGTTCGAGCTCCTGGTTGACGCATTCGGTCTGGCCATCAGTCTGCGGATGGTGGACATAGCAGGTTTGATACCGATGAGGTGCCACAGTTCGTGAGTGAACTCAGCGACAAACTGTGGACCACGGTTGGAAATGTACTTCTGGGGGGTTCCGTGGTGCCTCCAAACGTTCCGGTAGTACAACCGGGTGGCTCCGACAGCACCGAGGCTGGTGTGGCACTCATTGAAGTGGGCCCGCTTACCGAGGACATCAACCACGACCATGACCGCATCGAACCCATGCGCTTCCGGAAGCTCGACGATGAAGTTCACCGAGACGGTGTCCCAGCCCTCGGCCGGAATCTCAGCCGGATGAAGCTGACCATTAACTCTAGGAAAAGATTTGACCCTATGGGTACCCAAAAAGGGTAGCCTGAGGTGTCGCTGGAGCGCCTTTGCCCGGTTGCACGTGTCACAGGTTCCGACATACTGGCCGACGTGTCGGGACAACTGGGGCGACCAGTAGTTTCAAGAGATGAGCTCCAACGTCTTGAAGCAGCCAGCGTGTCCGGTGACCCGCATTTCATAGTGCTGCTCCATAATCTGGCAAAAGAGGTCCTTATTCCGCGGCACAACAATCTTGCCACGAAACAGGAGGAGCCCGTCCAAGATTTGCCATTCGACCGAGCGAGGGACCGGGGCCTTCCGGTTCTTGAGGAGCTCCCGGGCGACAAACGCAACAGGGTCCTCAAGCTCCGGCTCGGTCGCAAACACCTTCCGGACATCGCGCAGGAGGGGAACCTCGGGTCCGTCAACTGCGATTCCCTCCATTGCGTGGATCTGGAAGAACTCCGGCCGAAGGAGCGTAACGTCCGAGTTCTCGGGACCGGCTCCATGGTCCGAGAGACGTGAGAGCATGTCCGGACGCTCACATCGCCCGCCAAGAACCTGTGTTTACTGAGGATAGCCTCGTAAACATTGAGTTTCGCAGACAGATTGGCAAGACCTTGGTCAAGAGCGAACTGGTCGATGGGCAGGCCACGGTTCCTGGGGCGAGTGGCGATTCGGTCAGCTGTACTTTAATAGGTTCCAAAGAACATAAACTCACACTTTGCTCACTGCTTCCCTCACGACCTTACTGACCGCACGGTGGAAATCGGATAACTCAACAGAAGCGGCCTGCTCGACGAGGGGCACGCTCCTTGAAGCCTTTAGGGAGGAGCGGCGTGCCTTGATCCGCATATTTTTCGGCAAGATAGCGACAGATGGCGCGGCTTTCATAGAGGATAAACCCCTCGTCTTCCTGAAACCATTCCATATGATCAATGTGTAGAAGGATACAGAGACATGCTACTGACGATGACGGGCACTTGGCCGAACGGGTTCATTGCCAAGAGGTGCGTGAGATCTGGATCTTGGCTGCCATTAAAACCACGCGAGATGATTGATGTGATGACGGCGCTTGTTCGGTTCAACGGCGGCACGCTCCCCAAAGGCTCGGCTTCAGTATTTCACCAATATGTAGGGTTTATGATGTGCTCTCACTGATTCACCTATGAAGAATGTATACTCTGAGTTTGGATCAGTCAGAATGGAGGTCAAGTTTTTCGGACTTTCCTCAAACCCCATCCCTCTCTAACACGAAACTGCGACGAATACTCATTGCCTCAATACTGTCCTCTCTGGACTTTCTTGAAGCTGCACGCCATAGTCACAAACAGTGCTTTAGAATCCTACAAGTCTCCGCGTTGGGTCATCCGCATCGACGCAATTCACCGCAAATCCAATTCATCGCCTCCCCGCCCCCTTCTCCCCCATCATGCACCACGCAATGATCCAGCCCACGCACTACCCCGCTCGACCCCCTAGTTTTTTTTTGCCGAATTACATCCCCTTTACCCACATGCTATTTAATCCTAGGTCCCTCTGGTATCCTATCTACAACGAATACACTTCCTGTATGCTGTTCTTATATCTTCTTGAATCCAATGATCAGTGCACTTTTCAGGTAGACAGAGAGAAAAGTGCCTTAACAGGTTTCTTCGGCCGACACAACTTTCCAACAAACTAACCATGTCCAGCAGAACACCGTATGTCAATCATCTCTCCGGCTGCACCTACGTTCACATTGAGCCCATTTGTTCCACCCATACGTCCCCGCCGTTTTACGCATTAAATCCTCTTAACCGATCCAAGACCGCCCATGGCCCATCGCCGGCCGAGAATCCTCACTCTCATTCTTTCCGAGTACCCTGAACGATTGATGAATATTTCTGTTCCCCGGCTGAAAGATATCCCAACCCCCAACCTATAATTTGCCGTGTTCTCCCGCGGATCTCGTACAAGTCGTACATTTCCAAGCGTCTTTTATTCCCTTTTACTGGCCTTCTAGGCAGCAGGTCTCCCAGAGTATTGTTTCACCAAACCTACCAATCTCAATTCATTGTTAGAAAGGGTTCGCGCAAGGTCTTTCTGCACGTCTCAGCCACTGCTCGAAAGATCCACCCGGCACAGCCCGTTGAAAGTACTTCTTGTATTCTATATTGAAAGCCTTGCTCATCCATGGGCTGCCTAGCGTTGTCTCTATGCATTCAGCCACCCTCGAATTGCGAATGGTCTCTTCATTCTAGCACCCACCTGAAGTTTGAAACACTCATTGCTTTCGATTCATCGTCTTCAGGGTAAGGAGCACCCTCCTTGCCTTTTCCACAGCAAACGGCGGACAACAATTTCCGATTATTCTCTCGCAGCGTCCCGGAGACTCATACCAAGACTGGAATGTATATTCCCATGACAGAATATCCGAAAAACAGTGTTATACTTGGAGGGTATGGTGTAACGATGACTGTTTTTCGGCATGGGACGCGCCTAACCGGATCTGTGTCAGCCCAGGCACACACGACGGGCCTCGATGCTCACTCACTGCGCGGTCTAGCTGTGCATTTTGTGGTTCCCGCTCGACAGGCCGTCCTTCACGTTTCCGCTCGTGGTCGAATGGTGGAACATCTTCGTGATCTGAGACCCGCCCAGTCAAGTTAACGCACTACAAATCGAGGCATAACACTTACATCGACATGCTGCGTCGTCTGGTTGTGCTTGACCACCTCGATCCGCCCGAGCTCCAGATCATCCTGCAACAGCACATCATCAATCAGCCAACAGTCCACGGGTCGTGTGTAGGGAGCAGCGTACGTTCGTGCGGCGCGGAGACCGCACGCGGACACCCGATGCGCTGCCGCTGCCACTGCCCGACAGCTCGCTGCGCGCCCGGATCGCCTGCCGCGCGTTGAGCGTCCACATCATCGAGATTGCGTACAGCTTCGGCAGTGGCTGGTTGAACGCGATCTCGACGTACCCGAGCAGCGGGTTGCTGGTTCTGTACATCTGCGAGAAGATCAGGTTGAACATCGCGCTGTGGGCCGAGGTGCATCAGTGTCAGCATCAGGTGTGGGAGGGTGGCGAGGAGGAGGAAGAGGACTCACACGAGGGCGGCGGGGGCCGCCGTTTGGAAGGTGAGGCGGACGAGCGAGATGATGAGGCCTGCGGTTCGCGAGCTGAGGGTGTACTTCTTGGTTTTGAGCAAGAAATATGCCGTCGTCGAAGTGAGGATGGCGTCCCCAGCTAAGGTCGGCGAACATTGGGTTCAGCGGCAGCGCGCCCCGTAGCGGAACGGCATTACCGAATGCAGTACCGAGATGCGTGCCAACTGCGGAGGCGGGTGTCAGTCCCGTATCCATGTGGCCGGCCGAAAATCCTTACACCAGCTCGAAACATCGTTATGTTGCGCAGTGGCGATGAAGTATGTCTGCGGAAGGTGTCAGCATCGATTCCATGCGGCGGGGGATATGGTACGTGGCCTACCGCGAGACCAATGGCCACCATCGAAAAGATGAAAAAAGCAAAAATCGGGGCCACGACCCACCATCGCTTGGAAACACCCCAGAGACGATAGAGGTAGAAGCACTGGACGTAGAAATCAATGCACGCGACCTACACAGTCAGGGGAGTGCGCGTGAGCACGGTGGTAAGCGCTTAAGCCCAATGACAATGCGATACCATTAATGGATTTGCGGTATCCCACCATCCTGTGGTGCTGAGTGAGAGGTCGTACTCGATATTTCCAAAATGGTTAATCAGGAAGATCCACAAAGAGGCGCTGGAATAGAATATATGGGAGAAGTCCGAGGACGGCCGAAGAACCACGTACAAGGTTTCGGCCGACTTGAGCACGCTCAGGAGGCAGAGGACCGCCACGGCGATGTGCAGGCCGCGGCTGTTGTCGGGATACCAGCTGTAGTAGTTGACGAACTGTCTGCTATTGAGCGTCCGAGGACGCCACGCCATGAACGGGACGCACCTGGCAGCCCAGCACGCCCATGAGCACAAGCTCGAGGCTCGAACCGATGAGCTGCCCATTTGCGTCAGCTTCGTTGCCAGCAAAGCAAATCACAGACGCGTACCCACGGCCCGAGAAACCACTTGACCAGTACTGCTTCTTCGGCGCTGACGCCAGGCATGGCGGTAAAAATGAGTAGGATGAGGATGTAGGTCCGTCGCTGCGTTCATACACTGGTGTCGGACCTTTGTAATGCTGAGCGCATCAGACGGTCCTGTAAAATTACGAGGTGACGTGCCCTAAAACGGTTATATCCCGTGGAAAGCACTGACGCTTTGGGACAGGTTTGGGCCTGTACGTACCCGCGGTCTGCTTCGTAACGTCGTTGTGCCACACAACCCTGCTGAGAATGCAATCCATTTGAGCCTCGAAACGAAATTCAGAATCAACACACACACCCCAGCGACAATCACCTACAGCCGCAATGCGAGGTCTAACGCGGTGGTGAGAGAATGGGATTCAGAAGCGATGGTGTCACGGCACCAGGTTTGCGCCCGGTGTTCGCGCGTGATATCATGTCAATCACTGCGTGCAAGGGGTCTGCAAGGTTGCCGATGTACCCTGGGTCCACTTTGACCCACTTCCGACGGCTGGCGAAAAAGAGAACAAAGAAAAAAAGAAGCCAACCGTTGGGTCGCATGGGAGCCACAGGTCGTGACGACATGTCGTCAGGTTTGCGCCCGGTGGGACCGCTACAGCTTTCTTGATCAACAGGCCCCCCCGTATACGGACCGTATGTTTACGGTTCTTACGGTATCCGGTCGGTGGCCAACCATAACCGTATATATCCTTGAAAGGTCCATACGGTTACGGTGGGGATCCCTAGTTGCCCGTAATTCATCCTTGATCTGCATGAATTCCGGAGAAGCTTTGTTTCGTGTTCTTATTCATGTAGTGTTCCAATGTCCGTAAATGTACCGTAAGAGTCCCGGAGGTATCTTCACAGGTGCCGGCACTGGTTCGACCCCAGGTGCCGTGCAGGTGCCATTGAGGTGCCATTCCGGCACCTAAGCTTGAGATGCCACCGGGTTGTAAGAGTCCCGGAAGCATCTTCACAGGTGCTGGCACTGGTTCGATCCCAGGTGCCATTGAGGTGCCATTCCGGCACCTGAGCTTGAGGTGCCGCCGGGTTTCCCCCCAGTGGTATTTTTTGCAAGGAGCTTTTGGAGTTGTTGAACTTCTTCACCTCCCTTACATCAATGCCCCAAAAATTATGGGCCTGACCAGATGGCAAAACAGACAAGTCCCGATTGAGACACTCGTGTGGTCGACGGCGAGTGGATTACTGAGCTTATTTGATACCCATTTCCGGAGGTATGTATGCTCCACGAAAATGCTGTCCATCTATCAATCCGCGATGCAGGTTTGCCGCAAGAAGGGCCTGTCCGGAATTTATTGGACATATCCATATCTGATTGAATGCATCCCATATACTCGAAATCTATAAAGACCCTCAGACCGGCCAGTCCCTTCAGACCAACCAGTCCCTTCAGACCAACCAGTCCCTTCAGACCAACCAGTCCCTTCACCTTCCAACCATGAGGCTTTCCATTGCTGCCATCCTCGCTACTTCAATCCTTCACCCAGTGGCTTTGGCTGCCTTGACGGTCAACGATGTTGTCACAAACATCGGGATAGTGACCAATGTCTCTGTGAACATCAACAATGTTCTCACTCCGATCAGCACTTCAACCACCGGTCCTGACGTTGTGAGCTTGGGCCAGGTAGGTGACCTGGCTGACTTGGAAACCTGGTGTTCATTATTATACCCAACACCTCCAGACTCTCGTTGGCCAGTTCACTGTCATCATCAACAATCTAAGCGCCGACATCACCGCAATGCAGGCGACGCCGCCGTTCACCGTTCAGGCTGACTGTGATGCAATTGTTGTTGCCTTGGATAGTGTTAGTTCTGCTATTGCTGCTGCGAGATTATACCGAGCTCATTGTTCTGTAGTTTGTGGAGGTCCATCAGGCTCTCCTGGCCACCGTCATCGGCAAACATGCGATATTCGCGCAATTTGCGGTCACTGCCCCCATTGCGGCTGTTTTGCGGACCCTCGAGGCGATTATCGATGTATGTCTGCGCCTGTTCATGCCATGTATGAGATTCGCTGATGGGTCGCCCATGCAGTCCTTCGCGTTCGCGATGATCGACCTGATTCCGTGTGGAGCTGATTCTGTGACCAATGACAAGAATGGTTTGGACATCTCGGTCGAGAACTCAATTACGCTCTACACGGAGGTTTGCATCCCCAGCCCGCTTTACCCAGCTGTTCTGCCCGTTTGTGTTTAAAATGACTCATCCTACTGACAACACCAATGTCTGTCGTATGCAGTAGACTGCCACTAGTTCAGTATTCCAACGAGAGTGCCAGTGAATCATATATGTTGTTCTGCCCCATATCGTACTCCATGCATTGCAACGAGCTTCGCGTTGTAAGCGGGTGAGTGTCGTACTCAAAGTTAGGCTCGTAAGGCCAGAAACCCATGGACTGAACTGAACCTTGTCTTCGCACAGTAACCGCGAGGATTGCGAACTAACTTTTCCAATCGCGGTTTCTAAGGTGTTTTCCGGCACACGGAAGCGGGAGCGCTGGGGGAACAGGAAGGGGATGAAGCTCGGGGATAGGTTTATCAGGTAAAAAGATGGCTACTGGCGTCGCCTGCGACCAGCTGTCATCTTGTAGAGCTTGAGCGGAGCCATAGACGCAGATTCCCGTAATTCTTTATTCTTTATTCAAGGATGGGTGTTAAGGATGGTTGTTCAGGAGGTTGACGGGTGCCAGGAGATAAGGTTGTGACCAGCTTGCCCACGAACCCAGCCAGGAGAGCCGCAAGATGACGGGGCGATGATGTGGGAAAGAACGAGCAGCAAAATCAGACACTGCTGCCTTTTGAGTGGCTATTCAACGCTCGAAAGCACGGCAATCCAATTTGCGCGAGACGTTGATCGGCGAGGTTGAAAATAGGGTCGAGTTCCCTGACCCAAAGGTAATTTTGATCCACGGTTCAGAGAATAAACACCGATAATGAGAATGGAAATTCGATCAAGTTTTTCCAACCACCTTCAACTACTGCGCAATTTCGTTCAATTCGGCACGGGTTGTGACCCGTGACCCAAAGTACCGATTCGGCACTTCGGCAACCAACGAAGTTTGGCGTGACACCTCCAAAAATTCGGCATTCAAGACGGAAATTTTCGAAAATTCTGCCTTTTTGCACCTGCGAGTGGAGATTTGGCCCTGATGTCACGCATTTTAGATTCGGCACTGGGTGCCGTGACCCGTGACCGAAACCAAAATTCATCGCGGCACAGGGGGTGCGTGACGCGTGACCGCCGAATTGAACCAAATTGCACAGTATTACTTACCTCAGTTCAGGTCCTGACTCGATTTCACTGTCAGTCCAACCTTGCTAACGTTTTCTCTTTGTTTTCGTTCAAAGTTGATCTACTTATCTAACCAGTTTTCCCACGCGCTCAAATCCCCGCGCTCACTCTAGTCACATCCGCCGTTATCACATTTTATCTTCAGCCCCGGCCGGCCCGACCATCACAATGAAGCGTGTGTCTGGATCTGTTTCCCATCTCATCCCCGCAACCAATTCCCTTCTCTACATCTCTCCCTTCCATTTAATCGCAATCCCGTAACTTAGGGCTTGAACCCGTACGTCGAACGGGAAGGCCGTCGAAAAAGACGGCCGTTTCTGGGTACGGACGGGTCAACCCGTCCCGTCTCCTGGGTTCTGAAATCGAGCAACGTACGGGTCCCGCCCGTCCCGTCCGTACCCGGCCGTTTCGACGGGTTATGATGTACCCTCAAATCATGCCGTGGACCTTGCGTAGACCAGTGTACATCAAGTATCTGATGACTACTAATAAATCTCGCCTTCAGCCTGCTTCCTAAGCGCCTCTCGCGCGACGCGCAGCCTGGCCTTGACAAACATCAAAGTTTGTATTGTTTCAGCCTTCAAACTCGCCCTACGAAGTCCGATTGTGTCGCGCCCTTCAGAAAAAACTCGTGCGACCGCCACAGCGGAACCTGATAGGACCCAGGTAAATTAAGAGGGAATGAGAACCAGAATTTAATGCGTACCGGGATATTCCGGACCAACAGGTACAAGTTCGGAAACTGCTTCCGACGACTATACCACCATTGCAACGGATCAACACTCCACGGCTCGGGGGGCGGAAATATTCCGCAAGTTCGTTCTCAGTTGATGCAGATCTTCGACTGTAGGAGCTGGTGAAGTCGAATCTTTGAGGTGAGCCGGGCGTGGCTTGATCGGCGCTGACTCGCGGGAAGTTTTCGAGGTGTACAGAGTGTCAAAGTGAGTCTGTAAATCGTCTTTCGACCGATCCAAGTTCGTGAGGAGCTCTGGATTTTCTGCGTAGTCGGTCTTCAGGCCTGCATATGAAAGTCGAGGCCCGGCGACTCGAGGGTCAGGCATTACGAGAACATCCATTAGCGCTGATTCAAACAACAGAAAATATTCATACGAGCTGCCCAGGAATAATAGCGTGATTTGTCGAACTTGTTGAAGTAGACGCTGAGCTTGCGATGGGCTTCAGTGAGGCCCTGACGCAATTCTGGTGGAGCAGACTCAGGTAAGTCAGCAAGCACTTTTTTGAGATGTCTTGGGAGACCGGGAAAAATTGTGTGTACTGACCGATAAATCCCAAGGCTGAGCCCGACCACACCGAGGAATGCGCTAGAGAATAAGCCAATGCTTGAGGAGCACTGTGCCTATAGATGCCGAGCTGAGAACCCCAAAGGAGAATAACTGTAATTTCCGCGAACGACGGCAGTAGGATAGTCTCTTGCACTGACTTCCCACTCGCAACCTCGTTCTGAAGGAAGAGTAACAAATTCGCTAAAACCCATCTAAAGCAGTGAGCTGCCAAGGCGTCGCTCCGAGATGCAGATAGAGTTCCGCCCGCTTGCGAGGCGACTTGTAAGAAAGAAAATTGTGCATAACAGGAATGATAATCTTACCCGGAAGAAGCTTGCTGGGGGGGGGGCGAACAGAGATGGAGTCGACCTTGTATGTGCATATGTGCAGGCCGAATCACAAGGAAATAAAATCAAAAGGTATTGCCGGCTCCAATTTGTAAAGGGCATACTTAGATTGCATAGCGCGTACAGCATACAGTGTACTAAATGTCCCCAGTGAGAGTTTAAAGTCATTAGATTTCCCGGAGACGCTAGGGTACGGTGTAGGCGCGGGAAGGTGCGGAGAGGCGCGGGACAAGGATAGATACGGCCATTGCACATATCTGCCGAGAGCATCAATCAAGCTGCAAAGATCCAGGATCTATGGCAACATGTGGATGTGCTCACCGAAACACATTCCGAACGGTCTATTTTGAGCCGCACGACATCATTTCTGTGCCTGAGGGAGACCCGTCGAAGCCGTCGAAACGGCCTGGTACGGGTTCCCCGTCGACGGGTCAACCCGTCCGTACCCGTCCCGGCACAGGTAGGCTCCGAGACCCGAAACGTACGGGTCCAAACACGTCCGTCCCGGCCGTCGACCCGTCGAAAACGGGTTCAAGCCCTAAGATTCCCGTTCGCAGTTTGAGTCGATTCCCCCTTCCACCCCTTGTCGATGTACAATCTACAATGTTTGGAGGGTTTGCATTCCTTCCGTTCTCCCTTCCGATTCGCATGCTGTATCTTCACACCTCCGTTCCGTTGTCTATATGGGGGTTCATTTGCTGACCCGGCGGGTCGTCGGTTCAACGAACTGTGGAAAGATTGGTTCAAATATCGTCGCTCGGCCTAGGTGCGCCGTGTCCCAGTCCATTCTATTTGGCTTGACTGTATACGGCTAGAACCTGGCATTATTTAACTAGCGCTGGGTTTAGTCAAGTATGTTCATCCGTCTGGTCTTCTCACTGCTGTCCTGTTTCCTTCATCAGGTCTGTTCAAATCATCGCTGTTTCACTCAGGGGGCCCTGTTCTCGTCCATTCAAGCAAGTAGTTCCACTAATATATTTCGGCTCGGATTTGGATTCAATGAGCCCTCACCAGCCTATCAAACCAAACTTCAACCTGGGCCCAACTACTGTGATTACACCTCTTGTCCCGATACCGTCCCGAACCTTGCCCGGACTACCCATATTCCTCCTTGGTCTAGCGTTGCCCGCAAACTCAATTTACTCACTTCCATCAAGAACATCAAGAACAGTCTTCCTCTCTGACGTCGCTCTAAGGGGAGCTGACTTCGCCTCCTTCAATTGAGATCAAGTTGTTCGAGGAAAGAGGCCATTTCAGGTGTGCAAAGTCAACAACCGGCTAGCTGGACGCGACTCGGTTGGATCTGCCCTGGTTGCTTGGACGTTCGAGATTGACTTGAGGTTGGCATAGAAGTAGCTTGGAGGGCGGTAGATGTTCCTCAATTAAATTGAATTGATTGAAGCCGTTGACGATGATGAGGAGCATTCAAGCAGGAAGAGAGCCGTACGAAGTTTACGATGGATTTGTTTGAGGTATCGCTGATTGGGTTAGCGGCGCTTATGTAGGTATGTAGGGAGATAGGGCTCGGGAAGAGAATGCAGTTGTAGGCGCAGGTGTAAGTAAGTGATGCGTAGGGCTGAGAGGAAGCGAGGGGAAAGGAGAGAGGGCTCGAGGGCGTAGCATCGAGTCGGGTGTGGTGTGTGGGGACGAGTGGGAGACAGAAGGGGGCAGCAGGCGGGGAGGGAAAAGGCACAAGATAAGAGTGTGTGTGCTGAAGGAGCGAGGGACGAGGGCCGAGGCCGAGGGAGAGCGACGAGTGTGTAAGGTAGGGATGAGGCCCGTGCGTTACCAGCTGAGTGTGTACATCGTGCTGGCAGAGCCGGGCTCGCGGAACAAAGCCGCGCCCGCACCAATGCAGACAGACGTCCGCCAGCGTTGATGAATCGGATCTGGGGTTTGCGCGGTGGGTTGCTAGCGAGCGGGTGCGAGGACGAGTGAAAGGGCCCCGAGGAAGGAGAACCAGCGGGGATAGATGGGTAGAGGTGGTCGGCAGAGCGATCGACCAAAATGGGAGGCGGAAAAAAGGAGAGGAGAGGGAAGGGAAGGGAGGTGGAGGATGAGGGTAGCAGTAGAGGAGGCGCTCATGTGAGCCTGGACGATTCGAAGAGCACACACAGCGCCGGACATCGCGCCGTACCAGCATACACGTCCGACGCGTCTGCACGCCAAACGAGGTCGTGAGTCAGTGGGCCGAAGCGGAGCGGGGCGTATCGAGAAGGAGAACGCGAGGAGTCGGTAAAGGGAAGAGACGAGCAAAGAACAGCGAGGGACGATGAGTGAGAAGGGGGAGAGGATAGGATAGCGGGATAGAAGGAGGGACCGTGTGCGTGGTGCTCGACATTGACGTGGGGGCGAGTCGAATGGTGTCGAGCGGGTAGTCGGGAACGCTGAGAGTAGCACACACGCAGTCGTAAGGCGGCGCTGAGTCACGCAGCAGCTGAAAGGTGAGCAGCGCATGCGGGGGTCGCCGAATCCCAGGCGCGGCCAAGTGTCGGGGTGTATTGAGCTTGACACATCGGGCGGCCTTGGCCTAGTGTTGAAGACGACGAGGTCTGGACTTTTCTGGGTGTGTCGAAGGTATTATGTTACTTGAGAACACCTCGGCCACGGCGGCGGCGTTTGAGCTAGGCTTGCAGCGGGAGGGCGGATCATGCTTAGTACGAGTGTACGGACTAGAAAAGATAGATGTAGAATGGTTAGGTGTGACGCTATCCTCTCTCCCTTTCCCTCTTCATCACGCGTCCTCCAGAGTTCTTCGATGTGCGTGCGGGTGAATTGTGGCCCTGGGCGCAGGCGCGACGCTGAGCAGATGGAGCGATGCGCCGTCGTGGTCTTTAAATGCGTGGTGTACTCGAGTCCGAGTTTGCGTTGGATTTACGCGTCGA
The DNA here is from genome assembly GCA_029378375.1 of Mycena olivaceomarginata. Classification (NCBI taxonomy): domain Eukaryota; kingdom Fungi; phylum Basidiomycota; class Agaricomycetes; order Agaricales; family Mycenaceae; genus Mycena; species Mycena olivaceomarginata. The sequence continues at coordinate 39,719 of JARKIC010001714.1, forward strand.
CCACAGAGTTGTGGCAGGAGCAAAATGGGAGAAGGATGCAAAGAGAACGAATGGCGCGTGGAGCTGCGGAAGAAGCCGGAACGTGATGGATGTGTGGTTGTGTGGCTGCGGCTTTAAATCTACGCAACACTGGCACCTCCGGGCTCCCTTCCCTTGCCACCCTCCTCCTCATCTCGCCGCTCGTTGCCAAAATACCGCCCAATCCCATAAGTATCTCGCACGCTGCCCGTTCCCCGTCACGCGAGCGGGCGCCGCGCGGCCCTGCTTTGCTGGCCCATACTTCGGCGAGGCGCTGCCTGCCCAGCACTCCAGGCCGCTCGTATCTTGTCTCGGATTGCACCAGGCACACACGAGCTCTCCCTCCCCTCCCGCTCCCCTCCCTCTCTGCTCCTCACCTCCTCGTCGTGCGAGGCTCCGCACCCCCGTGCTACGCTAACTCGCCCTCGTCCCTCGTCCCTTGTCCCTTGTCCCCGCTCCTTCTCCCTGCTCCCTTCTCCCTCCTCGCCCTTCCGACTCCAGCCACACACCACTACCTCAAGGTCAATACATGCAACACACACCCGCGCCGACTCTGCATGTGCGAACCGCTGACTCCCTGCACACGCTACCGCCTCTTGACCCCCCCGACACGCTGCACAACTTCGGCTCGGCTGTACGCCCGCGCGTCTCCGATGCCCACAGTACAACTCGACTCGACTCACGAGCACGTCCGGTGTGTGTCCTTCCCTCTCTCCTCCCACTGCCCATTTCTGTTCCATCCCGCACTCCGTCCTTCCTTTCCTCCTCCACCACCACTTTCCTAGCTCTCTCCCATTCCCCATCTCCAGCCTCACTCGTTCCCACCTTCCTCCTGTTCCTCCGTCCCGCCGCCCGCTCCCTCCTCGCGCTTCAATGCACCGATCCACTACCGCCGGTGCGCGTTAGGTCTGTCTGCCCTGGTCGCTGTTTCAAGGTACCCGTGCCATACCGACTTCCGTGCGGCCTCGTTCTGCGAGCTCGAATTGACGAGCGCGATGTCGGGTGCTCCACACGACGAGCGCATGGGCTCGCACCGCGCCAGCGATCTGCTCTCCCTCGAGGCCTCTTTACTTAAACATTCATCCCTTCCCTCGTCCCTTCCTCTGCTCCACTCCACACTCGTCCGCTTGTGCTCCTTCTGCCCTCCGCCCTTCCAGCTCCCTGCTCGCTCGGTCCCCGCTTGTACATCTCGGCGCCCTCATTCCCTTTCTACATGATACATGATACATCCCGTCCCTAGGTATCTTCTATCGTACCTATTCAATATCACACCTCCCTGGATGTACTGGGAACGAATTTTACTCTACTCCAGTATATACATACACATGGCAAGTAAGCACGAAAAAAATAAAAATAAATGTGCTACCCTGTAATGCAGTCAGATTCAATCCAATTCATTCAATTTCTTCTTTTGTTTCTTCTCCCTGTTTCCTTCCGTGACCTCGAATAGACCCGCTATTTGGGAACAGACCTCAAGTAGAACCACTCAAAGGTAGATCCGATCTGAATTCGAGCTCAAATCGATCCGAATCCCGCGCGCCTATGCCAATCCATGCCGATTCCAGTTCGAGTCGCCGGCTGGGCTCATCGCGGGCAGGTGGGTGAACTTGCATCGAATTTTCTTCTGGAGATGTACTTGAATTACTATCGTCTTGAGATGAACTGTATGTAACTCGAAGAAGAAGGTGAAGATAAAGTATTTCGATGTGATGCAAGCAAAACAAAGGAGTCCCGTGGTTGGCTCATTGGATGTTAACGCTCCGGTCTTGAGCATCGCCGATCGCAAGGAGCCGAACTAGTCTCTGTAACAGATACCCTATATTGATGACGAACAAGTAAGTGTCAATAGAGCCGAACCTAGCGGATGAATAAGTTAATGTCCATTCAATTCTTCCCGCTGTATTCTCAGTTACTTGTGGGATGCATAGCTGCCATTAGTTGGATGAGAGCGCCCATGGCCAGTAGTGTGTAGAACAACGAACTTATTACCTATTTTGCACCTTGAATGTCTCCATCCCCTACAACTAATCTCCAGCTCCGCGCCGCAACTTGCGATGTGCCGGATTGCCGGTGCGGATCAAGTGTTCGAGGAGCGCCGTTTTCCTTGCGCCGAAGATCGCCATGATATGCCGTCCCGCACGGCGCCGAAGTGCCGAGTAGTGCCGCATTGTCCGTCCTGGATCCTGAACCGTGTTGAGTTGATATTGGAGTCAGTTGTAAACTCGAGCGGGAACGGGGGGCAAGCTGACAGGCTCGGGATGACTGCATGATGGGGGGAACCAGTTTCCAAGTGAACGCAAAGAAAGTCAATTGATGAATTTGAGGGACGGATTTTGGACAGACATCACATCTGAATCTACGTATCTCCAATGTTTACATCTGCTCGTACAGCCAGGATAACCCGAGGAACAAAATGAGGCCGAGCTGGGCATTCATCAGGAATGTGAATATCCCCGAGACTGTAGGAGTTTCATCGTGAAGGGTTGGCATTGTACACTCCCCTTGCCCGGTTGTCGACTCACAAGCTGTCAATGCTGAAGATGCAGGTACAAATTAGCTGCTTGGCACGAACACAAAAACAATTCACTTACCGTGATGGTCATGATTCACACTGTTGGAGTTCCTGGGGCCACGGCGGGGGCTACAGTCGGTGCTGCCTGAGTCGTTATCATCTTCCTCTGAATAAGCCTCGGCATCGCTGTCTGAATGAAATAAGTCGAAGATAAAATGAATTTTCATTGACTGCAGTCAGATTTACTTACCATCAGATATCTGTGGATAGTTTGACTCGTGGGCTACATCCCAATCATCTTGTTCAGACGCTTCGGCATCGCTGTCTATTATTTTGAATGAGATAAGTTGAAGTTTCAACTCTGGGTGTGTTTGCATTTGCTTACTGATAGATGTCTGCATGTAGTTTGACTCGTCGTCTGCGTCCCAATCTTCTTCTGCTTCTTTCACTGGGAGCATTTTTCAGTCGCACAGAGGGTATATTTCGGGCCGCGGGCACAGGAGGAATCACCTTCGGACATCAATCGATAAAGTGGATATCCCATATCCCGGGCAGGGTCCTGAGTATATGGATCGAATCCCTTGCCTTGGTGGAATTTTTGTAGTCCCTCGTAGACACTAGCATCCCACGATTGTCCCTGAGCTCAGTGGTGCAGTGAAAGCTAGGGAATCCAAGCCGTGTTGCTGCTTCGGTACTAAGCCGATCAGCACCGGATGGATCAAGAGACCAATAGGAGGGACAGTCTGGCCAATGGTAAGATAATGGACCAGTTTTGAAGTCTTTCTGTGGGCAGAGAAATAGGAAGCCAGCAGGAGGTTCTTCCGTAGTTCCTGGAACCTCGAGGGCAAAGTACACATCACGCACGGGAACTGGTCAAATAGATCAGCGAAAATATAGCACAAACCGCGAGATGAGGTAGCACCGTAATCTTCGAAGTTGGATGTGATATGGAGCCGGTGGAAAATATAGTTTGCCTGGCTGAGCCAAAAGCCGTGGTAGGTGGGATACCGGATATGTAGCTTGATAGTGCGATTGGATACATCATGGGACTTGAAGCTTGCGGAGAAAGCACTATCATGAGTGCGTATAGCCATGGAAGGAATGAAATAAAATACTGTGTCCAGCCATCCGCCATGACAACTCCCTCCGCTCCTTCGGGAGTCCGCCAGTCCCAAACATCATTGTCCACACTTGGTGGGTATGCAATTTCAACGAGGTCTTTGAGTGGATAGTCTGAAGAACAGGCAATTATTGCACCTAGATTCACAGTCGTGGAGGCGGATATGGAGATCGTTTGAGGTCGTGACAGGTTGAAGAAACATATATCGTGATACTCTTCCGTTATCAGCGATTCAACAACCATGAGCTCCGTGTCCGATGCACTGGATATTCTGTGCGAGCGCGATATTCCGGTAGGGTAATAGTGGAGGACAGGCTGGGGAGTACTGGGTGGTACGAGCTCTGCACAGAGCTGGCCAGAGGAGCGACGTATCCACGCCGTGTATTCCAAAGTCTTGAACAATTGTTAGTGAAGTCGGGGTAACAGGACGATAAACTCACCACCAAAGTTCGCTGCAATGTGGAATACACATGATTGTCTGCTGCCTGTCCGGTGTCAGGAACTTCAACAATGGGGAAAGTTTTCCTACATGGAAGTCCACAGTCTTTTGATGAATGAGACGAAGAATATGACAAGGAATGGACACGTACACAGCACGCATAGAAATATACTGAGGCAAAATGCGAACCTTGAAAACTGTTCATGTATTGCCGGAACGGTACCAGATCTAATACAAATGTCAAGTGCAAATAAAAGACCACATTGCATGCGAGAGGCGCACCGTCATGATAGAGTGTAGCATATATACCGCCTGAGCTTGCTGCCCCATAGATCTGAAGGATATTAGGATGGCTGTGTGTATAGTGAATGCGCTGAGGGCCGAAACTGTGCATAAAAGTCACCGAATGGACATATATTTGGCAATGTTCCGCTGCCATTCCTACAGCGGTTTTTCAGAGACAATTCAGGAGAAGAGAATGGAACACACCTCTTCTGCGCCGTTTCCTTGGTACATGGCGACCGTCACCTTCGACTTTCGGCCTTCCACTTCAGCAGAGTATATCCGCCGGATACATGGCCGTTCGCGTTGGCGACCTACAACACCTGTGCTCCTGTCGACTTGGATTTCATGTCGCAGGTTGATATCTCCGAGCGGAATCATTCGAAAGTCTACCCGGGATTGATGATTCAGGATCTTACAGAAGTTAGGAAGCAGAGCAGAATCACCCGAAGGTACACTTGCAGGGTATTGATTTGTGACATTTGTGAAAGTCCCGCCGTTCACTGTGAAGGCTTGATTGCCCGAGAACATCACGCTTCCCTGCTTGGATTGGGCGACACCGATAAGACAGATCCACACAGTTCAGAAGGAGTAGGACTCACGAGTGTGATTCAAGATCGTGTGGAGTCGAGTTCGTAGTGGAGTCGGCACTTTCGTGCAGTAGATTTTCCATGGATGGTGGTGGGAGGGAAAGAGATGTTAAGCGCCGAAGTGACAGCTTTGACGCCGTAATGCCTAGTACTTAAGTATGTTGTTGGTATGTTGTAAGTATGCCAAGGAAGTTCTCAAAATGCTGTTATACAGGCTACCCTGATGAAAATGCTGTACAGAATCTGTGGCGAAGCGAGCCTGGGAGGCATATTGGAAACCCTTACTAGTCGGATGGACGGAAGTTGGAAATGGAGGCAAGCCGGACCGAGTGTTTGCTGATGCGTGCACTGGCAGTGGTGCACCGCCACATCTGCTCCTCACCGCCGCCGCTCTGACTGTTCCCTCACTACCTGGCTCAAGAGCCAACGATTTCACGGTTCCACTTCCACCGAGAAGCGGATTTCTGGCAGAGGACTGCATTTTTTGCACCAAGGGACAAATTCAAATCAAAACTTCGTGGCCCCAAAACAGCAAGGCTTCTGCGCCTGTCGATGCTTTCAAGTTTGCTCTTTCCTGCACCGTGATCAGCATCGGCCCCGGGCGGACCAGTTGATATGATACAACCGCGCCATTGTCTCAAACTCAGTATACCGCGCCGTTGCTCGAGACACTCCCGTGCCGACACCGTGATTGCACACGCACGCTGCCCGCCTCTGAACTCCGGTGCGCTCTCTACAAGATCCAAGCTCGACCGTACGACAAGCGTGTGCCAGTAAAATGCCCGCACCAGTACCAACTACCGACTCAACTCGCGACCTCGTCGTGCCCTGCGCTCGGCGGCCTTCTCTACCATCCCCCCGCCCTTCATCCCTCTCCTTCACATCTTCCTTTTCTCCCTCAAATTCTCCCATCACCCTGATTTCCTCACCCGTTCTCCCGCCGAGCGCGAGCCCTGTGCCTCGATCGCGCGACAACGGCGCGCCGACATCCGCCTCATGCGCCGCCTACCCCTGCCTGTGCAGTCCCGCCCGCGGCCTTAATTGTGAGCCCGCCGGTGCTTACGCCGTACCGCGCGATGTTTCATTGCAGGTTCGGCACCTCGTCTCGCAACGCACGGGGTCGGCGCGCGTGCGATCCATTCCTTCCACACTCCCGTCCTCGGTATCCCGACTCTTCCCTTCCCTTCCCCCCTCGTCTTCGTCGGGCGTACTGCCTGCCTCTCTCGATCGAATCGTGCTCTCCATGGTCCCTCTCTCCTTCCCTCCCTTCATCCTGTACGCCACCGCATACACCGCCCACCGCCACACACAGCGCCGCTCCTTCCATGCCCTCCCTTCCCCTTCCCTCCCTCTTTTATCTATTAATCAAATCCTATCCTACCTGTTCATTCTTGCTTACACTTCGCACGCCACGCCTAGATCTGTCCTATGTCTGAGCCAATTTGGCGCCAACTTGAATTCTGAAGGTGATCATGCTGACCTTGCGCGGACCCCTGGCAGCTTGCAGTTGCACAGCAGACGGTGTCTCTCACGCCGTTCGGTCGATTTTCGACGAAATTGCCACAATGATAACCCTGACATCATTCTTTCCTTCTTCCGCCGCCTGCGTTTTCAAGTCGATTTCCTCTGAGACTTTGATGCATCCCTCATGTCAATCTCGTTACTTTCTAGAATACCAGGAAAATCAATCATCTGTCTCAAGACGCAGTCAAAGGACATGAAGGGACCTTCTCCCGAAATAGTGATGGACCTATACCCGACCACATTCAACCATGGCATCGAAGCCTGCGCCGTTACGTCGTTTGAAGCCAACTCCTGAATTGACTGTCAGCCAACTCTTGGAGATTCACGTCGACACTGTTTTTCGTTCTTGTTGGCTGACTTTCTGTCAAGATCGCGCCCCATATCCCAGAAAAACGTTGACAGGAGATCGCTTCTATTTTCTTCGATCCGGGACCACTGGAAGACCACTGCCGAATTATGTGCGTCTTTTGTGCAACTCTGGCTGGACTTCCCAGGGCCACAACTATGCTTAGTCTGACAAGACTGAACCCCACAAATGGTCCTTGGGGTTGAACGGCCGGACTTGCAGCTTAAAGTGAGCCACGACGGTGTACGGCAGTGTGGCGCCCTTAGCCGACGTCACTCTCGCAAACAGACGAGTATCAACGATTTACGAAACCCCTCTATACTAGCTGTAATTGATCAGGTGGTGCCGCCAGACCGCGAGAAGATCAACAATGTGGGGCACCCGAGTTACTGGTCTACCCCAGACGGCGCTAGAAAGGCACGCGCACCGGGATCTTTTCGCGCTTGCTTCCTCTCTTCCACTTCCCCAGACCCAGATACCAGATATGGATTCTAGGGAAACTGAGAAGCCCGCGACGCAGCACCGCGAAGCTCGCTTTGCTGAGAACACCAAGCACGAGGGCGGTGGCGGTCCCCTTCAGAAGACGCTCACCAACACCTCCGACACGGAGAAGGGCTCTAGTGCGTATGCCGCGAGCGCAACTGGACTCGACCACCGCATCGAGAGCCACAGGGCAGAGCTGCGTCTGCTCTTCAAGCTCGGTGAGTGATCAGGTCGTTTTCCTTGAATTGGGTTACTGACCCGGCTTTCATTCAGACATTATCATCCTTCCTCTCGCTGTGCTGCTTTACCTGAGTGCCTATCTTGACCGCGGAAACCTTGGAAAGTGCGTCGTGTCGACACTTCACCCTCGATGGAGAATAATTTTTTTACTCCAGCGCCCGTCTGCAGGGACTCCAGGCCACTGCACTCAGGGGATCCGACACGAACTACAGTATCGCGTTGTCTTGTTTCTTCAGTGGGTTGTCATTCCTCCCATTGTATAATAATGCCCAATCCTTTGCTAGTCACCTACATCCTCCTCTCCGTCCCGGGCACCCTCCTCGCGAAAGCCATCCCCCCCTCGACCTCCATATCCATTGGCGCCCTCATATGGTCAATCGCCGCCACATGCCAGGCCGCGGCCTTCAGCCCCGCTGCCGTCTACGTCTGCCGTCTCTTCGTCGGTGTCGGCGAAGCGTTCTTTGGGCAGTCGATGGCGCTCTACTTGACATACTGGTACCTCCCTGATGAGCTCTCCAAGCGGATTGGGCTCTATATCAGCGCTGGATCGGTGGCTGGCGCGTACGTCCTTTCGTTCCGTTTCTAGTTCCGCCCTTACACTGCGCTGACACCTGACTCACTTGACTGGCGCGCGCAGATTCGGCGGCCTAATCTCGTACGGCGTCTCCTCCCTCAAGAACCCCCCCATCACCCAATGGCGCATCCTTTTCCTCATCGAAGGCATCCCTTCCTTCGTCATCGCAGTCGTCGTGTTCTTCTTCCTCCCCTCGCGCCCGCAGACGTCGCGCTACCTCACCGAGGACCAGCGCACCCTCGCTTTGACGCGGCTCAACAGGAAGAACCTCGGCGAGGGGAACACGGGCATCGACTGGAAGGCGGTGAAGCGGGCGCTGATGGACTGGAAGACGTATGTGGTCGCAGTGATGTATTCGTGCATGAATTTGGGGCTGGGAAGCGTGACCGGGTTCTTGCCGACGATTGTGAAGGGTCTGGGTATTCGAGTGCGAATGCACAGCTGTACACTGGTGTGTTCTCCTCGCTCTTCCTCCCTGATGTCAACTTACTGATGATCCTTCCCAGTTCCGCCCTACGTCGTCTCTCTCATCGTTATGCTCCTCATCTCGAGTTATAGCGACCGCTATCAGACGCGCGGCGTCCCCGTCGCCTCCGTATTCTGCATCGGTATCGTCGGGTGGGCAATCCTCCTCGGTGTTAACCCCGTGCATGCAACACACTCGGCCCTGCATGCGAGATATTTCGGGTGTATTTGTATAGTTACAGCAGGGTGTGCGTACTTCCTTTTATCATCGACCGTCCCCTTCCCTTTATATCAGTTCTCCCTCCCCTCGATCCTCGAGATGAGTGGAAACGATGTACTGACCGCGTGCGTTCACAGATTCCAACATCCCCCTTATCATCTCCTGGCAATCCGGGAATACCGGCTCGCAATCCCAGCGCGCAGTCTCCCTGGGCATGCTCAATGCCGTTGGCCAGTGTCTCTCCGTACTGGCAGCATTCTTGTTCCCGACGCCCGAGGGGCCGAAGTTCATCAAAGTGCGTTATGGTCCTGGTTCTCTCCTTTCGCCTCTTGCCTCTTGCTGCTTAGTCTTTTTTTTTTTGGTAAAGTGCTTACAACGCTTCACAGGGCTGCGCCACCAACCTCGCCTTCTCCTCTCTCGGGCTGCTCCTCACCATCTGGATGACGGTCTACTACCGCCTCGAAAACAGGCGCCGCGATAAGGTCGAGGGCGGGAAGCCGCCGAATGATATGCCGATTAATGTGATGGAAGAGTATGATCTTGCGACGGGTAAGTCTTGCGACTCGAACTTGACTTTCAAATCTGGGTGAAGGAGCTGATTTCGATAGCAGGATTTCGATATACGCCTTGAGGATCCGATTCGACGAAGTGATACATCTGTGTTCAAGTTATTTTTGTCTTATTCTTATGACGATTTTGGGATTTACGGCGATGAAAATCGGGATGTAACTGTAATCAATGAATGAATGAAGTGATGGTTTTGTTTATTTAGCGTGATGCTTATTTCGGGAGTATGTACTCGTTCGAGGCGCTGGTAAGAGATGCTTCGTTGAAAAAAGCCCGGTAGGTTATCGGAAGACACGTAGCAACCTCGGCGAATCTGTTGTTATGTTAGACAGAATTACCGTTTCAGGACACAAGCGGTTGTTTGGATCTCAGCCTGTACCACAACATTCTGGTCTTACGACCTTCCCAGCAACTTCCCATGCCGACGTTCAGTAACGGATGGATGGATACAGGCTCTCTCTGGTGCGTCTCACGCACTGTCTCACCTGCTTCGTGTCTGCTCACGTCTCCCCGTCTTCCATCTGTGCGCTCCCCCGAAAAGCCGCGGATCTCTCGAGTCTCAAGCCCAGTACACGGCACGGTTCCCGACACACCTGGCCTACGACTGCACAGCCGCGCTACTCACCCCGCCTCCGATCTCCGACTTGACTGGTGCGTTTGCAGGCGCCTGGCCCCCCACGCTTCTTCCCTTCCTTTCATCATCCCCTATTCCCAATCTCTCCTTGCTTTGCTCCATCTCTTCACACCTTTCCCTCCTCTCTCCCCTCCCCCCAACTCCGCCCTTGGCACTCGTTCCTTCCCTCCCCTCCTTCCATCCTCGTCTCGCCGTCGTTGCATGCCTCGTCCCGACAGCGGGCGCCGCATGGTCTTGATTTTCCGGCCCGCATTGACGAGCGCTGCGTCCGGCAGCGCTCCACCCGCTCTGACCTCGTCTTGCATTGCACGAGCCCTCCGCTCCCGTCCACTCTCTTCCCTCATTCGATGCTCCACGCCCCCGCGCTACACCGACTCGCCCTCGTCCCTTGTTCCCCCTCCTCCCTGTGCCTGCTCCCGCCTCGCCCTTTCCGACTCCATTAACAACGCCGCTGCCTAAAGCTAAACACATGCCGCTGCTGCCCGAGACGCCCCCGCCCCGACTCCGCAGTTGCGATCCGCTGACACCACGTACACGCTGCCACCCTTCGACGCCCGACGCGACTCAAGCTTGACTGTACGTCTGCACACCTCCGACGCTCATCCCAGTGCACCATGACTCGACTCGCAAGCACGTCCGGTGCGTGTCCCCTGTACTCTTTTCCTGCATTCCCCCACTGTCCATTTCTATCTCCTTCCTTTCTCCTCCTTCACTTTCTCTGGTCTTTCCTCTTCCCCATCTCTGGCCTCACTCGTTGCTGCCTTACCCTCCTCCCTTCTTGCCGCTCGCCCCCCTCCGAGCCGATCCACCAACGCCCGCGTGCGTTAGGCTTGTCTGCCCCAGCCGCTAATTGTGCCCGTGTCGACTTGGGCTCGGCCTCGCGCGCCCCAATCGACGAGCGATATCGGGCGCTCTACACGACGAGCACATCGTGTTGCACCGCGTGCGCGGCCTTCTTTCCCTCATTCATCCCTTCCCTCCCCGCCCCTTCCCTCGTTTCTTTTTTCACAGTGTCCTCCGCTGTTCGTACCCCGAGTCTTGGCATCTGGATACCACGGAAGTGGCCATCCGGTTGCCTCACTCACAGAGATCCCAAAACCCGACGGGTTTTGGCCTCCTCTTCCCAAAGACATCTCTTTACTTCTCGTCCTTATTCCAACGACTTAGTTGCGATATCGGTTTTGCAGCCTGTTGATACGAGTAGTAACAGGATCGGCGAGTGACTGCATCGGAGGTGAGAGAACTAGATATTCAATAACCCAGATGAATTCGTATAAATCATAAAATCCCGCGGAATCCTTAAGCCTTCAGGTGTATGGAGCAACCCCCCAACCACCCCCAAGATTTTCCGCTTCGCTGATTGTCGTCGGCTGCCCCGCACTGACGAAGCCCACTCTGAATTGGTTGAACGCCGTATTGGCCATGGCATAAAGCACCTGGCTCCCGTTCTGCACGACGATGCCCTGAGCCGTGAGGCACCTGGTGCAGCTCGGGCCGCCAGTGAAACCGCCCGACGGCGTCCAGATGTATTCACTGAGGACGTTCTCGGGGGAGAGGAAGTAGATGCGGATCTGGGTGCATCAAGGGATCACAATAGTAAGTAATGTACAATATGCTGCAAGAGACATTTCGGACGTACCCCCGTGTATGTCGCTGTATTCGCCCCGATGGCAGCAATTGGCGTGTAAGGGAGAACCTCGCTGGCTGGGATAAATGGGGTATTTGCCTTGGTTGTGCCACCCGCTGAGGAGGGGCGCAGTGATGCCTCCGATGTCGATGGCGCCGGTAGAGTCCTGGTAGAAGATGCGGGTGTCGCCGGTTGTGATTTGGACGGCAGCAACGTTCCCCATAGGCGCGATGCGGACGATGTCTGGGGAAGGCTCAACCGCCCTTGGGTTCCCGAGAAGGGCACTGGCCCGGACAGCTGTAAACACGTAAAGTACCTATACGATCCCATGAGTATCGAATCTGAAAGCTAAAAGTACATACTGTGAGGACTCGGAGCGGAGTGAAGAACATATTGGTACGTTCTGGCCATTCTCCCCTGTGTTCTGTGATCTTATATACCAGCCTTTACCGAAACATAATTGTCCTGTGCCGACGGTAGCGGGGAATGGGTGTGAATCGTCCCTGTCCATTCGTCTAAGCTGGCGCTCAAATTAAGCGCTCAACTTTCGTCTTCCTCGCATTCGAATTGTCATTCAAAGTTAAGCCTACAATGCTTGGCGCCCCCTTGTATCCATCGCGTGCCTGCAGAGGTCATAAGGGTTATCTTGGACCGATGAAGACGGGCATCGTGTTTGACTCGAAGAATGTCTATCAGAGCAATACGACTACAGAAGTCGGTGCTTATTGTGAATGTAATGAAGCAGCGCTGGAAAACGGAGCCGATTGAAACCAACTGCAGGCTGCCAAACAGTGTTTGAGTGAAGTGACAGATCGAAGGGTTCGTGCCTGCTAGAATTACTTTGGGAACACTGTGTTTAGAAAACCGGACCATGCTGTGTATAAATATATCACTATCACTAACCTTTGCGATCCCAAGAGTATGGACTCTGAAGGTTAAAGAATGCATACTGGTACATTCTGACCATTCCCCTCCGTGCTCTCTGGTCTTGTATACCAGCCTTTGCTTACCGAAACATAACTGTCGGGCGCCGACGGCAGCGGAGAATGAGTTTGAATCGTCCCTGTCTTGATTTGAGGCGCAGCGAAGGACGGAGCTGACCACGGAGGCAATCCGGGTTAGCAGAGGTCTTCTCTCAGCTCTCGGAGCTTCAATTGATTCAGCATATGACCCGACCTCGGCTCAAACTGCGGAAACAAGTAGTCTGTAGTTTACCGCGCCACCGGTGATTGCTCGCCGACCTTATTACTAATCATCGGAGTTTGAATTTCACCCCAAGAGTTTTCGACACTCCCAATAGCTCTTTCGAGGAATTTCCAGGGAAAGACCGTGATATAATCCATTTTGCAAACGAACTGTCTCTTCAGAATTGCTTATCTTGCTCTGTGTTCATGAAAACGGACCTCGCAGCTGTTCTGGTGTGCCGGGCCATCAAAATCCGGCATCGTTGTTTTTCACCGCTAGCACCACGATTTTGCTGGAAGACTTGTACCTTTGAGCCCAATAAATACAACTGCCTCCTCGCGAAATCGAAGAACACGTCGCAAAAGATGTTTCAGGTGCCGAGAATTTTGCTGATTGGTAATAAGAGGGGCGACCAATCGACCGATCAAGGTGATCAACAGACTACAAACTACCGAGGTACGAGATTCAACCGTTTGTAGTGTCTGTCTACGAGAGACTAGGAAACAAGCGCATTTAATGGTAGGATTCTGGCCAAGAGCGGTAAACGGTGTATTGTTGATCTGAATGTATTGGGTGTATATGAACGTGCCTCTGGCGCACATGCTCTTGTTGTAGGGAAGCAGGTATTATCCTCTGATGATATCGCAGTCAAGGTGAAGGCGAAATGGAAGTTGGCCTCCAAGCGCTCTATATGCTGTTGGCACCTTCGTCGTTTACTAGTGGCGCCCGCTATGTATGTTGTGGGACAGTTGAAACGGAAGACGAACTGACCGACGTTCAAGCAGAAAATTGGGGCTTCTGCATTCAAGGGGGTCTTCTACATTAAGAATGTACGCCCCTGATCTGCAGACGTCTGCAGACTTCGACATCTGCATGGCGGGCAGTCCACATGCAGACATGGGTAGACATCCATGAATGTTAGTCACCATCCTTGTAGTAGCTGTATACTATATGTATACATACTAAAATTCATGTTTAAGAAACCGTGAACCATGTTTGATTTATGGTTGCTGGTACTATTAGACGGACTCCGTGACGGAGAGCTGGAGGCTGGTCCGGCACACGGTTACTGAGGTGGTCAAACGAGGGGTAACTGGCGTAAGTTATCGATTAACCGACCCATCGGATCTACGCTACGGGCTTAAGTATCGAATCAGAGTTTGTAACTATTTAGGTGATTGTAAAGATGGTTGAAATATTAAGATGAAACAGAAGTGAGCGAGTGTGAGCGTTCGCCATCGGCGAAGTGAACAAGGGGTATCGTAAGGAGTGGTGGGCGAACGAAAGTAAAGGTAGGTAAGGTTCGCAAAAATAGATAGGGGGTTCAAGGAGAATAATGTGTCCGTTACAGACTCGCTTCTCGCTACATAACATATCCGCCTCTTCTCCCTGTCTCAAGGTGCTGTCAACGCCAGTGCGAGCCTCCTTTGCTTTCAAACATCCTCCCGAGGCAAAGAGAAGGGAAGTAGGCCATTATAGGCCGTTATGGGGATAATAGTAGTTTTCTGCTAGGCTATCACACAGGAGGTGCGATGATCATTTCTTTACAACGTTGCCATGCTGAGTCGCAACATTCCATTGAGCGTTGCCTAAGACCTGCCTCCCCAGAAAACATGCCACAATTGAATTAATACACTGATGATTACTTCAATGTTTCCGCCGTAGACTAAGCGCTCGTTCACGTCTCTGTGCTATAGCGGCGATTCAAGCCGCTTCTCCCGCATTCTCTCTGCTCCATTCTATAATATTTTGATGAACTATCATATCAGACTGGTCGGAGTCACTGTTACAGTACGCAAGATTCAACACTCTAGGTGTATTGCAATTTTTGGAGGAAAGCTGAGAATTTAAATGCTTGAAGTTGTCAGCACCGAAGCTAAAGTCAACGACAAGTTTATAAGCTTGGTGACCTGAAATCAGAAGTAAAACAGGGCTCAAGTGCGCCCCATCTGAGTAAAATTTCACTCATAAATAAAATGGGATTGTGATTGGTAATATGAAAGAGGAAGTCAACGAGAGCGAATGCATATGTTGAACCGATTGTGGCAATGGCAGAGAAGGCCTTGCCGAACATTTTATCCGTTAGCCGAAGCCTTCCCTTCCGTCCTCGCTTATTTCCAGTATAAGTAACCACACTCACAGCGCTTCTCAAAATAGGCAATATTGAAGCTGGGAGGAACAAAACAGGATTTGAGGGCCTCAATGTTCTCTGACACCGAGACTAAATGGAATCAAGGTTGATGGCGGGAAGAATTGGTGAACCTGGACATCGTTCGAGGAGCCTGTCTCGATTAAGCGCCAATTCCAACTATAGCCACGGTCGGGGGCACTTCGCAAGACAGTCAATATTGAAGTAGGCTTGTACCAGAAAAGCTTTGACAGCTTTTGCCCAGGCGTATATGGGGTTTTGATATATCAGAGGTCCTCTGATTGTCGGAGGGTCATGATATATATCATGTCCTGGGATCATAAGAGTGCTGGAAATATGCTTTGCTTGGTTTAAACTATGGCATGCACCCCTTGTATCTCCACAAATTGTGGCAATATGTGCAATATTGACAAGTGACACCGCATAGGAAGAGGGATCTTGCTCAGGAGAATTGGTTTCAATCATTTGATTATAAATATTCCTGGCTTTGGCATATTCCGACTTTTGCAGATGGATCTCTCCCTGTACCATTTCAATGGAATGGTGTGGGTGCCCATCAGCCAAGCCACAGATACCAAGCATCACTCTGCATCTGTGTAGTTGGTCTGCACTCTGCTTGAAGTTACCTAGTGATTTCAAACACATGGATTCAATCAACAGTGCTCTTGCTTCAGCATAGAAACCGGAAAGTTGGGATAGCCTGTGTGCTTCACTGGCATGTACTTGGGCAGTCCAATACTCTCCAGTCATCCATTGGAGCTGAGCCATGCTTATCAAAACCTCACACTCCTGGCTGCTGTCTGGACATCTTTGCCAATTTTAGTGCCCTTTGGTAAAATTGCATAGCTCTAGGTGGATCAAATCTAGAGTCCCAGAAGTAGGTACCCACTGCAGTGTAGAACCTGGCTAAGATACGGCCATATTGAATTATGATGGCCAGAGAAAGAAGAACACTCACATTCAAGGAGAGGATTGTTGATAAGCTCAAGAATACTTGTTGCCTGAGTTATGATGTGTTCCCTATCAAAGATTGGGTAGTGTTCAGATGAAAACAACACTTGTTTTATCACTTGGATCTTCGGGTGGTGGTCATCCAGTCCAGGTAAAATGGGTTGAATATGCTCTATCAGTGACAAAGCACCACATTTAGTGATCCTGTAGATGAGCACAGTATTGCTATGCTGTAGATAGTATCCCTGAGATCTGAAGCATTGTCACATAACCCCCATTGCAGGACCTCTTGGAAATTGGCCAGATTCTGGGGTATTTGCTTCATCACAGGCCCCAGCTGCTCCCCATTATGCTTATTGTCACTGGTTGGAAAATTCAAATTTTTCTGCTGAATTCTCAGTGAAAAATGTCATTTGTTTTCCATCAATTTTCAGCTGGAAACTAGGTGGAAAGCCCAAAACATTTTCACCACTTTTCTGGTTTGAGGTGAAAAACTCAAAAGAAAGTTGAAAAGGGGTGAAAAAGCTTTCAAAATTTCACCATTTCTTTTAGTGAAAAATGTCTGAAAAACAAATCACATTTTTCACTGTAAATTGTGCTGGAAAAATTGAATCTGCCAACCAGTGTGTATAGCTCCAAAAGTGCATAGAACAGCTTGCAAAGACATTGCACAAGGGCTATGGATGGAGGTAAGAACTGCTGGACATGTTCTCGCAAAGGCATCAGTGATCTAAGTCACCGGTTGCTGTCCTGATATGCTAGTGATGTGGCGAGTAACACAGACTTGCAACTGAGAATATTGGGAATTGGAAATTTGCTTTGGACCAGTTCAGCATCAGAGAGTCCATCAGGGAGGATTGAGAGAAGGCTCAACAATTCCTTGCTATTGAATGTGATTCGAGGACTGGAAAGTGAGAGCTGAATGGATGCATCCAAATTGGATTTTCGGCCATAACCTACAGAGAGCAGTGCTGTCCTCTCAGTGTCCCACCGAGCTAAGACATTTGTAAGACCCTCATAGTCAGACAAATGGGCAATGAGGTCTACTGCTAGGGGCATATTATCTGTGAATCTGAGGATTTGCACCATCTCCTCCTTTCTATAGACATTATCTGTAATCTCTATACTTGGGGGGAGGCCGATGCTTCGCACGGCAGGACTCGTACCTTACTTACTTTTTTTTTCTTTCTTGGTAGCGATGCACTGCTTGTTTTTAATACTGTAAGTATTTAGGCCCCGTACTCTTGATATACAACCGACTGCTAAAAATTGTACACTGCTTGTAGTGCCAAACAATTGCACCTAATTGTCTAACCACTAAGTGTACAAACCATGATTCACATCCCGGCAGCGCCAAACATCGTTTACGTTATGCAGACACATTGAGAGCGGCAACATGAAGTTGGTCGTGTGTTCCAGCCGGCGCCCGAGCTTGTATTATTGGTGGCTGTACACTCGACACGTACGCACCACATCGGAAATCACCGAGATTTGATCGGCACTCACTCATCTGCTCGCCTTTAGTTATTCCACCATCAGCACCAATCTCATCCATTACCCAGGTTTCGTGCGTAGAGATTACAAATATGCAAGCACACATTCAAAGGAACCTCTAATACATCTCGTTACACATAGCTAATGTGCCGTCGCGTCAAAATGGCAGGGTTGAAATACCGGTATTGTAAGCGCTGCCCTAAAAAGGTCGGAGAACTCGCCCGCTACGAGGAACGATGGTCAGTCTGCGCTCATCTCTCAAGGGAAATAATGGCAATTGAGACAGCAGCTTTTGAATACTACACTTTCTTGTAGTATATGACATTTATCTACATACTTGGTGTACTTTGTATTCAGCGCTTTGACCACGACTTACGGCACAAACTGTGATGGCATTATTTCGGCGATCACAGTCAAAAGTACGAACCCAACACCTTAATAAATGTGTAACTGGAGGTTCGTTAGAATATTGTTTGAACAATTTACCCTTTCGTTTCAAGTGATGTCCGGTTCAAAACGATTGCAAAAGAATAATGATAAGATAGGATTCCGACGTTGAAGCTGACCATCTGATATGTTTAGGATCTTCCGAAGTCTTGCGTACACCTTGCCTGCACCGCCACAATGCAGAGTTCTGCAATTTCATCTATGCCGTAGTCGTCGGGATATCTGGATTTGCCGCAGGGAATGATGGCACCTTCTAAAGGTACACGAGCACGTAGTGGTTAAGGTGCGCTGCAGGATGCTAAAACATCGAAACTGGACAGACAGACATGGGTAGATTGAGGTACATTACTCAATATTGACAATGACTTTCTTGTTGTGCTCGGACTTCATGTGAATCACAGAATTTCCCAACAGACCCAAAACAAACTTCGGCCTTTGGCGTACAACATCAGCGCTAGGCCCTCATAAGTCACCAATACCGTTATGGGCGCAATTTCCTCAAAATGCGTGTTGGAGTTATGTCGCCGTTGAAAGCCGTTGAAAAGCACAGATTTACGTAACAGCAATATAACGCAAAAGTAGTGCCAAACCTATTAAGCGAAACCTCTGCATCTCTCAAATAGTTTACGAGAGCTGTGATTGAATGTTAGATACCACGAGCTTGAATATAACACAACACTCACCCTACAAATAAGGCATGATGCTAAACACAGAGCTATACAAAGCAATACTAAATGGATCGGTGTGCATACAATATTTATGACTACTAGAGGTGTGACACGGCGGAGGTTAAGAAATGAAGAGAACAAAATATAAATAGACTAGCCAGATTCGAACCAGCATCATCTTGGTGGATGATATAATCACTAAATCTATTAGATTAGGCTCTTAAAAAGACTTCAAAAAGCTAATGAACACAGCCGCTATTTCATTACATCCTCAGGACACACTGATAAATGTATTGCCAACTCAAAAACCTGGTTCTGATTGATGAAAAGAACGAGTACATAAAGTACTCGTAAAAGGTTTGCTGTGCAGCTTCAGCTGACAGAGGTTGGAGTGGCAATAAGAATGGGTGAGTTCATTGGACTTTGATGGGCCTCTCCATTCCTCGCATTGTAATCTGCTGGAGGTTAGAGACACAAAAACAAACCACTGGCAGGACATACTATGAGTGCAAGGTGCTTCAATGTTGTGAGCAATGCTAGGAATTCTTCAATTCCACCTCGGGACTGGATTGGTCCCCATACTGTTTCAAGGTTGTCCAAAACCAGAAGACAAGATGGCCTGCATGACAAATATTGAACAACAGGTTGTGTGAGATCGGCTCCTGGGTTTACAGTTGCGGACAAACAAAGCCCACAAATGATCTGTAGCCCGATCTAGATTTATTTTGGGTTCAAATTTATGCTCACCAGGTCCGGATTTGTTCAAAGAGCTCAAAAATCCACCTCCTAAGTTTTTCCCATGAGAAATGCCTGGCGGCCAAATTTTTGGCCCAGATCTGATTTTCAGATTTGTGATCTGAGACAATTTGCAAAAATCGGGTTTTTTTATGCACAGCCACATTACATAAATTACATCATGCATCAGCTACAGCCTCAATCGCCACCAATGCTCCAATCGAAATTGTGCGGTGCTGCTTTTGTGGCCTCACAGCCCATTCTGCTGCCTTACCTGTAAGCCCCTTTCTATAAGCACTTATAAACCTCCATGATCTGTTGATGAAACACCGAATAACTTCAACTGGACAAGCATCCAGGTATTTCAATGCTAATTCTTTTGATGCGGCAAAGCTGGTCTTGGGGACTTGCCGGTAGCGATACTTGCACCATCCCCAGTACTATATGAATCAAAATTCAATTCAACTGAAGTATAGATATGTAGAAAATAACTTGCCATTTCAATGGGGTTCAACTCGCAGTGGAATTTAGGAAGAAAAATACATTCATGGCCTGCTTGAGTGATCACTTCCTCAAGTAGTGAGGGCTGGTTCAAAAAATCTTCTTGTTGACTCAGGAGCTGGGCCATGCAACACCCAGTGTTTTCAGGGGGGCAAACAGGGGAACATTTAGCTTTAAGCTTGGAAACATCAAATCCCCGTTCCACCAAGACATCCTGTAATCCTTTGGCTTCACCATTGCTAGTGGTCATCTTCTGAACTTTGCCCCTCTGTGCAGGCGATGGATTTGAGTCTGGAATGACAGTATCATGCTGTTTCCGCTGTTTCCCCCCATTTGATTTATTCATATCAAAGGCACAAAGTGCATCAGGAGCAAGTGAGGCATGGGCTGAGGACTGATCGAAAATGAAAAGAGCAGTCACCCCAGGATGAATTTTGTTATGGATAGCAATTGCCCATCGGATCTGTTTGATCAGCTGGTCTGTGTCCCACCAAGCATCGCCCTTAGTGCCTGGATAAATGATTTCATGAGCATTGTCAATGATATTTCTATTCTTGTCTCGTTCAACCAATCGGCCAGTGCCTTCCGTGATGAAATCAGAGACATGGATCAAGCGACCTCGGCTTTTCTTTTGCAGAACAGTCTGTCCTTCTGCAAGCCATGCAGACCACATATAATCACGAGCATGAAAACAACATTCATCATGGAAATAGGCAATAACTTTCTTGACTCCACGTGGGAGTTGTGGTTCAACTGGTTCCAACACTGTAACTGGTTTGCCTCCTGGTTCAGTGGCTGGCACAATCTTGGCCTCATATCTGGTCATGCGGGCTTCAAATTCTGCCATCTTTGGCAAGAACACATCAGTGCAATATTTGACAACATCTTCCCGTTCATGGCCATCCATGTAGACACCTTTCTTGATCAGAGTTCCGCGATATCCCAGTCTCACAAGCCAGCGTTGAGCAGTACGCTCACTGATTGGTTTCTTTGGTGAGATTCCCAAAGAGGCCAGAATTTCTGTATTCACAGCTTCACGGAATTTGGCTGGAGTTACAGAACCTGCCTTTTGTACTCTTAGCCAAGCAAGGCAGGCAGTTTGCACAGAATCATCATTCAGAAGTGACTTTGTGTTTGCCCTTCCACCTCTTGTTTCCAAAGGAAGCTCTTCAAAAATCTGATAGTGGCGTACCAGTGCTCAGACACGACGTGCAAAATGGTTTCCACCCCCTTCATGCCATTGACGTGCAATTTCGAGGCTAGCTTGGATGCGCTTTAAGCCTTTAATGAGCAGAGTAGCAAAGTTCCGGATAATGAGAAGTTGGTTGTGCTGTGTGAGTGGGAGATTCCTTTTGTTCAAATGAGTCTTCACTTTTTCTCGAAGAACATGCCACTTTGCAGCTTGACTGTTTTCTCACTGCTTTGGCTAGGTTGGGCTATAGGAGAGGATCCAGGTGCTGTAGGAGAGCTAGAGTGCTCTTCCCCTCCAACCATATCATCAATAATCACATCCCAGCTGTTTGGGTCATCTTCTTCCATTTCCTCGTCTGAATTGTCTACCACAATTAGTGGTGGACTTGAATTGCCACTGAAAACTGAAAGAACCGATGCTGATCGTGTCTGTGGAATGGTCTGACCAGGAGAGGGGGCCCGAGATGGTGCCAGAGATGGAGGAGCTGTTGAAGCTGGAGTAAGACTAGAGCTTGGCTCTGGACCAGGATGGAGACTGAGATCAGCCTCAACTTCAAAATCTGTTGCAGGCACTGTGTTGGGTTTGGCTGGCTTTTGAATGAAGAAACTATCAAGTTTGCCCTGTGTTTGATTGGCTTTTGCATGTCTTCGCTGTGTTCGAGGTGCTTTGCTACCTGTGTCAGGGCCTTTCATATATTCCTTTGGACGGCCTGTTAACAGGGTAAATTTATAACTGACTTTGGAACATGGATATAATTTAATTCACCTCCAGGTACTCGTCTATCTGCTGCCCATTTGGCTTCATAAACCTCTTTTGTTGGGATCCAGTCATCGTCCTCAGCATCCAATCTATCATCCTCCATTTGAGCAACCATCTCGAGCAAACAATTGTTAAATTCATTCTCTGCAATTTCATCCCAGTCTGCTTCATTGTCACTATCATCATGATCTGTGTCAACCTCCAGATAGGTAATGCTGTCCAGCTCCACAGTGTCCGGAATTTGTGTGTCAGAATAGTCACCCAGACTTTCAGCTGGACTGGGACTGCGAGCCGGACTTTCCAGTGAAGATGCCTGCCTAGATTGATTCTTCAGACCAGAGATGCTCTTCTTGGCATGTTTAGAGGGTTGTCCACGGCGGGCAGACATGAGAGTAGAGGACAAGATGGGGTGGGATTAATTAGAAGCGCTGTGTGGGCATAAGAACTTAAAGAACAAGGGATATTGTTGGCAACATCACGGAGATCAACCTGGTGACAGAGCATGTGATCCAGAAATGATCCATGTTTTATGGAACAACCACTCGATGAATCTTTTCAATTGTTACAGATTCAAACTCGCCTTGAAAATCTGTGTCGTTTCCATATTTTTTTTGGTATTTTTCCCACGTTTTTAGCCGGTGGCCAAATTTTTGATGGTCCATCAACAGTAAATGACACTTTCCGGCACAATGGCTCGACAGAATCACATGATTTATATACCGATGGGAAGCTCTCGATGAGATCTATCGACTGGTGTCTTCATCTCGGCAAATTAAATCAAACTTTTTTTGGTGGACTTTGTTTGTCTGCAACTGTAGCTCAACATGTACAGTGTTCTATGCCCTGATGGGACAACCAATTGAGATCTTGTTCGGAGAAATAAATATGGCTGTATGTAGCAAATTTGGTCGGGCTGATCATACCTTTGGGATTAAATCTTTGTTCTCCATAACAATTTTGGGTAAACAGAGAAGGATTTGTCGATATTGAGCAGGATCAAGGCAAAATCTTGTTATCACCAATTTGACACCACTTGGGACAGCGTTGATAAGCCAGTAATTGGGCCATGGTTAGATACACGTAATTTTGCGTGTTTCTGATCGTGCTCATTGCTGAAACTGTTGTTTCCATGCAACAGTACTGGTTCCTGGTAGCTGTTGGGCAAACCACAGAGAAACGGGTGGACGTTCTAAGGAATTAGAACGTCCATTGGCTAGTCTCGCCCTGAAAACTGTAAGGGAAACGTGCAGCCAGATAATAAGTCAAGGGACTTCTTTTGACTTGTTTCCAACATTCACTTAAACAACGGAAACGGGTCAAGGGAACGGGAGTTGGCAATGTGTTGTGTTGTGTTGAGACGCTAGGGGAGATGTGTTCGGTCACGAGTGTTTCGGTTGCCAGAGTTGCCGGTTTCCATCGGATGCGGATACACCGAAACAGGTGGTCGGCTATTCTGTGGATCCGGATCACAACTCTAAAGGCGTTCTAAGGTTCTTTCTCAAGAACCCTTTCTGGGAAACCCTAGAGAAACGGGTATCTACCGAGACCTACAAAGGAGTACTATCAAGTTCCGTACTTGGACCCAAGGGAAACTTGAGTTGAAGCAGAAACAGGACGAACAAGATGCAGTGCCGATCTATCGGTGATCGACACACCCTCTGAATAATACAGGGGTGCTGCTGACAGGTTCCTGCCTCGTAATTGGCAAGGGAACATGGCGTGCTCACAGTTGGGAACCAATGGGAGGCGACACTCGGAAGAACAACCGACGGAACGCGGTTAAAGAGACGGATAAACGGACTTTTGACTCATTGGGATTGTGTTTTGGGCTTTGTAACAGTGTCTTGGCGGTTGTATAAGTATCCGAGGGCGTTTCTACAATGGACACAGCATCTTCCCCCGAACTAGTAGGCTATACGCTTGCGCATTGGGTTGATCTGGGATCCTCGGCGAACGCACTCTTATAGAGTAGCACTATTAGTCAAAATCTTAATTGTTTCTGAATCATATATTATTCTGGAAACGCACTTGGCTTTGCCTGGAAACTGTCTGAACTCTGAGAATCTGTTGGATCTGGGACTCTGTTGAAAGAAACGTTATTGTTGTTGTTTGCAGAGCGGGTTTCAGAAAGTACCGTCAAGGGAAAACTTTGGAAACGTGACTGCTGGCGTTGCTCAGAAAGTACCTCTTTAGGGAAAGCTCTGTGAACGTTCTTGGCCTATAACCTAGGGGCCTTACTTGAGTCTAGGGACTACTTTAAACTTGTTTCTCTGTCGCTTGGACACACACACACACACACGCTGCGAAGCTATAAATCTATCTTGTTTGGAAACAACGTTTCCACTGTGTCTAGAAACATGTTCTACGCAGTTTGCTCTATTATCTCTTTGAGATACGAAACCTCTCCCTACAACCTTTACAAGGCCCTGTACTAGGGGCTGTAACTCGTCGGGATCTTTGGAAACGTGCATATATTGCCATTTGATTTGTTTGTTGGTTGTTGGAACAGTCTCTGGACTGTTTCTGTGCCGCTCTCGAGTCAAGTGGGGTTATTTGTGTGTTTCTTATATAGGTTCTGAGCACATCAATCAGCGTCACAATCACGCCGGCAAACTCGGTTAATTAGTTACCGTAATCTAATCTTCCACAAATTCACTTCCGATTTCAGCCTCCTCATCCTCGCTATCGTCCTCCTGCTCTTCCTGCTCCTTTTTGTTTCGGCTTAGGCAGCAACACCTCAATCTCGTAGTCAGCAATCTTTGGTTTCGCCCACGCAGGTCCCGTGATGTGACAAGCCCCATATGGACCCATCTGGCCCATCTCGTCAATTCTGAAGGTTCATCTTGTCTGTATGGGCTAGGATTGGGGATACTGACTGTTAGCATTGTAATCCTTCACCATACCAATTTCCATGACCATCCAGCATTGTGCAAAAGCTCCAGAGCGGAAAGTCACATCAAATCAATTTCGATTTTGAGGACTTTTGAGAATGATTTCAATTTGGAACCGGATCCCTTCTCTCAATAAACCCTACCTTTCAGTACAGTCTACCTGACATGTATTCTAATGTACTAGTAAAAAGTCCGAGGCCAATATATGTTGAGGGAGCGCATAAAAACTGTTTGTCCCATCTGATCATCGTGTCCCATTAGGGCGTAGAACACTGTAGTCCAATGAGGGCAGCAAGTTCAATGCTGGCGGCCGCAGATTCTGCACTGACAAAATATCTGTCTTCAAATTTTGCAGAAGTGTCTACATGGTGTAAGACCGCTCTTGCAAGGCTTGTCTTCCCCATTCCACCTCCTCCGAGAATAGCAATTCTGGGCGACTCTTGGTTAAGCATGTTCATGATGTTCTCCACCTCTGATTCACGACCATGAAAGATCTTGGGCTTTGAAGGCAACATTGAAAATGAAGTTGAACTTGCAAGAAACTGTAAGAAAGAGTTCATCAATAGATAGGGCACAATACCTGTGTTTGGAGTCATTTGAACCCAGATAAACCTGCTTCACACTGAGTTGGGGGTGAACAGGCTTTGAACTGTGTACATACCAATGACCTGATCAATGCTGTACTGGCATCAGACAGGGCCTGAATGAGTTCAAGTAACTCCTCATGCATGTGCTAGGTGGTTTCCTTTATGACACCAATTCCACTGATCATTGCAGGCCCAGTGGCAATCTAAGCACAGTTAATCACTCTTTTGTAAGAAAAATCTGAATATAGATCACACCTCAAAGACTTCTGTAGCTTGGGCTAATCCTGCATGACAACCTTGGAGTAGGTTCTGTATTTCATTATGACAAAGCAGGTGCTTGAGTTTATTTCCATCCTGTTGTGCCTTGAGAAAGGCATATATCTTGTGAAGAGTTCTAGAGAAGAAGGTCATTCAGCCACTATCTCCTGACACTGGTTGGGAGATTCAAGTTTTTCAGCACAATTTATGGTGAAAAATGTTGTTTGTTTTTCAGACATTTTTCACTGAAAAAGGTATTGGAAAACTCAAAACATTTTCACCATTTTGTGAGTTCGAGGTGAAAAATTCAAAAGGAAGCTCAAAAGGGGTGAAAAAGATTTGAATTTTTCACCACTTTTTTCAGCAAAAAAATGTCTGAAAAACAAACAACATTTTTCACCATAAATTGTGCTGAAAATCTTGAATCTCCCAACCAGTGTGACCAGATCCAACCTACTCCATGAACTTTCCAATGTTGTCCAGCATTGCGGGAGATAGAGATTCAACTGTTTCAGACTTCAGGTAGAGACTGATAATTGCATGCAGGACTGGATGAATGTTCTCCATCAGCTGACAATATTCATTTTTATTCTGTTTCACACTCTGTGCCTTCTTGTAAGTCCTCAATTATCAATTTTCAGGCTTTCTCACCTGAGTCATGCTACTCAAAGATTCAATGGTATTTGCAATTGGCTTAATAAATGGCGGCCCAAATGCATCATCCAGCTCCTTAAGAAGTGTTAGGGCAGGGGTCAAGTATTCTACAATGTTGGTGACACAAATTTCTGTGAGAGTGGATTGACGAGGCATCTTGAGATAGAGATCAAAAATGGGGCTTGCATTTTATATGTGTCCCCCATGGCGATGACCCTGTCGGAGTTACCATTCTTAGGTCGAAGGCTATGTGCGCGCACTGCCGCGTTTAATGTACCTGTGGCATACTTTGTTGCTAGGTGCATTTATTCCTGTTCATATTCCTGTTCCTTCCGACTGTGTCACCATTGATTAATTATGAGATAGGGATCAAAAGTGGGGCTCACATGTTATATGTGTCCCCCCCGCAGCAGTGTCCCTGCCTGGGAACTCGACTGCAAGATTTTATTGTTCATCAGCATCCTCATCTCAACTCCATCTGCTTTTCCTTTTGTATATTCATCTCCCCTCCATCAACTTCTACCGCTGATATACATAATCAGACCAACTTACATGTCTGACATTACAGAGGTCGGCCGACACCCTCCAGTGTCTCTTTTATTTCACACAGGGGCATGTATCCAAGCATGCTCCTGATGCTGAAATCCACCATGAGTGTCCTAAGGTACAATACTGTGTGCTTTTTCAAGGACTTCCCATCCAATTGAACTGCTCATTCAGCATCCATCCGGAATGATGGATTATCAGAAAGAGGGCTCCATCCACGTTGGGGAGGTAGGAAGCGATCGGAGGTTGCTGTGTGCTCCTTGTCGTTTGAATGAGTGGAAACAAGGAGCTCCCACTCAAAATTGTGTCCTTTCAGAATGACACAGGTAATATTTGGACCTGCTTGGTATGGCTTCATGGAGAACTGTGGTCTGAATCAACCGCCTTGATGCATTGGCCCACTATCAATGTGCATTGGTTCAACCAAAACTGAATGGTAGTTCGTTGGGAGGGGGAGGGGAATTAATTGAACTGAAGTATTAGGGCATGCAGTGTGGAGGGGTCGTATGACCGACGTGTGGAAATCCATCTGCATGTTGGATTCGATTTTACAGTACCATGCCCCTATCTTACATTACAGCATTTGTTTG
Source organism: Mycena olivaceomarginata (assembly GCA_029378375.1). Lineage (NCBI taxonomy): Eukaryota > Fungi > Basidiomycota > Agaricomycetes > Agaricales > Mycenaceae > Mycena > Mycena olivaceomarginata. The sequence continues at coordinate 66,967 of JARKIC010001714.1, forward strand.
ACATGTAAATATAGCCACATCATCGAATTTCACGCTTGTACCACCGGTATCCCTTCGCCCCTTCCTCTAGGAAAGTCGTCAGTGGGGAGTTTAGCCACCAGTACCCCCGAATTCGCATCATATGACCTCACCCTCTTCACACGACATTTCAGCACTTTCTTACTCTATCTTTTCGTTGTTTTCTTAATCTACGGCCCGGGACCATTTTCTATATTCATTCCCCATCATTCACTCGAACCCTACCTGGATCACTGACCCTTTACAAGAACCTACCGGCCGGGCTCATCCCTCCTCGGGCATTTTGGGCAGATACAAAAAGCTCGTCAAATTGCTGTTGTTTACGGCTGTAGGCTCTGACTGCGGTGAACGCTGTCCCGCTCCTTTCCCATTCTACTGTGTGCACGACTCTTCGAGATTTTTAGACAGTCTTGCCCAGTTACCCTTCAGCCATCTGCACGGCAGCCACGGCTACCGCTAATGAGTTAGAATCACATCAATTGTTGTTGGTGTTCTTGTCCTCTACAGAGCGCATATCCGGGAGCATGCGCACGGTGTTTATGGTTGCTGCATCAGTGACCATTGTACGGGACCCACACATGTCATGAATCCACCATGTCGCACCGCTATGTGCTTTCTAGTGAGTGCTCAACGCCTTGAGCCAGACTCACTGGTCATGTGTGTACTTGAGTTCAGAGTGCGAACAACATCGAAGGGAGTGATGCAATTATGATGCAATTACCGAGGTGCGAGGTGTAATGAATGATTCTAAAATTGGGGAACTATGGAACATATACTGTGCAAAAATTATCAGACGAAAACATCGGAGTGGGAACTGGGTTTCTATTGCCATCTCCCTATTTTTTTACAACAGGCCGCAACTTTTGTGAATGGCATGCAACAGATTTGTTCAACAGTTGCAATGGTCCACTGCATAGTTGCGTTGGGGATGGCATCTCAGGGACCGACTGTTGCAAACCACTGCTAATGCGGATGAAATCTTGCCACCCTGATGGTGACAACTATTTGAGTAGACTTACAACTCTTTCAGGTGCTATGTTTTGATTCGGTCTGCTGCTCGGCTTCAAGGTTGATCGACATGTTGCTGGATGATCATGCATCACCATATGACCCAGATTGAGAGACCGGCTGAGCATTGGTCGGCAGTGGCGATAGCGGCTAGCATTGCTAAGGGCTGTCATTCCACTGGAATCCAGTGTGTCATCCTTATTGAGTCCTGGCTGGCTTCCACTGGAGTCCAGTGACTTGGGGATCTCATGTGTAGGTCAGTTTCCATTGTGTTCCACTGGTTTTCACTGCATTATCGGTAGCGGCGGCAAGCGCCGGTCCCCTACTCTACCTTTGTGTGGTCAGCTTAATCCAAGTTGTTTCTTGAGTCCATAATTTTTTTATTAATAGTTGTTACAAATGTGCTTTAATTGATAGGCCGAGGCATTCTTGTATCAATGACGGTCTCGGCCAGGGACTCCTCTTCAGGCACTGCATCATGCATGGCTACAGCCGCCTGCACATTGAGTGACAGATTTTCAACCGTCTGCCCCAGTATAGTGACCAAGGGTTAAGACGACCATGGCAACCATTCCTGCATCCAGCTCACCATCATATTTTGGCAATTGTTGAAAATTTTTGATATCAAACTCCACAGAATGTGCGTTGTAGACAGGAACTGATAATGAGTGGTAAACATCTATTCGATCTGAAATAGTGTGTACCTGGTTTGTCAGGTGTACGATGTGGAAGTGCGACATGCCTCGCACGTCGATTTCCCATCCTGAGCCGATTGGACACATGCCCCAAGAATTCCAGCATTATTCCGGATACAGTTCCACAAGAACAATGTTATACATTTTATATCTGGACTGGATCTTCATACTCATACATTCACTCATACAACCTACAGCCGATATTTCATTTTTTTCTCACTACATACTACCAACGCGAAGAGGTGAACCGGATCTCGGGCATCTCGGGCTACGCTGGGGATCGATTCCGAAGTGGTCTGGTCACCCACATTCGGCGCTGAGCAGGGCAGCGAATATCTCCCTATATGTCTTTGCGTAGTACCTGGATTGCTGGGTGAGGTTCGATTTTAGCTGCGGCTTTGCTTTGCTACTATGGACATTCTTACATACATAGTTTTGACTCAGCGTACTTATTTGTCGACATCTTATGGCACCTTTCTCTTGGTTCTTTACATCCACCTTCTCGCCACAACCCCACTACCACCTATACACGCTTTACTGAGTATCTGCAAGCCATTCTGAGTCGAACCAACTTTCAACCAAGCTAAGTTTTCAGCTGTATTCATTGTGCTCACTGCTTCGGGCCTAGTTCAATCCCGTTGCGCTCTCTGACGTGTTTGCTGACGTACGACTCGGCGGTGTCACCTGCACGACCTTGGCTCTTCTCAGTCCACAAGCGGACTACCTATCTCTTCTTCAACAAAACCCCAAAAGCGTCCCAATGAATGGTGCCATCTTTCTTTGGCGAGATGGGGATATTTGTGGGTGCTGGGTACAATGAAATATCCGATGAAATTGGAAAAAAAGTTGTATCTACCTTTGCTGGCTGGTGCCCGCTTCTTTGGAGAGGCTGAAGTCGGAATGTCACCTGGGTTAATGATGAGATAAAACAAGACAAAGTAATGGTGACTCAACCAGCTTTGTTTTCCGCCATGGTGGAAACAGACAGTCAACCACAAAAGATATATGCAGAAACATCTCCCAAAAGCTCTTGAATCACTCCTGTTGCCTGACCCCAACCCACAATAGAGGGAAAATTGTTGTAGAGAATGGTGTAATTCTCATGGTTTGGTCCGGAGTGGTCCACCAATCGGAGCATCATATAATAATACACAACACTGGGGGCAAGAACCGAGGCATGCGACAGCCACATGTGTTACATGCATGTGCATTGCACTTCACGATCTACCAAACAAAAAGGTGTGACAATTGGACAATAATCCTTTACTAGACAAAGGAGGGACAAAGGGTGGACAAAGGGCAGGAGAGGTTTCCCAGGTGCAGGGAATCCTATGCTGCCCTTTGTCTATTCTTTGTCCCTCCTTTGTCTAGTAAAGGATGATTGTAGAACTGTGACACGGGCTTTGTTTGGCCTGTCACTAGTGGCAGAGCACATGCGTGTAATGCACTCGTGCTCCACATGTGTCAGTCTTTGCCCCCAGTGTGAGCTCTTGGGTCTCGTTGACAGTCAAGTTGCCAGTCTTTGTAAGGATAAAGAATGGATCTTGGATTTCATTGGAGTAATTTTCAAAGGTCTGGAAGTAGTGATGAGCATCTCCTGACTGCCAGGAAGCCTCCTACGAAAATTCAGCGAATTTTGTCCTACCCTGGCCACTAGTATCTGCCATCTTTCCTGGAGACTTACCAAATTCGGTAGGAAGAATGCTACAACACCTATTTTGAAACTGGGGTTTGGGGGACTCTGATTTCGGGTCAGAATATGCTCCTGATTGCTTGGAAGCCTGCCATAAAAATTCAGGAAGCCCTTTCTGCCCCCGCCACAGTGGTTTTATCAAGACAGTGTTGTGGGGCTTCCATCGACACAGTGCGGGCCTTGTTACCCTCTAGGATACCTGTCCCTGAGGTGCCGTTGATCCCTATCAATGGCCTGTAACGCGCTTGGAGGTAGTACAACACTTAGGAATGTATTGTACACATCCGCTACCAGTTACTTTGGATGAATCAATGAAACTTTAACAAGAATGCAAGTAATTGTGTGGGGAAAGGAAAGAACAGGGAGATCATCATTGCGTCGTAAAAAAGGGTGTTCACTAGAATGAAGATAGTGAAGTCTGGAACAATAGAGGCTTTGTGGCAGCCACCAGAAGCCACCCGGTGGCTGATCGGGCATGTGGTAACCAGTGGCTGTGGCTGATCCGGTGGCTGCCATGCTGCTGCTGTGTGTACCTTCTTGTACCTGTTTCCCATGGAGAGAGCCACCCCAGAGTCCAGAATGTGCTTTACAGCACTCCTCAAACTCATTACAGAAGAATGAGAGGAGGGTGTTCTAGTTTCAAATGGTATCATCTTATTTTGCCGTTCTTGCGCATGTTGAAAGAGGTATGTTAATTAATGTGTTAAAGAACAAAGGATGCGACATCATACATTCAGCCACCACAACAGCCACTGCCACCTGTTACCGCATGCCCGATCAGCCACCGGGTGGCTTCCGGTGGCTGCCGCAAAGCCTCTAATATACAGTCAATATGAAAACATCCCACAAATTGTGGACATGCGATCATAGCTTACCCATGATTTGGAGTGTAGAGAAGATCAACTGCGTCCACACAGTACTTTGTTTATGAGCCTTCTTCTGGGTGAAAACACATTTATTCACCATATACGATCATATGTTCCATTAGTGCCTTGTGGACAAGTATTTAGTTAGCCATTAAAAAAACTGTTTTTCTGAATTGCCAATGTTCATGACCATTTCCTTTTGAAGCTGCTGATGTGCTGGAGCAGAGCACAGGCAGGTCTTATGGCTTATAAACTTCCCCACCAGGAGGTCATAACCCACTGCAATCCACTACAAGCCGGTAATCATGCTCAAGCCTTTACAACCCATATTCCATTTTTCCGACAGAGTCATGTTCGCAACTTGACTCAACCGGATGACTGGAGTTGAGTGCCGGAATGCCGGAAACATTATACACTCCAAATTATAATTTGTTGTCCAAAATTTGTGACGTGTTTTCATATTCATTGTACTATCAGCGACTAGGATCCTGGCCACACTAGGATCCTGGCCATTAGTCAAATATAGGATTCTGTGGTGTGTAATATGTCCCCTTCACATTTTCACAATGGAATATGACCCATTGCACATCTTGAGACCAAATTCCAACCCCAAGTGATAAGTTGATCCAAAGCTGTGCCCGGATTGATCGCGATCCGGAGGGTGAGAATATCAATTTGATTACCCCGTGCGACTGTCTCCCTTATTTCTCAACCAATACGCAGTGGATTCGGAACTTTGAGGGCTCATTCTTCTGCTAGAACCCGGGGGTTTCGTCTTGGTATGCAGCACCCAGTGGAAGACTTGCCCTCCGTGGTCAAATTCACCAACACAATTGGAACAGAAACTCGCCGATCGAACTTTTGAATTCGAGATACCGAAGGACCCTTGAAGACTATGGTTCCAACGCCTTCGACTATCCATCCTGATAGGTAAGGCATCCATATCATCCATACTGCGCTCCTTGAACGCTTCCCTCTCCCTCCTGATGTGAGTACAGATAGAAAACCACCCATTTGACGCTGGAAAAAGATTAAATGTCGGGTTCTCAACAGTACACCTTGGAAGTAGAGATATGCCTTCAGGTGGGTCCATTGGGTTCCAATAAACCTCCCTGTCACTTATTTTGGCCTACAATGTGTTACCACTGACGCACCAACCCGATTTAGGTGACAGCATAGATCCCACCGCTGAGGACTTTTGTAAAATGTCTCCGCTACTCCACTTTTGTGAGGCCCAATGTATGACATAAGTGCTCGAAATAAATTATATGAATCCCATGTGCACGATGGTAAACGGTGTGGGGCCCTCATTTGCCCCCAACAATGGGCTTTTGAGGGTGGCCAGGATCCCAGTCAATTACCTTTTTGGGAAATCTTTGGAAATTAAATTCGTTGGGCACTCAAAACGGCACCAAAATTATCATAAATATGCTCCATCTCTTCGCAGGATGTGCGCCTATTGACTAGGCCCCACGAACCTGGGAAAAGCCCCTGTGTAAGATCGAAATTGGACCCAAACCCCTTAGGTGGCCAGGATCCCAGCGCGATATAGTATGCTGTATATCCATTCTGGTGAAGTGGTTACGTAGAACTCCAGTTTCTGGTTTCCATCATCTTATGGTCTTGTGTTTCATCTTTGGTGCTGGCATCTTTTTGCATTTCTCCTGTTCAAACAGCTGTCCATATTAAACACTAATCCAGATTAACTCGCTCCAAATCAAACAGGATTAAACACTTATCCCGGTTGAACGCCACCACAGTCCCTTCTTTGGTCAACCCACACACCACCACCACCACTAGGCTCTGATTAATCCAAATCCCGGATTCCGGTGTATGGGTGACTTGATTAATCAAAGCTCCTGGAGGTTTATTAGTGTGGCAGTACTATACCATTTCATTCAATTCGCGTGTCACACGTCACAGGCGCCCAAATCCGCGAAAAAATTCGCCTATGTCACGGGTCACCGAGCCCAGCCGCGAACTTGACATAAAAGTCACAGAATCTCCAAAAAAAACATGAAAAATGCAATTTTTTTCTCCAGCCTGTCTCGGTGTTCAAGTTTCCGCGGCACTCACGTAACTGCCCTATTCGACGTGATTGAGAGCAAATTGGCCTTCCAGTGCTCCCTCAAGCTCCCTCAAACCTCGCAAAAAGAGACAATTGATGTACAATTGATGTTGCCACACCATTTTTATCCAGCTTGTTTGGCGGCCCGTATCTAGATGCTGGGTGCACGACCACATTTATTGGAGTGAGAGCTGAATTGGCTAGTAAATTAGGAACTTGGACTTTCCATTGACTCTGAGCGAATCGTGTATCCATATATTGATTCACATCCACAAAGCGGGCCCGTGTACTGACTAGACCGTCACACAAAGGAAAGAATCCGTCTGATGGTTGAAGTTAACTGTCCCAGGCCCAGCGTTGCCCGGGATGCCTGGTACGCCCGGCACGCCGCGGAAATCCCAAGTGCCCGCCCCAAGCGTGACGATCCCAAACGCAGCCGGGGCTCCGCAAAGAAATTCGCTAGCATGGGGATTCGTTAGCACGAGTCTTCGATATGCTATTCTGAGAGGCCAAGACTGACTCGTAGAAGCTGCACTCAAGTCCCGCGGGAATCGTCGCATTGCTGACTGCCTGGTGCAGGAAATCGAATCTCCCGATCAAATCGATGCAGCCGTTGGAGCCCGAGGTGGTGACGGTGATGGTCGCGCACGGTGTTGTGGCCCCGGGGATGATCAAGTCTGTGCAGAGTGTGACGGGCGAAGGGAGATCCTGCGGCATCAATTAATAATTTTCTGGGATGCAGTTCTAGCGGAGGGCTAAGACGTACAGGACTCGGAACATTCACTGCCCCGGTAGAGGAGACGGCGATGAGTGTGATAGCGAGGAGAGATCTGTAGTTGAACATCGGGGCCGATCACTTGGGTAGTTATACTTACTTAAAGGTGACCTTTTATACAGCACCCCGCAGGATCTGGTAAGTGAGGAAGAAGCGTGACTGAATTGAGGTCGCAATGTGGTCTCACATACCACAGTACTGGGATTTAGAATTATGTGCTTCTCCTAGACGTGACATGAGTCAATGTGGAGCTTTCGGAAAGACCTTCAATTCACAGGCCACCCGATCTGCCCCCTCGAGACAAGATAGGCTTGAACACAAATTATTAAGAGAAAAGAAGGGATAACGCGCCGCCTGCCAGATGAATGAGATGCACACGGGGAGCCCAGACGCGTCCACTTCCCAGACGAGTGACAGAGGATTGGTAGGCGGCCTGCGGTGTCAAATGAGTAAATGAGAAGACGAAGAATGTGCGTGAGATCGACGCTATGGACCTGTCAAATCACTGGCCTCGAATGCACATGCTGACCTCCAAACCGAGGTTTTTGAGTTCTCTACATGACAGGTGTCAATGGTTTGGCCACTGGCGTCGGCCAGCCAGTTCAATGGATACAACAAAACTGTTGAGTTCTGCTTAGCGGAGAAGTTCTCAGAAGCAGATCCATGGTTGAGGGGTGGAGCCAGACATATGTCTTATGACCAGCTGTCCTGAATACCAAGCAGTGCCAAGCATGTGAACGGGTCCGATAAAATGGAAAGGACGTGGCTTCAACGTGGCTTGCCGTGAAGATGGTGACAGCTGCCTAAGTGGTCCACGAACGTATAGTCGCGAGTAAGACGACTTCTTGTGCTTGAGAATTGCGGTGGGAACTAATCTTTGTCTGCAAGCTTTCACCTGCGATATCAGTCATGCAATTTTCTCAATAAAACCCTAGTATCGCAGAGTTCGGAATAAATGGGTGTCTCGTGTTCACCTAGCATTATGTCTGAAGCAGAAGATAATTCCTGTCGCGCTGGTCCAGAGGTTCACGGTCGTGGATTATTTGCCACATGTAGCGCCATGGTTGATTAATTCATGTTTATCCAAGTAAGGGACGACACACAATCTGCAATGCGCAAACCTACAGTTCGGAAGCCGACACTTCAGAGTTCTGATACACATCTTGTAGTTCTAATACACATCTTGTAGTTCTGATAGGCATCTTGTAGTTGTGATACACATCTTGTAGTTGTGATACATATCTTATTAACCGTTCTTTAACGAAATGGCTCCTCGGCTGTGCCATTTCTCCATATGTCCGTACTCCTTTCGTCTTAATCAGTGTCGTTCAAAATTGCCATTATTTGCACTCTTGAAAATCTTCCTGATTCTTGAATTTGAGTGGGATCAATACTCAAATTTTGAAGCAGGGAAAAATTCAGGAACACAATAATGACAATATTTGAAACCCCCCCTCTGCACATTTTACATTCAGGACGCAAGCAGGAGCTTTCTCCTGCTTTTCTTCTGCTCGGCAACCCTCGGCATGTCCCTCGGCCGTGAGCCCGGCATCAGGCGGCCCCCCGCAGCTCCAGCGTCTATCTCATGCATCCCGCGCGCGTCCATGTGCCTGCCACGCGCCTGCCGCGTGTCGAGCGACTCCAGTGTTGCTTCTAACACTCATCCCAAGCCATGGCGACGCGCCGCACAGTGTCCAAGCATCAACAAGCCATACAAGAACTTCAGAGTCAGCAGCAGCAGCTGCGCCATGCCTACTTTGAGCGCCGTGCTACTGATCTCCTCGATGATCTCGACTCCGATTCGGGCGGTAGCGCAGTCTCGGGTGTCAGCACAGTGTCGAGAATGAGTGACATACTGACAGATGGGGCAGACAGGCAGGACTCAGGCTCGGAGTCGGATGCATCCTTGTCTGACCTCGAAGACGAGTTCTATGCAGCGCGAGACCAGCAGATCCACGATCTTATTGCGGACATCGAGCGCAACCGAATCTAGTCTCTTATAAACAGACGCTATAACTTGTAACCTCGTACCTCGGTTGTTATAAACCGAATCATAGACCAGTGATCGCCGAGCGGGATAATTGATGGAGGTATCAAGCAGGAGCACTTTCAGGAGTGACATAAGGAGCCCTGAACTAAGTAGGAGCACCATGAGCTCCTACTAGCTTCAAGGCTCCTGAATCCTAATCCTGAAGGTTCTCCTGGTTGAAAGCAGGAAAAAATTCAGGAGCGGTTTCAGGACACGAATAATGGTATATTTGAACGACACTATCTGCTCGCACTCTGTTTTTAACCCCATCCATGCTCGAATCCCTGCACTCGTCCACACCGCCTCTTCATTTTGTATGCCCCATATGTCCTTTCTGCTCAACGGCAGCAATCTTGGTTCCTCGGCGGTGTTTATCTTTGCTGCATTCTTCCTCTCGCAATCTTCTGTCTAACCCCTTTCAGAATATCTGTGCCGTGGTTTGTTTTGGCGCAGTGTCGGTCTCGTGTTTAAGCACATCCCTCGTTCGGCTCGACTCGCTCGAGGGTCTGTTGATTCCTCATTGTGCACTCAAAATCTGAGTATATACAAAACCCGACACAGCGACACAACTGTCAAAAATCAGTAAATCCAACACATCCTGGAAAACCCGCACGCAGATCAGCAAATCCGACACATTTCGCCGCAAGCGACACGGTCTTCAGGAAATCCGACACAATTCCAGGAAACCCGACACACCGCTCGGCTATCGTGGCTTGGCAGTGAATGCCGGCACTATTGGTCCGCTACCCAGCTTCCTTCCCCCCACATTCTCGCCGCTGCGACACCACACAATGGCGGGACTCGAAGCGCTTCTGACGTGCCTCCCGACACGCTGGAGCAGTTTCGGGATGAGGCACGTGCATTGACCTTCCATTCGACCTCATTGACTCGAGTTTCGTCCCTCAATCGAATATAGGAGCTCACGAGCGGCCGAAAGTATTACTTTGCATGCAGCAATCGTTCCAACTCATGGAAGAACCATTTTGGAATCCAGATTCCTCCAGATATCGACGAGGATTTATGTATTCGCGGAGAGTTGATCACCGAAGGCGGGCTGGAATCAACTATCGAGCCTTGCAGTCGCATTATGGGGAGCGGATCTGGAAAGAAAGAAAGGGAAATCCCAGTGCCGTCCGTCTTTCCTCAAACATTCATCCATGTTGCTTATTTTCCTCATCCTTTCCGCATCTCAAGCCCAGTGAAAACGACCGCGAGCCAGATCGAACCAATCGAGCCAAAACGAGCTAAGCCATCTCAAACTGACGTTGTGCACAAATACTCACTAAATTTCGACTCAAAAAATGTGGAAGGCATTCATGGAGTCATTCGCTTGACGCAGTTCGACGGTGGCGTCGAGGCACGGGCTCTGAAATATACAAAATTGTACGACCTTTTTAATTTGTCCCACACTCGCCTCTTGTCCTCTTACCATCACCATCGCCCACCTTCGCCTCATCGTCATCGGCCCCGCCGTGCTCGTCCAGCCACCCTACTTTACTGTCGTATACCTGCCGATAAACCAACCCTATGCAAGATGGAGCGTGCCGTTGCTAACTTTTCGACTTTGATATGCATGGGACCCATTCACGGAACTTTGAGGAACTCTCTGGTTTCTCTTTAACGGTCCCCAGCCTTTTCCAAAGTCCACACGGTTTCCTGGTACGTCTATACTCGAGCCAAGACATTCTTTGTATTGATAAGTTCCGTTTTTCGCCGTGCCAACCTGTCGCTTCAGCTGGTTTCCTTCGAAATAAAGCGAGTAAGGCCGACAAGCGGCACGGCCTGCTACCGATTGATTTCAATCATGGAAATAATTTTTCAAGTGCAAAAAAGTAGTGTTGATTCCGGGCGCCGGCACACATGTGTTGTTCTGCACAAAAATTATCATGGTTAACGTTGGTTATATTGCAAGAACAAAAAACAAGTAGAAAACTATTAAAAACTATTATGCGGAGTGGGCAGCCCAAAGCTCGCTCGGTCGACGCTGACGCGTCGACCAGCTCGCATTGGGCTGACACAACGCATCAGATTTAAATTTGACCATGTAGAGGGAGTAAGACTCCGAAAAGGAAACACAGAACACAGTTGAACTGTTGCAGAAAATAAACCCAAGATCATAGAGCTTAGACTGTGCCTGATGTTTCTGCGCATTGTCGGAGAGGCAAGTCAGAGGCTCAGAGCCGAGAGCAGGGTTGTTAAGTCGCCGGATGTTGTTCACGTTGTAGGTGTCGGCAAACTCTGGCTGAAGGAAACAGCCACCTGTAGCTCTTGAGAAAGAAGGAAACAATTTGGAGAGAGAACAACGACGTTGATATCGAAGAGCCAGGGCCAAAGGCAAATGCAAAAACTAGATGACGAGACGTGCCTGACATCACAGAACTTTTTGGCAAATCAATGCTGACGCGTGGGAGGTTCAATCAGAGAGCCAGAAAAGGCGCTTACGCAAAAACTGCTGACGAAAACGGGAGTTTACTGCAAAAAGCTTAAATCGGGCTCCCTAAGACCTGTACCTAACGGTAGCAGGAATCCTCCCTTCTCATTTCCTCGGTGTGTGATTCTTTTTTTTGTGTTCTTTGCGCTTAACCGACCCGCCGTCGCCAGGATTCTTGGGTCCGCTTTCCTCTGACTGCGACGTCGTTGGCTGGCGTGTCAGTTCTTCAGCTTTTCCCTCATAACACGACTGATTGCAATATCTTCAGGTCCTCGATACATTGTTGGCTGCAACATAAGACAATTTCTGATATATCAGGTGCGCTCTCTTCATTACCATAAGCCCGCGCCGTCTCCCACAGTATCTCGTGTATTTCGGTGTGTTTGCGCATACTTTCTTTTGCATGTTCTGAATTCAACGTGTTTTATTATCAGGAAATCTTGGCACACTGAATAGGGTCACAGCACAACTGTCTTAATCGGCGCTGGCGCGTTTGGAAGCGAGCGAAGGTGGGGGCGGGGGCGGTGGTGGACAGTGGCAAATAGTAGTATGTAGCGTAGTTCGATATTCTGTAATTTATCTGGTTCGATGTGAATGTACCTGGTTCGATCCAACGTGATGCGCAGTTCGATGTGGCTCAAAGTGTTGCCACGGATCGTCGAGCCACATCAAGCCCTGGGCCAATCTGCGAGCCAGGCACTGCGTTCAAGCCCCCCGTAGACAGAGGGTCTGTCTACCCGGGTAGACGCAGGGTAGACGGACCTGTCCGGCTACCTCAGTATATGTTGCGTACACGTACCTAGTTCATCTGCATCTACCGTCTGTCTACCCAGTAGATGGGGGTAGACACACCCGGGCCCCTTGAAGTTGGGGTGAAGAGACAAGACGAACGAGTTGAACTGACATTTAACTTGGTTCAACCCTCTCCGGATGGCGGAAGGTGGGAAACGGGTTAGTATATTGTATTGTCATTTCCGAGCTGTAGTTGAGGATCGTATCTGTGTGGCAACATATTAGAAGCGAGTTGTGTGTGGTTTGAGCGCTATTTGAGGGTAGTTGCATGCAAGTTTGAGAGCAGAGTTGACCTTTAATGAGGCATAATCAGACCGGAAGACCAGGTGAACACAGGATGCCGGTGCGGAACAATGCCTAGGACTCACTTGATTTGTGCAGGGCCGAGTTCTGGGAGGCGGAAAGGCAGGCAAGCTCAGCTCGAACTGAAAAAGAATCCAGACAAAGTAAGCTTACTTGATTTTCAGGTACGCAAAAGCATGCCCAGGCGGGGAACTGAGGCGATCTCTCCTTGCAATTCCTTCGAGTCCACAAATTAAACTGGCTTGAAGCTGCTGCTTCGCACTCAAGTAAGGGTAATGATTTGGGTAAATTGAAATAAGGGAACTCACCCAGTCCGAGCGTCGAGCCAGTCGTTGCACCGGTTCCTCATGCATATCGTTCAGCCAGGCAGTCTGTGGGACACAAGGCATACAGAAAGGACATATTTGAGGCAAGGGATGCGGAAGTAAAATAAAGAAGGGACTTGCCTCGTATTAGTCGAGCACGGGTTCAATATTTGAATAAAGTGGTCCCAATTGACATGAGGAGTGTGAGGGTTAACTGGGTTGATATGTGAGTCATTTATGAATGAAAGCAAGAAGATAGTTTGAACTGAAACTGACCGTAAATGACAAGTCAAGTCTAAGTGCGAGGTTGATGGTCCGACCTGAAATCTGAACGAAACAAAAATAGGGTGACTGCCAAAAGATATGCAGACGAGAAGGCAAGAACAATATCTAAACAGGTGAGTGCCAAATCAAGAGCTGAGCCGATGTAGCTCTCAAAGAATCTGTAACGCTCTCTTAATCACGTCAAGGCAGAGGGTGCTCCAACCAACCACACTCGGCCAACTCGGAGATGATCGCATCAGCGATCAACTATCCCATCAGTTCGACTTGAAGAGCGTACGAGGGAGCGGCTCCGGAGTGGAAAGCTTGGCATGTGTCGGAATTGATGAGAATCGGGTGAATGTGTCGGATTTCTTGAGCTGTGTCGGAATTACTGAAGGTCTGCCGCCGTGTCGCTGTGTCGGGTTTTAGGGAGCCTCAAAAATCTGCCTGCTTTCAGTCAACTGACCAACCGTCCTGCGGAACTAACACGGCTCCTGCTTCAATGGCTGTCCTAAATTCGTCCGCCTGACCTATTTGTACTGCGATCTGCATCCGCGCAGTTTGCCTGTCACTGTGCCGCAGATACTTCCATTCATTAACGGGCGTGCGGCCACGTACATCCCCGACGTTCCTCCGCAGATAAATCGCGCCCTTCACTGGTGGTTCAGGTAGCAATTCTCCGCCCACTTTTTCCGTCCTCAATTTTCCTTCGCCAGAACTCTTTCTGTTAATCTCCAAATCTGATGCTACCATCAGTCAATCTCTGTCGGTTGTCTTGCTGATGTTTCTGGCGGCTACTCTGGTGTTTGCTCGTTTTCCACTGACTGTTTCTCCGGAGATGTTGTGGTTGACTTTCTGCAAAATATGTCTTTCTCAGCTAGCCCTGCGAGTTTTCATTCTTCAAGAAAATGCTCATACTGCTGTGTTGATTACTAACCCCTGCTGGCTATCGTCCGTGATCCCGCTCGCCATTCAGTCCGCTGTATTCAAACCGTGAGCGCTGCACCATGCAATTATGTCTTTACAATCAGAGAGAAAGCTCATCGCCACTGGTCTCTCGAAATCCATTTGTATATCAACACCTCTCAAGCGAACGGGAAGGTGTTCTTCTGTTCATTTTCCTCGTCAAATTTATCAACAGAGCGATTGGTGGGGCGGTAAAACGATTTTAGGTTGCATTTCTCTGGAATATATTCACTTTTAATTATCCTCGTCATCCTCGTGTTCGTTCCTGCAAATACAAAACAAAGATCAGAATCACATTCCTTTGTTCGCCCCTTTGCCCCACTTCATCCATGGTTTGTATCTGGCTCATGAGGTACTGCAAACAAAATTTCCGTGTTTGGTTCAGTACCTTTAGATCTGCCGGAGCGAAGCGGCGGCGCTGATTCGGAAACATCCCGAAGCTTCAATAAGCAAGATTATGAGGTGGGTTCGATTTTGATTTTGATTCCATTATGTAATTGAGTGCGGTGCGCGGTGCACGGCAACTTTCAATAGTGATGAGATCATTGAACCTGCTGTTACCAAACTTAACGGGGTTCGACTCCCCGCGTTCGAAATGTGAAATCGCGGGGTAGCTCTTTTTGTGACTGATGAATAATAGATTGGCTTTGAAGTCAGTGCCTGTAAAGACAATCATTACCCCGGTGCCCGTATGTTGACGCTGAGAAGCCATCGCGAGTGCGGGTATTCGCGGTCATACTCGGTAAAAGCACCGGTTCAAAGAAAGAAAATCCCAAGCAATATATGTAAGAAGGAGTCGGCTCAAGAAAACACAATATATCTGATCTCACATTGTATTGTGGGCGAACACGATATGATGTCGAATTCGAGTTCGTTTCAGACCACCCGGTGAGATTGGTAGAGTGGAGTCCAAAGATATTAAATATCTGGATGCGTGTTGAAAAATAACAGGCATGTAGCCAATGACGCCAGAAATCGGGATTAGTTCTTCGTGTGATGCAAATGCTCATTCTATGTACATTTTATTAGATTTCTTTGTTCCTCCGCCTACCCCTTTCCCCCTAGCGGAAGCCGCCTGCGAACCAGGCGTTGGGCGCATGTAATGTTGCCGCGACTTCAGACTTGGGCCAACAAAGTCGACTTGGAGTCGGGGACTCGAGCCGAGTCGAGTCAAGTCGGTTCTCAGGTAGGTTGCGTAGTTCGGCCCGAAAACGCAATTGGGAGCATGATCAAAATTTGTGACATGGGTGTCACCGTCGCATGTGCGTGATATTCTGTGACATTGTTGTGATGGCCGAAAAATATATATTTTTGCTTTTCGTGTTTTTATGACCTCTGGAGGCCCTAGGATCAGGTCCAAAAATTCGTCGACTTGGCGACTCAAGTCAACTCAAGTCGACTTGGCTGAGTCAACTTCCAAATCAAGTTGACTTAACAAGTCGCAACTCGACTTGCCGAGTCGCGGCAACACTAGGCGCATGGAACCCATGCACCGTGCCGTAATTTGGGTTCATTCTCATGTCCCCGAATGGATTCCTGACGCCGCTCAGGCTCAGCATGAGCTCCGTGCCACACTCGCGCATAACTGCCTGACCGGATTCTGCAAGGCGCCTGCTGAATGTCTGAATACCCGAGCAGAATGTCTGAGCAGTGGTTCTGACAAGATAGACGGACGGCTTACCGTGAAAACGCTTGGGATGCACCGGGCGACGAGCAGCGTGATTGTCTGACACCACTGAGTGGAGCCTGGGCGACGCTCCAATGCTCATCGCAGCAGCTAAAAGACATTTTGCAACGCTCGCAGGGAGTGATGACAGCGCCGGTCGCCCCCGCCTCGGGTATATATGGATACTTGGCTTACCCGTCATCCATATATCGGTTCTGTCAGAGACTAGAAGAATCACAGAGAACAAAGGACAAAACCCTAACCCTTTTTTCTTTAAACTTCACGCCGGGCACGTGTGTATGGCAAACAGTGCCAATCAATGGTGGTCGGAAAGATCCAAGAAAGAACGAGGAGACCCCCCATGGTTGAGTAACCCATCAGGTCACCCCAAATGGGTGACCGCTCGAATGCCAACCCGGCCTGGTCACCCTAAGTAAAGCGCCTCTGAAGCAAAGAACCATGCGCCAAATTCGTTTCGCTCGCAAGATTTGCGAGAGCAGGACGGTGACTAGATGCCGACTCTCCCCTGATTCCACCGTACTGAACTACAAGCCGAGGGCAATTCCGACATCAATTCTTCTCGATGTTCCAGTTGAGATTCCCACGGTTGATAGAATCAGTGATTGGCATCCCACTTTGATTTTGTACCTGTTCAACCAGTCCCTTCCGGTTGGTTTTGCTTTCAGGACCGACACAATTATGCCTACATACTAGTAGGAAATTTGAGAGTATATATACGCAGCTACCAGTGACTCTGCGGATGCATTTGACAGCTGTGCACTCTTTTGCTCTTGCCATGTCGGAGGACGTCGTCGCAGATGTGCCCAGTCCTCCTGCAGCGAAGAACTAGGATGATACAGCCCCGTTCCTACTTCGGACCACCGATATCAATATTAGGTGCGAGGAGTGAATACAGCTCCAGCGATGACTCTGTCGGAGGCCGTATTAGGCTGATCGATGTTCTTCAAACGTGTTTTCGAAACCTCACACAAAGAAGGGGAGCATTCAGAGAGGGAATTTTCGCAGTCTGGATTTTGGCACCAATTGTCTGGATTTGAACCACTGAAGCATAAGATGATCCGGGTGGGGTTTTTTTTCCGGCGAGGAATATACCGGGCATTCATTCCAGATGAATTACTCCCTCATCGTGTGGAACAACACGCGTTCAAAACGGGAAAGCTTGGGATACACCCCATTTTCAGGGCCTTGTTCATTTCCCCATATCATATGCCATTAACGGCCTCTGGTTCCTATTGCGAGCTTCTTCTCTGCTGCATCAAGAATAAGGAAATGATTCAAATCCTTCGCGCATATGCTGGCAGTGTTCATTACAATCTCTCAGGTACTTGCGCGGAACCTGGGCGGCTTAAGCTCGGATGAATGGAGGAGACTCTTCACTCTATTCATTGAATAACGGGCTCCAGGTTGAATTTGGGTTGGCCTTGCACCTGAGGCAGAAACGGTTGAACTTACAACTGAGGAGCAGATTAAATTCCGGATTCAGGATAGCTTGATATGTGGACTCATAGGTAGGCCAGAGATAGGATTTCCGCGCACGGGCCATGGCAGACAGATACGCCAATGATAGCCAAACGCACGATCAAGGCGAATTGCATTCTAAGCGACTGGCAAGGAGGCCTCCGAGGAGCAGTCGTTGGGAAAGCACACAGGAGCCACGATAAGAACACTGGGATCATTGTGGGTTCTGGTAGATGTAAGGACGGAGGAAGGACGGATGGAAGGACGGAGGATGCTGACGGAGGAGCCTCACCCCAGTCCGGCAGGTCCCGGTGTTTGTTCACGGACTGCATATGGAGGAATTGATCACTTCAGCGCAATTGAGGAAGGAGGCGTGAATAATGTTACGGCTCGAAGAAACAAGATCTTATTGGGTGCCACTTCTCGGCCGAACAAATCCGACAGCAAGCCCCTGTCTCAGACCTCGACTTGGCTCTTACCACCATGTCCTCTGTTAACCCGGACCTACGCAGGCACCTTGATGAAATCGACACTTCGATTTCCGGGCTCCAAGCTACCTGATGGGCTTTCGTGCAGTAGGAACTCGACCAAGTTCAAGCAAGCGTCTGATGCCCAGTGAAAATGCGGTATCAGGTGGCATCGCCGGGTATCGGCTAGGCATCGGCTAGTATTCGTGGGGCATCCGAATAGCGAAAATTGACCGTTCCGATACTGGACGATACTACCCGATGCCACATAGTGCCAGACGGTGCAAAAATGGGACTGCATAGATAATTTGTATCGTGAAATATTGTCTGGTATTGCGCTGTACAAAATACAAGATACTGCATGATACTTGCTGCCCCGCTACGCTCCTGCTCCCCCGCGCTCCTGCTTTGCCCCACGCTCCTGCCCGCCCCCGCCCCCGCTGCCGTGTTCCCTGCACC
Source organism: Mycena olivaceomarginata (assembly GCA_029378375.1). Lineage (NCBI taxonomy): Eukaryota > Fungi > Basidiomycota > Agaricomycetes > Agaricales > Mycenaceae > Mycena > Mycena olivaceomarginata. The sequence goes on from JARKIC010001714.1 coordinate 85,251, forward strand.
TGCACCCGCCCACCACTGCTCGTGCTCCCCCTCTGCCTCCCGCTCGCTCCTGCTTGCCCCACGCCGCCATGCCTCCCTGCACCTGCACCCGCCCACCACTGCGCGCTCCCCCTCTGCCTCCCGCTCGCCCCTCCCCTGCTTCCGCACCCTACATCTGCACCCGCTTTCCACATCCAGCGCCGCCCGTGCTTCCGCTCTGCCTGGCTGATCTTCCTCCGTTGTCCTCGAGCACGCAGAGGTCGGTGTCGAGTCGCGGGAAGTTGTCCAGGTGCCGGCGAGGAAAGCGAGCGCATCGTCTTTGAGGTAGGAGAAAATCACGGCGAGGAGTCCGACCGTAAGGAGAAGATTAGTGGAGGTGGAATTTGCTGGCTCATATACGACGCATATTAGCTTGATGTACAGGACCCTTCGGAGACCAGAAATAGCGGGAATGAGTCCAGATCCTATCCATATTCAACCGATGACACATACTGCAGCTGACTCGTCCTCAAACCAATCCAAAGCCAGCCCCGCCGGACGGGGGCTTGAACAGCTGAAAGTCCAGCTGGGCGGCGACGAAACTTGGCGTTCGGGGACGAGACGGGGTCTGGGCGGAGGTGGAGGCGATAGAGCTTTTATGGGGGTGAAGAGGTAGACGGTGTTGAGGACAGCGGCGCCGAGGAGGAATATTGTCATTGGGACTGTCTGGATTGAATATTACTTGGTGAAGCCCCTCTTGCGGACGATGCCTTTGGGGGGGGGGGGGTGCCGGTATCTGCACCTATGCTGCGACGCGACGCCTTGGAAGATGGACTAGTTGGATGACCTGGACGCGGTGGCGGCGGGGGAGCGGTCGACAGAGATGTGGTGGTAGTCGAAAGAGAAGGGTCAACACAACACGTCACGGCCGTGATGTCATTCAGTGCATGGACCAGTTCCGCCACGTCCAGTTCGACTTACGACTTCAAATCGACAAGTCCAAGACAAGTCAAGTTAAAACTTCAAATCAACACCCTCAAAAGTCGAGTCCTAGAAATGGTGTTAAAAATTGGCTAGAATCCATGACATCATAGATAACTTGGAATTGTCGCTGGCTCCACTTTCGAGCCCTCACGATACAAAGGCGATACACGGCGAGCCCAGCGGAGCCAACCGATACCGCGTTTTCACTGGGTCTGATGTTGGGGGCAGATTGTCTACATTTGAACCACTGAAATATGAGAGGACTGGATCATGTTGGGCGATGATTGTGCTACTTGTCGCGATGAAGAGGTCAGGCTGGACCAACAGTTCGGCTTCGTTGTGCACGAATGATTCGAACTTCCTAACGACGCGCTCAGCTGTCAGCATATAAATGGCGCATACAATATGGGTGACCACTCACCTCACCAAGCACCCTGCGACGATCTTCCGGGAACAGTGTCCCAATGCAATAAGAACCTGGAGATGTGTGCCGATACGGACTACGGCGCCGTGCTAAACGACGGCGCAGGAAAAGCACTTCATGTGGCGCATCATTCAGCGCCAGGCTGCGTGGTCCGCGCTCACGCACCTGGAAAGAAGTAATTGGGAGCGACGTCGCAAGCGCGGCTGCGGGGACGGCGTTTGAATGCCATGTTCCTGCATGCACCAGGCGCATTTCATCCCTCGCGAGCACCGCGTTCACCATCTTGTACACGCTTGAGCACCTCAACACCAACACAGTGTGGACTGAGAAGTCTGAGCTCACCATCAACGTATGTTGACCATCTGCGGTCTACTATTCCCAGCGTAATGGCGCTCACGACCGCCCAGATGATCATTGCGTCCCCATTGGATTTTTTTGAGAAAGGATATATGTACGAAGCCATCCTTCACTGTGCGCCGAAGGTCAAGAAAGTCACGGTGCGGAATGACTGCTGTATTCTACCGAATATCGGCTGATATCCGTCGCATGCCTTAGTTCTACTTCTTCCTACGGAGGTCCCGGCACAGTATCTCAGGGGTGGGCGTCGGAAATCTGCGGGTAACTCTGCCCATTTTACAACACACCCTCGTAGACTCACGGCTCTCAGCGACTGCACCTCCACAACTAAGGGGATCTTCAACCATATTGTGATGGCAAGATATTAAATAGTGGGCCGGCATTTTTTTCGTCCGAGGACTATACCAGATGATGGCTTAGAGGACGTAAGACAACCCTCCAGAGATTCTGGATCAATCTCCACATGATTCCGATGGGAGATACAAGTTCGAACAAGACTGCCAAGATACGGATATTCTCTCCCAAAAGAGCCTGAACGCGGTAGAAAACGGGGGAGTATGGGTCAACCCAGGAAAATAGGCAACCGACTCTGAATTTGTGCTGTTAGCGGTACCATATAATCACTTACTAATTCTTACTTACCGCATTCATTCATCCCGTCATTCCTCTACTGCATAGTCCACGCTACTCGCTTAGAAGCCTCAGTTCCATCTTGGTAACTGAGGTGTACGTCCATTCCTTTACAATATTTATTTCAGATCCAATTATTCCGTAGGCTACGCTAACAGGTAGATATTAATATAACGAGTTCCATCTTGGTAACTGAGGCGCTACGCTAACATGTGCCAATTCAACAATTTAGATTTTTGACTTGGACAAATGAACTGTGTGACATAAGTCACAATCGTGACTTCTCGTGTCGACGCGTTTTGTCTTCTACCGCGACATCCCATACGCGCCGGAGGTTGATTGTTGGCTCATTTCTGGCCAATATTCCATCCTCCAATGCATTCTGGGCTGGGAAAGCCTCTGTATCGACCTGAGGAAGGTTGAAGACGGGCTGGAAAAATTGTGCAAATCTTTTAGGCGGCTCCTGCTGTGTCATTCAACACCGTAAAAGGCCGGTTAGACCCCGGATCTTTGATGCGTTACTTTTCAACCAATTTTTATCAGTAAGTTATCTCCTTCATCCAGCTACATTAAACCTAGGATCCTACCCTGATCCTCATCTCGAATCAGTGACTCAATGCAGTGAGCGGCCTGCGCCGAGTGCTACCCGAGCGCGGATCACGTGGGGGAGCAACACCGGTCTCGGTGATCCCCTTTGTGCTCAGCGCCCAGACTCCACATATCTTTGCTCCTCACCACCTTGCTTCTCACCACCTTTGCTTCTCACCACCATACAGCACTGGTCGGAATCGACACACTACCCTACACCCTTGCCTTGCTTGCAAAACAATTCCGAGACATCCAGCGGTGTTGACTGAATGACAGCCAAGAAGCACCCTAAGCTTCGGCGCGCGCTGAAGCTGCCTTTCAATGGGCGGGCGGGGGCGACTGCTACTGGACGAAACACCTTTACGCCCCGGCCGGGCGAGCAGCCGATCGTCTTTCTTCGCGTCCAAGTCCTCGGCGGCAACAATCTCCTAGCCAAAGACCGAAACGGACTCAGCGACCCGTGCGTGCGCTGCTCATCGTAGCGCTGTCCAATCTCACCTCCAACATCTTCAGATTCGTCGTGACTTCGCTGCTGCGCACCCGCCACCAGACGGCCGTAGCCAAAAAAACCGTCAATCCGACATACGCGCCCAAGGACGCGACGTGGGACTTCCCCATCTACTCTCAGTCTCGCGGACAAGCTCGGTGTCGTCGAGCTCGTTGTGTGGGACAAGGACGTGCTGCGGAAAGACTACCTCGGCGAGGCAGGGGTCGCCGTCGACGACTGGTTCACCGACGCGCGCGCAAAAGCATGGGACGCCCCGGGAAATGTCGTACGTCCCTCCCGCTCCTCCTCACGCCTCCCGCACCCGGCTGACCTCGATTCCCCCTTTCCTCCCCACCTTCCCGTCACCCCCACGCGGCCATCTTCCCCGCCCGCGCAAATCACTGATTCGGCGGCCCGCTGACGCCCACCGTCCCTGTCATACGCCGCACGCCCCCGCAATCCACGTGCACAGCCATTCACAATCCCGCTGGTCTCGAGCCGCCCAGGCACGCCCGCGCAGGGCACGATCCAGCTTCGACTCGGCTTCGTCGCGCCCCCGCCGCCGACCGCGCACGCGCCGAACCAGGCGCAGGTCGACTTTGAGGCGGTGTATCGTACACTCGTGAAGAATACGGGGAGGAGGAGTCTGGTGTCGGCGCCGCCGGTGCGTCCCGTTTTTCTCTCTACTCTGTTCGTTTCTTTGGTTCTTTGTTTCTGCGATGCGCGGCGAGATGAGGTTCGCGTGTTCGAGATACAGGATCGGGACGCGACGGTGGTGCGCGTTGTGCTATTGGTGGAGGGGCAGGCGTGCGTTATGCTATGTCCACTTAGCGGGCGCACTGTGCCTTTCATATTGCTTTCATTTCCTTGGAGATGGAGTGTGGACCATGTGCAGCGACGCTCCTCGGCGCTGCGACCACAGGCGAGCCCTGCCACGGCGAGGCGCCCAAGGAATTCGTGGCTGGCTACATGAAGCGGAGGCCTGTGGGCGGGGCAGCTCGCAACGTCGCTCGAGCGCAGGGAGGGAGGTATCGTTGCGCGCGCTTGGAATTTATTTTCTCTCGAGGGCGAGGGCGGAGCACGCCTACTGCTATGACCGCTTACCGGCCGTTCATATTACCTTCATCTATTCTTACCTTCATCTATTCTTTTACTTTCATTTCTGTACTCGGCCCGGGCCTCGTCTCCCTCATCGTATCTGCCTCCTTCCTCCGCTCAACTCACACACCCGCTCACACCTTCCTCTTTTTGCTGCAGACCGAAGGCGTGGGCACCATCCGCTCGAATATTGGCCCCGCCTTTGCCGAGTTCGAGGACGACGGCGGGCTCTCCTCCGCGTCGTCCTCTTCGTCTGACACGGAGGACTCTGATTCGGAGAACGAGAACGAGAACGAGAACGAGAACGAGAACGCGGAGAACTCCGACGGCGAGACGGACGAGGAGGAAAGGGAGCGCGAGGAGGGTGGGCATCTGTTCCTCTTTCATTCTCCCTCTCTCCTTCCTCTCCTTCCCCATCCGCTCCTCCCCCTCGCGTTCGTTCTGGTTCTGGTATTTGGGCTAACTTGATGTTTTTTTTCCACAGCCGCCGCAGCAGGAGCTTCAGAAGCGTCCCCCACGCCCTCGCGCCTCGCAATCTCTACCACCCGCCCGCGCCCGAAATCAGTATCATCCCGGGCTCGCCTGCCACCGACCCCGCTGACGCAGGAGGGAAGACGCCCACGGGCCCGAGCCCGCTGACCACACCGACGCCGTCGTCGACTGGGGGCGCCGCTGCACCCGCACCCGCACCCGCGGTCACAGAGCAGCGCCCCGCGCTGGAGAAGAAGGAGAAGAAGCCGAGCTTCATCGCGCTGCCACTGCCGCGCAAGTTTCTGTCGCGCTCGCGGCCGACGACGCCGGGGAGATGCGGGGGCCGCGGGTGCGAACGGGAGAGAGAAGGAGAAAGATGGGAAGGAGAAGGAGGGCAAGAAGCGCTTCCGGCGCAGCTGGAACGGGAGTGGGAACGGGGCGGCGACGCCACTCGAGGAGGGGAGCACGCCTAAGGGGAAGGAGAAAGAGAAGTCGGGGTCTGGGGACTTGGGGAAGGAAAAGGAGGGGAAAGAGGGGAAGAAGGGTCGGCGCCCGAAGCCGCAGCGCGCGTACTCGCTCGGCGCGGACGTGGGGGCGCCGGGCGGGGGGCGCGAGAACGATATTGTGGGGATTGTGATGCTGGAGATTGCGAGCGCGGAGGATTTGCCGCGGCTCAAGAATAGTGCGTCTCTCCCGTTCTTCCTCATCCCCGTCCTCCGCGTTGCGACAATCTACTTGTTATAATCACCATGCTAACGCACGATGCAGTGACGCGGACGTCCTTTGACATGGACCCCCTTCGTCGTCATCTCGTTTGGGAAGAAGGTCTTCCGCACGCGCGTCATCCGCCACTCACTCAACCCCGTGTGGGACGAGAAGCTGCTCTTCCATGTGCGGAGGTACGAGATCGGATACGAGGTGCGCGCCACTCACTGCTACTTTGCGCTTCACTTTATGGCTAATGCGATCCTTCCAGGTGCGCCTGACGGTGCTCGACTGGGACAAGCTGAGCTCGAACGACTACATCGGCGAGGCGGCCTTCAACGTCAACGACCTCGTCGCGGACGCGCCGCAGCCGTTGCCCCTTCCGGAGGACAACCTGCGAGCCGGCTCCGGGCTCGCGGTCGCGACGTCCCCGTCGCTACCCGCGTTTGGGGACATCACCGCTGTGCCTGGAGGAAGCGATGCGGAGGCGCGCGAGCGCGGGACGCGGATCCCACTGTATGCGGAGGAGGAGAACGGGGACCACCCCATGAAGGAGTTCAAGCTCAAGCTCGAGATTGGCGCGGGCGGGGGGAGGGAGCCTGTGCTTTGGGAGAGTAAGCATAGTCCGATGATCACCTTCCGGTAGGCCTTCCCTCTCTCCCCGCCGCGCTCGATGCTGACGATGGCTGCTCTACAGTGCGAAGTATCAGCCGTATTCGCTGCTGCGGCAACGCTTCTGGCGGCAGTACCTCAAGCAATACGACACGGACGACACTGCGACCATCTCACACGTCGAGATCACGAGCATGCTCGACTCGCTCGGCTCGACGCTCACAGGGAGCACCGTCGACTCGTTCTTCACGCGCTTCGGGAAGGATCCGCGGTGCGACGACCTCACCGTCGAGGAGGCGATCCGGTGTCTCGAGACGGAGGTCCTGCGCCCGCAGAGCGAGCGGAGGCGCGTGGACGAGGACAGCGGCGCGGGCACGGGCACTGGTGCGCTGCGACGCCGGCGCCTGGGGCGGGTCCTGGTGCGGGCGAGCTGCGCCTGGGCGAGATGGACTTTGCGGGGCCGGCGCTGGAGGTGGACTTTGCCGGGGAGGGGAAGGGCTTCGTCACCGAGCCGTCGGAGATGGTGCTGCTGTCGCCTGGAAGCACACCTGGGACGCACTCGCGGCAGCAGACGTCCGGGTCGTCGTCCGATGCGGACCTCGAAGAGGACTCGTCGGGCTCGCCGTCGCTGTCGGCATCCGCATCGGCTTCCCCGTCGTCGATGTCTGCATCGGCCAATCTCACACCGTCTGCATCGACGACCGCAGTACCCGCGCCTGCGGCTCCAAGCGGTGCTTCTGGCAAGAAGACGCGCTTCCGCCGACCGCGCTACCGTAAGACGACGGACTCGTCGGTGACGACCGCCTCGCAGATCGCCTCCGTGTCCCAGGGAAGCAGCCCCAACAGCGAAGAGTCCTTTGAGCGCGTCATCAATGTGAAGAACTGCCCGCTGTGCCACCGCCCGCGGCTGAATTCCAAGGCGGAGGTCGACATCATAACACATATTGCCGTCTGCGCGAGCCAGGACTGGAATATCGTCGACCGGATCGTGGTGGGCAACTTTGTCACGGCGAGCCAGGCGCAGCGCAAGTTCTTCACGAGGATTCTGGGGAAGATCTCGAGCGGAAACTATAAGCTTGGCGCGGTGAGTACTGCCTGCGCCGTGTCTTACTTGACGCTGACAAGGTGCCGTAGAATTCGGCGAATATCATTGTGCAAAATCGTTTAACCGGGCAGCTCGAGGAAGAAAAGATGCAGGTGTACGTGAGGCTAGGGATCCGCCTGCTGTACAAGGTCCGACGTCGATGACCTTTGCTTCATATCATACTGACATTTAACCTAGGGGATGAAGAGTCGAATGGAGGGCGGTCGCGGTACGTGCCTTTGTCTCTCATCGCTCACCTTCAGCTGACACCACTTCAGCTCGACGGCTCCTTAAGTCGCTGTCCATCAAGCAAGGGTATCAAGTACGACTCGCCAGAGTCGGCGCGCGATATCCCTACTTTCATTGAGTTCCATGGGCTGAAGGTCGACGATATCCTCGACCCTTTGGACTCCTTCAGTAAGCCTCATCGTCGTGACTTCCTCATTGACTGATTCCGCCGGCAGAGACCTTAATCAATTCTTCTACCGGTACGTCCCGATGTTTCCTTCCCTCCACGATACGGGTCTAATCTTCTGCGTCTCAGGAAACTGAAGCCCTCTGCGCGCCCCATAGAGAAGCCAGACGATCCATATCGCCTCGTCAGCGCCGCCGACTGCCGCTTCATGGCGTTCGAGTCTGTCTCGGAGGCGACGCGGCTGTGGATCAAGGGTCGCGAGTTCACCGTGGCGCGGCTGCTGGGGGACGCGTACAAGCACGAGGCGGAACGCTACACGGGCGGCGCGCTCGCGATCTTCCGCCTCGCGCCGCAAGACTACCACCGCTTCCACTCACCCGTGGACGGCACGATCGGGAACATGACCTACATCGCGGGGGAGTACTACACCGTCAATGTGAGTGTCATCCAGTCCTACTCCGTGTCTGCGTGAGGCTGATGGCGCCTCAGCCCCAAGCAATCCGGAACAGCGCTCGATGTGTATGGGGAGAACGCGCGCAAGATCGTGCCCATTAACAGCCCGCAATTCGGGCGGGTGATGGCGGTGTGTGTGGGGGCTATGATGGTCGGCAGCATCGAGACCACGGTCAAGGAAGGAGAGACCGTCCAGCGTGGGCAGGAGTTTGGGTACTTCGCGTTCGGTACGTGCCTGGCATCTTCACTTGGCTCATTTCGGCACCTTACGACGCACTGTAGGCGGATCTACGATCGTGCTGCTGTTTGAGAAGGATGTGGTGGAGTGGGACGAGGACTTGGTGGTCAATGGCGTGCGTCGCTCGAGACGCTTGTGCGGGTGGGGATGGGGATCGGCACGGGTTTGCGCAAACCGGGGCGATAATTCACGCGCCCAAAACCGGGAGCTCGGCATTGAATTTCTCTTTACTTTGCATGACGAAACGGAAAGCTCACGTACACTACTTGCTACTATTCAGTATCCAGTCCACGGACACTCTTGGATAATAACTTATAACGGCCATCCAACCCGGTGCTATCGTAGAAAATGCATCCATCTCCTCTTCCCTTGGACCGACATCTCAGAGATATTTTCTCGGTGCTGCCTGCTCGCCTTACCTCAAATCCGCGAACTCCACTCCCAGTCCCAGCTCTGCCGTCTACCACAACCGCCAAAAAACTTCCAGGCAGGACTGGATTTAGAGATTAGCAAGTCATACACAGCCACCCCCTGTCCCCTTTCTCTATGGATGTGAAAATACGCGAATGCAGCGCAAGTACATACGCCATTTCCGCCACCTATCACCATGTTCTTATAATAATCTCTCCAGTTCGCGAAAACTGGAAGACACATGTTTGGTTTGAGGGTAGCAACGCAACCTTATCAAGGCGGACGCAGATCTCCCAACTACTCCCTTATCAGGCCCAGAATGGGGAAAAAATCAGCACTTGGGATGCGCACAATCGACGTTCGGAACGATCCGAAAGCTGATGCCCATGCTCTCTCATCCTCCGGTGCATGAATCTCCTTGACGGTGCACCACAACTGCTTTATCGACATGTGAAGCTCAGAAGCACTGCGCCGCACCTCTTTTAAACCTCCCCCCCCCCCGCCAATATGGTATTCTTCTTCACCCTCCCTAGTCTCGTTCATGATGATTCCCCGGTCCTTCCTTTCAATTGGCCTGGCAGCGGTCCTTCCTTACGCTCTTGCGACGCAAAACTGAGAGCTCGCCCGCTCACTATCCGGGAAGCCAACTGGCGGCTACAGCCCTGAATGGCAAACCTGTTCGTCGCCAGTTTATTCATTGCAACTGTCTCAATGTTTACCTCGGCCACGCAGACTTTGAAGTCACGGATCCTCTAGAGAACGTTACATGGCCCTTGCCGCGCAAACTGGGCGGGCAGCATCTCCACGCAGACCGTGGGCAGCACGAACAACACTGCTTTCTTCTTGGGGCTTCGAGAAGACCAATGGCTCCCTCACGGATACCGCCTCGAACCGAGCCCTGGATGATCTGGCTGGCCGGTGGCCCAGGGTACTCGAGCATCGCGTCGATGTTGGTCGAGAATATCGGTCCTATCGTCGTCACCAAGGACTCGCTCGGTCCGAACAACAACAGCTGGCATAATATTGGCGGATATCGTAAGTACATCCACTTTCTCCGTCCAACCACCCCACTGATCAACGCCCCGACAGTTCTTCGTGGACAACCCAGTTGGCACTGGTTACTCCACCGTTGCCCGGGGCGGCTATCCTGCGGATCAGAATCAAGTAGCTGTGGACTTCGTGAGGCCCACATCCCTGTGTTTATTGGATCCTGTCGTCTACTAACGCCGTTCCCCAGCTCGGCTTCCTCCACGGTCTCGTCAAGGTTTTCCCCGCGTTGAAGACGCGTCCGCTGCATCTTGTCGGAGAATCCTTACGCCGGACGGTTCATCCCGGTATATCCTCAAGGCCTACTTCGGCCTGGCGCCCGCAGACCGTCCCGTCACTTCACAACGGTAAGATCGGGTGCTCCAACCCCCGCCCTCTCGTGCGTTCTTTCGCGCTCCAGTCCCAATTCGCTGGACTCTGATCTCCTCTTCTCGCCCAGTGAATCCAACCTCTTCGAAAACATCCCCATCGTCCGCGTCATCGAGACCTACCCGCAGCTCATCAACTACGACACGCAGATGTACGACTACCTCCGCGAGCAGAACCACGTGTGTAACCTTCGACCTCAACCTGACTTACCCGCAGAACGGGCGGGAAGCTCCCGTACCACCCGCCATCAAGAAGGGGATCCTCGACCACCGTCTGCCGCAGCCCACCGCCGCCCGGCGCCGCGGCGCGCAGCGACAGCGAGGACTTTTTGCAGGAGTTGCACGAGCGCTGGCTCGCGCTGCCGGAGGAGAGAGCGGCGCGCTCGCCGGGGGAGCGCGAGCTGCAGCGGCCGGGGCGTGGATGCGGGGAGACCTTTGGCGCCGCGGAGATGTAGTCGCCGACGCGGAATAGACACCGCTTGCCTCGTCGTCCACCAGCACCAAGTCCGCGAAGAGCACAACAAGACGAGCACCAAGACGAGCAAAAACCACCGCCAAGGCCACCTCCACCGCCGCGGTGAACAAGTTCCCCGGGTCCTTGCCCCCCCGCTCGACTTGAGCCTGAGGGGCGAGATGAACGCCTTCTACGGCTGCGATTCTGCGCGACACGGCAATGATCTATGCGCTCAACTTTCCACCTATCCATGGAGTGCGTCCCTCTCCCCTTCTACGTGAACGGCGCAGTAACTGCCCTCCAGATCAGCTTGGCTCAAGTTTGGACTTTCCTCGACATAACCGTACACCCGTCAACCCATCTCGGACAAACCTCCACCCGCCACCACTGGATGAATCGTAACGTCTGCGGTTGCCTTCAATGTTCCCGAGTCCCCAGGTGTTGATCGTTCATCTCTCGCTAGACAACACCACCCGGCGCGGCGCTTTCACGCCCCGGCGCACAAGATCTGGCGTGTTAACGGACGACGACCTATCCGTGGGGGAACGCTCCCGTTGGGACGGATCCCAGCCCCGCCGTGAGTAGCAGTCATACTTTCTCCATTCGCTCCGGTATTCAAAAACTTCCGCAGGTCGACGTTCTTCATGGACGAGCTCGCAGCTAACGCCACCAAGGAGAATGTCGGCATTGGTGTACTCCGGCAACGACGACGCGCTCACCACGCATTGGTCGACGGAAGTCGTCATTCAGGTGCGCTTATTACTTCACACCCGTGTCAGTCATGCCTGACCTAGCTCCTTCTCATAACACCAGAACACTACCTTTGGCGGCATCCAAGGTTTCACCGTGAACAACCTAACACCCTCGTGGTTCGATGATGAGGGGCTCTACGGCGGTGTCGTTCGCCAGGAGCGCGGGTGGACATACGGTCTCATCTATGGCGCGGGACATCAGACGCCCCGTCATCAATCCCGCGCGCAGCTTCGCGTTCATCCCGCGATTTTCTTCGTCGGGACCTCTAAGCTCGGCTCGTCGACTCCGACACGGGCGCGGTGACTGTGCAAGCCCGTCCCTGCGGGCGTGGAGATCCCGAATATCCTGCCCGACGGGGTGATTACGGGCCAGGCGGAGGTGCACTACAAGAAGACGACGGTGACGTGGCCCGAGGCGACGGTGGCGGCGTGGAATGCGCATGTAAGCTCTGTGTTCTATGCCGAGCCGACAGCGTCGAGCTCGAAGACCAAGACCCTCCACGAAGACTAAGACGACGACGACATCAGCGGCGAGTGCGACAGTGACAGTGACGAGCGCTAGCAGCACGGAGAGCACTACCTCTGCATTGTAGATGAGCCCCAGCCATGCTAGATGAGCACGGATAGACCCACTGTATTTATACCTCATTCATAGATGCGTTTTAACCCGAATCCAGTGGGCCCGGTCTTTTATGCTCAGCGACGCCGCCAATTGCAAAATTGGGTCGTATGTGTCTATCTTATCTATCCGTCTTATCGACCACCCTGACATGCACAACGCCGCGTCAGCACTGGTTGTCACTTCCCATTTCTTTATAAACGCCATCCCCTCAGTTTCCGGTATGCTACCCACACTGCTTGTCGCTATTCTCTCAAAAGTGATGTCTCTCTCCGCCCCACCTGCGCCTGCCAGTCCGAACTTCGTGCCAGAGCGGGATATACCAGACCTTTCGGGCCAAGTATTCAACCATTCCCCATATCCCGTCTGCTGAAACACTCACCAATTCTTCAGACCATCTTAATCACCGGGGGGGAATTCAGGGATTGGTTACCAAACTGCCAAAGAGCTACTCCTCAAAAGCGCCACGGTATACATCGCCGCCCGTTCCCCCGACAAAGCCGTCGAGGCAATCGCCGAACCTGGAACGACGAGGACGGCCAATGTTCATTGAGCTAGATCTTGCTGATTTGAGGAGTGTGCGACGGGCAGCGACGGAGTTTCTTCCACGCGAGTCCAGTCTTGATGTTCTCTCCAATAATGGGTGGGTTTGTTTCGGTACGGTATGGATCGCAGCTGATATTCATTTTGAACAGAGGCGTAATGGAGACCCCAGTACATACACTGACTGCCCAAGGTCCTCGATTTGCGTACGATTATATATCTGCTCACCTGCGATCCAGATTCGAAGCTGAACTGATTATTATTCTCACATAGAATTTGGGGACGAACGCCCTCGGGCACTACTTCCTCACTGAACTTCTGGTTCGTTATAACCCACACTCCCTCTTGAATACAATTTACTCGCTGGTTGGTTCGCAGATACCCGCCCTTTCTGTCTCGACCCAGTCGCGTGGCTCCCCTGCCCGAATAATCAATGTCTCCTCTTTGGGACATCGCGATGCCCCCGCTGGCCCGGGAATCGAATTCGGCTCCCTTCTTGGGGGAAAGGAACGCGACGAGTTAATCGCAAAGTGGGGCTTGGCGCCGAGGTGAGTATCCCTCCCACCTACATCTACCTTGCGCTCATACCGAATCCCCAGATACCTATATGGCCAAAGCAAACTCGCCAACATCCTCGTCTCGAATCACTTTGCAGCCAAATACCCCACTTTGATGTCGACTGCGCTCAATCCAGGGGGTATTCGGACGGGGCTTCGACGGTGTGTCCATTTGTTTGACGTTTCTTTGACTTGTCGAATTTTTACTGATCACGACGTTAGATATGGGAGCGGAATAATGCACACGATCAAAGACAAGTTGCTTTATCCTCCCTCGTGCGTCCCATCTCAATATACTTTCCTTAACGTACAAATCGAAGAAACACCAGGGAGGGCGCACTAACCCAACTTTGGGCCGCGGCGACCGCGCCCGCATCCGAAATCAACGGCCAAATGAGTACTATGATCAACAAAATTCCACCACTGTACAACTCGGATGTTTGTAGTACCTCGTGCCATGGGCGAAACTCGCCCAGCCTGGTGCTGCGGATGAGCGGGCCGCCAATGTGACGCTGAGGGACGAGCTGATAGCCTTCTTGGAGAAGCAGGTTGAGGGGTTTTGAGCAGGATAAGGGAGTGCGTTGGAGTCGGTGCTTTTCTCCAGTTCCGCTTGCTACTCGAGCTTCTATATTGAACGGAGACGAAAGAAATGTGAACTATAGCATCGTCACAGGTATATGCGCCTCCTTCGGGTCCGGTGGAAAAATTGGTTCTTCGATCCCCTTGGCCGCGCCAAAATCATACGATACGCGGACCCTCGACGACGGCATGACGGCTAGCATGCCACAATCTCTCTCTCTCCTCCTCGAAACAAACCTGCACGGAAATGCCTCGTTTCTGCCAATCCGGCATAATTGAGCTCTGCGCTGGGCCGCCGCCGATGTAGAAGTTCCACATGAAGATGTTATTGGCTTGCAGATGTGCGGGATACAGCGAGTGATAGAAGATCGTCAGCTGGTCTGCTGTACAACGGCGGTGGGAATGGCGCCATCAAAGCCCAACTCGGCGACCTTGTCTTCGAAATGTTTCCGCAGTTTCTCGGTGTTTGCGTCGGGGATCAGCACCCCGAGAGATTCGGTGATGGCGGGGGGCATGGGCAGGAATGGCCATGGCAGTGATGTATAAGCTTTGAGAAGGGGGCGGCAAGACGACAACGGATACCTGGAGATCCTCTGTACTCCGCCACAACTCCGTCCAAGCCCAGCGCAGCGAACCTGTCGTAGAAAGCTTTTAGACGCTGCGCGGGGTGGCGTTCGGTAGTTGGATGGTGAGACACTGGTCGATTGCGCGAGGCTGGTGGACAAAAGAGTTTGTCAGTTTGACTGGGAGATTATTACGGATGGTACGAGAACTGACCATATGAGGAACGAGGGGCGGGACGGTCCTCGCCATGATAGTGACAACAAAAAGAAAGGGGCGACGCCAATCACCGATGTTACTTATGATGGATGCCAGCAGCTCGGCCGCCGCACACAATCCATCTGAAGTTTGTCGATAGTCCTCGTCTTAAAATCTCGTACGCCGCGGCTTACAGGAGCCGCCATGTACTGTATTTCGCTCAATTCGTGCCGCCTGTGACCCGTGACACCAAAAACCGAACTTAATTATTCGGAAAAAATTCGTGTTTTCATGGGAAATAAACAGATTCATTACCCAGACACAAACAGACTACATTCCTTACGCAAAATAGGTCCAGTTAAGCTGTCTTGATGTATTTCTGGTGCCGCAGCACAAGTTGGATCAAAAATGGTGCGACATCAATTGGGTGCCGTAGGCTCGGCCTGCAGTGTGGGCGAGTGTGAGGACAAGGCGGATTGGGCGGAGGAACAGATTTGCTCCTGATCACGTCAAAAATGTCAATCGTGTGAGCGCTGCGGCAAATCCAACGCCGAGGCATCGCAGAAGAAAAAAAATTGAATTTTCGCCTTTTCCTGGGGTTTTTGTGACTTCTTTTGCAAGTTCGTGGTTGGTCTCGGTGACCTGTGACACCCCCGAAATATTCGTGGGGGCCTGTGACGCGTGACCCACGAATTGAGCGAAATACTACAGTAGTTCACAACTTCCGCTCGGAAAGCTTGGGATAGAACAGTCGGTGAGCCACACCGTGGTTTGACCGCGGTTCAATTTCGAAGACGGTTGCCTGGGGTTAGGGGAGACACGAATATCGCTGGTTGCCTGCCTGTTGAAGGCAAGTGGAAGTGTCGGCCTGATCTTGGAACAGCACTGCCACCGGCTATTTCCGCATCCTTTGC
>JARKIC010001715.1:0-100662 GCA_029378375.1 Mycena olivaceomarginata
TCCTTACCTGACCAGAGGGCAAAAGGAGCGGAGGAAGAACTGGGCGAAGGAAAGGGAAGGCAAGGATTGGGAGACAGTGATCTGGTCTGATGAATCATATATCCATTTGGACGACAGGAATGGCCGGATCTATGTGACACGCACCGTGGACGAAGAATACGACGAGGGATGCCTAATACCAACATTCAAACAGTCATCCGTTTGCATCATGGTCTGGGGATGCATCGCACATGGCTGGAAGGGCCCACTTGTGGTTCTGGAATATCCTGGCGGCAAGGGAGGGGGCATGAATGGCAAGAGGTACACGGAACAGGTGCTGGAGGGTGCCTTGAAACAAGCTGTGGCGGATCTGAAACGAGATCGCCCCGGAATCCGCTTCCAGCAGGACGGTGCACCTGCTCACAACTCATGCATTGCACGCTGCTGGCTTTCCGAGCATGAAATACCCATATTCCCCCATCCTGCCAGCTCTCCTGACGTCTCCCCCATCGAACCCATCTGGAACGAGTTAAAGAAGCGCATCCACGCACGTCGTCCACATCCACGACCGTCGAGACATTGAAGAGGGCTGCATTGGAAGAATGGGAGAAAATAGATATAGAAGTGATAAACAAGTACACGGGTCGGATGGAAGACATTGTAGAGGCAGTTAGGAAGGCAAAGGGTGGGCATACACGATTTTGAAGCTGGTTGATGCACGGCGTCGTCGTAGAGAACCGAAAATTTTCTGGTAGCACGGGGTAACATGTGACATGTGACCATCACTTATTTCGGGCACGAGTAGATGTGAGGGTCTGAAATGCGACGCACTGAGCAGGATGTGGTCCAGATATTGAACAAGACCTCGTGCTGTGGATTGATTCATGTTATCGACACTTGCAGAGTGAAATAAAAGACACGGCTGTTAGAAAGCCAAGTGTCAATAGGATCTGGTTTTCGGAGACCAAGACGGGCCTCAAGAGCGAGGGCCTGCTCCTGGCGCTTTTTGGCTGTAAGTGTAGTGTGCGTCAGAGACTTGGTGGTGGTAAACTTCGAATTCGCAAATGCCATTGCAGAGTTGGACTTGGTGCTTCCCACGCTCAGGCTTTTGAATGCCCCTGACGAAATCTCCGCCACAATCTTTGTATGATACCTGGCATATCCTGCAGAAAGATACTGCGGAGGATAATTGACGTGTCCGACATGGAGGATAGGTGGTGAAATGTTGGTGGATAGCCGCTGATAGCTTGATGGAAACCCGAAATATCTCTCACGGTAGATATCTCAACGATCTACCCGTTGGATACTATCGGACAGCAGTGGATAGCAGTGGATTAGTCTTGTAGCAATCACGCCCCTCTTAGGAAGACACCGACTGATTACGCAATTACGTGGCTGTGCTACCAGGCATGTTTTCCTTCGTACCATGGCCGAGGGGGCCTGTATAAATCAGAGAATATTCATACACATACAGAAGCTATATAGAAACATTTTTTACTGCGAAAGTTAAGTGATACGCAAAGTGGATATCTCAATACAAGATCACCCTGAAAGTTGATCAAAATTTTTGCCTTGACAAGTTGATCACATACCGTCGTGCGCACTGAATGGATTGCTTAGCATCAAGTGAGGACCCATCATATTCTCGAGTTTTCTATGCCTCCAAATATTTATAGATTTATTGAACGAGAGTACACGTCGCAATGCGGTGCTCAAAAATCAGTCTGTGTCTTCCCAAAGGGGTCCTGATTGCTAACAGACCATATACGGATACTTACTTGTTCGTCATCCGTTTCTGGTCTGTAACAGAGACTAGCAGTGGATAGCTGAAGATAGCCTGGAAATAGGAAGGTATCCACCCTTGTGGATATTTTGCAGAAAATGCAGTGAGTACGACACGGCTGGGCCTTTAAAGTCAAAATTTTACATCCCATCTCCGGGCCATGGGCGTCGAGGGGCCGTCTCCCTTTCGCTGCGCTCCTCATATGGCGTACTTTCTCCTGCATCTCGTTTCTCGTCCGCTCAGAAGTGCCTCCTTTATTTCTTTCTTTATTACATCCCATCATCTCCCCTGAGTCGCATTTCGTTGATTCCCCTGTCTAATCCCCAGAGAACTCATATTCTAGCACCCAGCTAACTCTGATACGTCTTCAAGAGCCAGAATGACCGTGCCTCTTCGTTGCCATCCCGTTGCCTTCTAAGATGTTCAACTGCCGTCCTGAGAAACCCGCTTCAACCAACGAGCCACCCACAACTTAATCAGAACTCAGCTCAAGGTTCAACTGCACCCTTTGAGCGTCAGTGTTGCTCAGCCCTTAGCACCAGCAGGGCGTCGTGACGAATTTCGCCAGATTTGACTCAGACTAAGCGGTGCGTCTGCGCACACTTCCTTCTTGCACCTACCGACTGATTAAATCCGATTCAATTTGTTTGACTTTACCAAACCCTCTCCTTCCGCTATTATCCCAGGCAATCGGCCATGCTCCTGAAGTGTGCGAGTAGCGCCAAGAGTTCGATTGAAGTTGTGGACTTGCTACCCCGAGACCGAATGTGTCCTCCATGCGTTGCTCAGTCTTTTTCTACTACCCTCAATACTAACTGATTGATTTCAACGAAATCTTGAGGGTTTATCTCAACGAGGTCAGTATCGAAGTCACTCCCAGGGTGCTCAGGCTCAATCCCAACCTGTGAACAGATTAGCGTCTCCTGGGCGTAGTCAGACATTTATGTTTCACCAAACTGGCCTTTATAACATCTGTAGATATGAAGGGGTGGCGACGGGATTAATTTTCATGCATCAAATATGTAGTCGCTGCGCTTGAATAAATTAGAAGTTGAGTACAACCCCATTGTACTGTGCCGCTGGACACCAACCAGCAGTGGATTCAGACTCGATGTGTGCCATGTTAAGCCTGGATTGTCAGATCTCTGTAGCTGCACATACGCCGGAGGGAAGCGAAGGCACATCTTGTACGAATAATTTAACCCGATTCTTTGTCAATATTCTACACATCAAACATAAAAAGAGTCCGCACAATAATGCCGCATACCAAAGCACAGGTCCTCTACCGATGGGGTTTATGAGATGAGTTTTTCTATTGATAAGATCCCGCGTTGATATTGAACATTAATGAGCCAACGAGAAGACAAGGCTGTTGTACATTCATCTAGGAGCAAGCAGTCCCGAGGAGTTGTTTTCATTGCAGCTATGCCGAGAATGAAGATAAAGTCCAGTATAAGAAGTAAAAGTGCCGTATGTCGAGGACCGAGCGCCACAGACCAAAGAAAAACTTTGGAAAAACTGCCGCTGAAGTGCTGTTGAACTGCCGCTGTACAGCTATATTGCCGCTGTGTTGCCGTTTGTGAGTGCCGCAGACAGCTGCAGAAGTGCCGCAGCAGACGGCCTGGTGCCGCTGAAATATCCCTACTGCCGCTGCAAAGTACCAACTTTGCCGCTGCAGAGTGTTGCCGACTGCCGCTGCCCAATGTTTGCATGTGTTTAGGTGCCGCCATACTGCCGCAGACTGCCGCTGCGTCGAAAATAATTCATGTTTTAATGTCGTGGGCAAGACTTTATTCAACTGAGGGCAATGGCAAAAGGATACCTTAGTTACAGTAGAGTGCTCCGACACCTTTGAAACCACTAATTACTGCAATACCAAGCAGCTCAATGTCTGCCGCAAGTACAACTACCGCAGACTGCCGCTGCAGTGCCGCTGCCGCTGTCGCTGCATGCGGCAAAAGCACTGCTGCGGCAAAATCCCTTTGCCCAATGATTCGGCTCCCGCATTTGCGCTCATTAGCGCTACAAATCGAAAGCGATGAGGATGAACCCGTGGATACGCACCAGAGGCACACTTCTTTGCTTGATTTCCTGGAGATGCCAGGCCTTCGTCAACTCACCACCCACAAAACTGCCAAGGAGAAAGTGGTTTTAGACCTCATCACGCGCTCAAACTGTGCTCTCGCGTCGTTGCACTTCCGCGCAGACTTGATCGATCACAGCATGATGCTGTATCTCGCGCAGAAACTGCCATATCTCACTTCGCTCGTAATTGGAAACTTCGCCGGGACCCTCCTCCCCCGGTCTTCGGTGCCGACGTTTATCGAAGCGTTTTCGAAACAGTGGATCGGTGCTGGCCGTGAAGCTATTCTCGACCATCCTCGACAGATCAAGGTGCAGATTGTGGACGAACTGTTGTATCCACAGGCCGCGGGCGACATCACCCGCATGCTTCATACAATGTGTAACGACGGTCTGTTCATCTCGGTGGTACCATCCCCCACCATGCCGCATATCATTTTCGAGCCTTTTGATTAGTGACAAAGGTGCTATTCTACCCATGGCTCACAAACATGTCGTCCTGCTTCCATCCTGTACTGCTTCGGCTTAGCCCAAACACCACACTGCCGATACCTGTTATCCATTACCAGTGTTCCTCAGTTGGATTATCGCATTTTCTTAATGGCTACAGTACTGTACTTATAGGTCGACTGTTTCTTGCAGTTTCTCCCATGCCAGTACATGTCGTCGGCCCGAAACACAGATCACTTGGAGATTACCGACGCCTACCAGTAGTACCACCTGTCTCTCCCCCGAATTCGGACATCACACAATCGTGGACTTTGGCTCAGTTACTTCCACTCCACTCCATTCCACTGCCCTCGTGCCAGGATCATAGGTGGTTTATTCTTCTGTGTACAAAGTTGGGCATAGTTCCTTGCTTCTGCCAAGCACGGGAACCGTTGAGACGTTCTACTCTACCGGTAACCTCAGAGCGGCGATCCGTGTCGAGCGGCATGCTTTAGAATACGGATGATTCTTGCGGCATGCAGCGCCGCATCCATGTCGTTGCAGCTCAACACCGGTTTTTGCCACCCTAATCATTTGTCTTCCCGCCTTCAAGTTTACCAACTACCAGTAACAGTGATTTTCCAAGCGAAAATTTCGAACAAATAGTTTTCTCCCGTCATCTTGTGTCTCGAACGACGCTGATGCAAAGTGGGAACTGTCTTCGATCTAACCACTCCCATTTATGCCGGAAAATTTTGAGTGCTGCGTGCCTGCACACCCAGTAAGTGCAGTTGAACCCAAGTTGAACCAGGGAAATTCAACGGGCACTGACTCAGAGTTTATGACAAATGATTACCAGGCTTCCTGTGTATCTTGAAACACCACGGCCGTGGAGATTTCATGAAGAAATTAAATGGCTGCTTCCTAGGAACCGATTTGGGGAGATGAGAGAGAGAAAGCAACCACTCGGAGAAAGCCGCCATCATTCATCACTTTGGTCATGTAATTTTCTGGTTGCTCTGAACGTCCTCGAGTCTCGTCGCCGTTCTCTTGGATTGGAGCCATTGGGCTGTGAACGCGTTTGGATACACAGTTGGTACATTTCGCGTCCGATTCCATACGCGCTCTGACCAGGGTGAATTCTCAGCTCCTCCAAGCAAATTTACCGAAAAGGTCCCGCAGATCATCACTCTCTGGCCCGTAGAAATGGCACCCTCCTCTGGCTTCACATTTCCTGACGCACCCGCTGCCCCGACCTCCATTGCTCATCTCCTTCATTCGAATGCCCCACCGAACAGCATAGAAGCTGGCCTTACCACTTCTTACATCGGCGAACTAGAGTCACAGATTGTATTACTTGACGAAGCCCTGGCGTCCCTTCAGCTTCGGCGCGCAGATCTCGTGCAATCCGTAAAAACCCATAAACCCATCCTCTCCCCCATCCGATACATTCCCCCTGAAATCCTTGGGGAGATCTTTTCCCTCGTCGTCCGCAAAACGTTCTATTTCGAAGATATATCCGAGGTCGCACCCCCAGTAACCCAGCACGCTCCCTGGTTGTTCACTCGCATCTGTCGGCGCTGGTCCGACGTAGCACTGTCGACTCCCGCGCTGTGGTCTATGATCTTTCTGGACTTTGATTGTGCGGGAGAACGAGGTGCGGTGCGGTTGACAAACACCTGCCTGCAGAGATCGGCAAATATGCCGTTGACTATCAAGATTTTCCAGGAGGTTGGTTCGCAAACCTCGCATCTACTTCTCGCGGCTGCCCTGTCGTCGTCTGAACGATGGGAAGTAGCCGACCTCTATATGCAACCTTGGTTGCTCCAGAAAATGGCGATCATGAATGGAAGCTTCTCTGCCCTGAAAACCCTTCTAGTTTCCGTGAACATGAACGGAGACGAGGACGAGGGCTTGGACGAAGTGTTTTGGAATATGTTTGCAGTTGCCCCCCAGCTGAGATCCCTCCAAGCTGTCAGCTCGATGGACGGTTTCCTTCGCACTCCATTTCATCTGCCATGGCACCAGCTCACTCGTCTGTCCACAACATTCACTTCAAACACCGAGGCACTGGTCACATTACGACGATTGTCGGACATCATCGAATGCAGGTTCACTATCTCGAAGACCGAGATTCTTCCCATCGATTACAGCACAATTCACCTCCCTCATCTGCGCTCCCTAGCGCTGCAAATCGAGACCGATGAGGATGAACCCGTGGATACGCATCAAAAACACACTTCCTTGCTCGATTTCCTGGAGACACCCTGTCTTCAACAACTCGCCACCCACAAAACCGCCGACGAGGCCGCGGTTCTAGGTCTCGTCGCGCGTTCGAATTGTTCTGCATCTCTCGAATCTTTGAACTTCCACGCAGACTCAGTCGATCACAGCCTGATGCTACGCCTCGCGCAGAAGCTTCCGTACCTCACCACCCTCGTAATTGGAGACTTTGATGGGACGCTGCTCCCCGTGTCCCCCGTGCCGGCGTTTATCCAAACGTTCTCAAAACAGTGGATTGGTGCACGTAAATATTTGCCAATCATCCTCGACAGATCGAGGTGCGGATCGTGGATAAACGGTGGAGTCTACAGGCCGTGCGCGACATTGCTCCCATGCTTCTCACGATGGACAAAGATGGCTTGTTTTTCAGGATAGTACCATTCCCCGCCTTTCCGCAAATCATCTTCGAGCGTTTTGATTACTACTAGCACTAGGAAACTTCGTGGGCCTCGGAAAATATGTTATCCTGTGTGCGTCCTGCAAATCCAGTCCATTCGTGGACTTCCGCACATGGTATACCACTTAGTTTAATTGCTACGTACACTCGTAAAGACTCTTCCCCCGTAGATCTGCAGTACTGTTCGAATTCTCTACGTTGTGAAATGCAGGTGTCGATCAATGTGCTCAGGACCAGATAAATTGCATGTCTCGAATTCCCGCAAAGAATCCCGCGCGCCGCCTGCAGCCATCGGAGTTTCGAACCGAAAAAATGCAGGCTCAGCGGTCATCTCCTGGAAATAAAATACAACCATGATTGTGTTCAGACACGGCATACATGGATTTATGAGACAGTCTGATGTGTCCACAATTTCACCGAATGTAATCCACGAAAGAACAATGGATTAACGGAGCATACAACCATGTACCTAGGCACAAATTCCAGCGAGGGGATGCACTACAGCTTGTCTAAATAATTGTCTAGTGCAGGAATGCCAGGCTATAAAGAGAAAAGTTAATGAGTGGTCGCCAAATTAAAAGATGATCCACGAACGCTCAGACCCTTCCGAGTGCGGATCTTCATGACGATCTCCTCGGTTTTGCTGCCCTTGTCGAGAGGTGCTGTTGAAAAACAGCTGAGCCGCAGGAGATATAATGAAGAAGAAAGAAACGTACAGCCCGGAACGACCGCCCAGTGGTCGAACACACTCTGGGGGAATGCTTGCCCGCTCGTTGCCTCGCGCAGGGCCGCGTTCAGGCCGAAGGATTCGCTGACGGGAAGGTACGCCTTGATGGTATACA
Organism: Mycena olivaceomarginata; assembly: GCA_029378375.1. NCBI lineage: Eukaryota > Fungi > Basidiomycota > Agaricomycetes > Agaricales > Mycenaceae > Mycena > Mycena olivaceomarginata. The sequence continues at coordinate 7,796 of JARKIC010001715.1, forward strand.
TCGGTGTGCCCACCCGCGGCTCCTCGCTGAACACCTGCCCGCGGCGCGAACTTATGCAACCATAGACGCCACCGATGGCACTGTCGGGACACTGGATCTCCACTAGCATAAACGTCAGCCTGGCTGGGAATGTATGCAACACGATAAAATTACCGAGGAAGATGGGTTCCTGCAGCACGGGTTGAGCGAGGAGGGATGCAGCGTAAACGACCCGGCGCATGGTCGGAATGACTTGTGATCCTCCTCGGTGGATGGCGTCTCCATGTAGCTACTCAAATCGTCAGCGGAGTGCAAAGAAAAAATGGGAAAGTACTGCACCATAACGTCCATGATGTTGAATCGGGCACCGCGCATCGGCTCCCCAGTGCAAACACCTTCTTTCGTCGCCCACTGGAAGCCTGCGACGCAGGAATCCTTGACTTCCGACAAATATTGCAGCCCTTTCGTGCAGTCAACCAGCAAATTGGGGGCCGCTGCTGTCGGGCCCGAATGCCCAAATCTTTCGTGCTTCGGTGACGTCCCAACCATGCTCGTCCGCAAGCACGCGCGCACGCAACTTGAAGTCGTCGTGGGCAGAAACGTCTCCGTCGTCGATTGCCTTGGTGAGCGCCTCGCCCAAAGGCATCGCCGAGACATACAAACGGTTGTGTTTGTTGGGGGACTTGGCCAAAGCCACCGTCGATGATTCGACATTGACACTCTCACGATAGGGTACGATGGGCTGAGAAACCGTGAGGGGTACACCAGCATATTCATCAATGAGGTCCTGTCAAGCACGATGGTCAGCAAAGAATAGATACGACGGATGTGTAGGAAATACTTTGACGCAGATTTCCAGATGGAGCTCTCCGGCAGCAGCGATGAGGTGCTCTCCTGAATCCGAAGTCGAAACTTGGATGAGAGAATCGGCCATCGAGAGACGTTTCAGTCCTTCGACGAGCTTCGGCAGATCTGCGGGGTTCTTGACCTCAACAGCGACCTGTACGACCGGTGCGACAGAAAACTTCATGACGCGCATGTTGTGCGCCGTCTCCGAGGTTGTGAGCGTGCCACTCTTCAGCAAGAATTTGTCGATACCGACAAGTCCGACAATGTTTCCGGCAGGGCAATCATCGAGCGGTTCGATAGTGCGACCCATCATGAGGACTGTGCGCTGAATCGACTTGACGAAGAGATCATTTTTCCTCCCTGGGATATATCTTTGGCCCTGTATGCGCACAACCTGGCCAGAGCGTACGGTCCCAGAGAATACCCTGCCAAAGGCGTAGAAGCGCCCTTTGTCGGGAACCATCTTCGAGACGTAGAGCACAAGCGGCGCCTCAGGATCGCAATCACGAATTCCAATGGCCGACTCGTCGTCCATGGGTCCCTCGTACAGAGTCTCGACACGGTAGCGTTGAGCGGTCGCGGGAGAGGGGAGATGGAGGACGACCATCTCGAGGAGAGCATCACCCCGCCGGAAGGAACTTCTGCATAATTATCTTCAGCAGATCCTTGCCTTCGGTGCTACCCTCGGCCAGAGTAAGCGTGATGTCGAGTTTCTCGAGTATAGACCCTATGCCTTCCTTGTCGGAACCCAGAACAGCCTCGAATATTCTGAATATAGGATCGAGAACGAACGTGTTAAAGGAGCGTTGAAGAGGTTTCCCCTCGGCGTCCGTGCTCTTGGTCGTTCCATTTTCTGGTCGCAGGATCGAAGAAGTTGTCGCCCCACAGACGTTTCATCATTTTGTCCTTGTCGACACCGAACTTCTTGGCGTAGCGGTTGGCGAATTGACGGAGAGTGAATCCCCAGCCATGGAGGCCAGAGGCGAATGCAACAGTGCCTTTGTCCGGGAAGACCTGGACGTCGCCGAGGGAGGGGTCGTTGTACGTCGAGATTATGACGTTCACGCTCTCGATAGTGCGCGAGAAAGACTTGTAGAGCTCCTCCTTGGATATTTTGAGCTCGAGCATCGCACGGTCGACTTTGTTGATGACGACCACAGGCTTGATCCGTTCGGTGAGCGCCTGGCGAAGAACGGTCTCGGTCTGGACGCAGACAACCGTCAACTGTGTCGACGACTACCAGAGCGCCGTCGGTGACGCGAAGAGCCGCGGTGACCTCAGAAGAAAAGTCAACGTGGCCTGGGCTCTGAGACTGGAATCAGTATGAAGAACGCATAGTAGGCGGAACCAACATCAATCAAGTTGATTAGGAACTCGGAGCCGTCCGTTTTCTGTTGTATCGCCTTCAAATCTTCGTCCGGGAGTTTAAAGTATCTTCCCCCATGGTCAGTGAGCTTCAAAATACAAGGAAAGGCGAAAGATTTCTACAGAGATATAGCCGTTGATTTGATGGTTATTCCACGATCCTTTTCGTCGGGTCTGGTGTCCATATAGCGCCGGCCAGGAGCAGATATACCAGCCCTAAAGATGAGGGTGTCCGTGAGTGTAGTTTTACCGTGGTCGACTTGATATGAGCGTCAGTTCAGGCTCGGAGTTCTACATCAGAACAGACCGTGTGCGATAACGCTCATATTCCGGATATTGGTGGGCTTTTCCATGAGCCCGCGGATCTCTTCGACGGTGAATTTACTAGATAATTTGTTAGTCTGAGGACAACATAGAGGAAATATCACATACACCATTGCTGATTTCGCTAACTGCTCGAGTTATGTTGAACTCCTTCCAAACCTGGGGCTTTAAAGTAGTGGACCGTGCGGCCATCCACGGACCCGTGGAATAGGACTCTACCGTCGGGACCGTACGCTGTCGGAATTGTTATGATTCGGTTCCGTCGTTGTGTTGGTGGAGAGACAAGCTCGGACGGCTGGGCGTTGCCGGGGCGAATATATGTTGACGGCTCCGCTCTGAACCATAATGAGTCATTTTGTCGATTCGAAATGACTCTGTTTCTTAACGGGACTGCGCCGGTATACAATTTCCTTCCTTCCTTCCTTCCGACGGCACATTTACGAGGACCTACCCGGCCCCGGTCACCTATTCACAACCGGTCGTCAGGGAGCTTGAGCACAAATCGGATCCACTAGTTTGAGCCCGTTGGAGTTGATCGCCAGTCTGGATCCATGCACCAGTGAAAAAAATTGCACCCCGGAAGCGAGTTGAATCTGAAAAAAATTGATTCAATTGATCCAGAGCTGAATTATTGGGCGCTCGTGTTGAAGGATTCACTGCATTCAGGCCCCTGATCGGCAGAGGCTGCCGAGCATTGCCCTACCCGACTGAATGCAGTGATTGTGACGATTGTTCAAGAGGAAAGATGAAGAGCTTTCATTCAGATGTCTTGCTAAGCTGAGTCAAACGCGCAAGAAAACTAGGTTGAAAGAAAGCAATTTGAATCAAGGCCGATTATAGAGTAAGACATCCATCCAATAGTGCGCTCTGTAGATTCCGTTTTTTTATAAGTAGAGCCCCGGTTTTACTGGATAGCACCTACCCTAGCTCCCGGCCCTCCTTGAACGACGATCCAGCATCCATCCCAGCGCCGCCACGCCCGCAGCACCGGCGAAGCACGTACCCACGTACACGATCATCGTCGCGAACCGCCCGTCTTTGTCCCCGACGTCGAAGCCTGTCCTCGCCATCGTGGCGTTCATGTTTCCGTGACCGGTAGTGACATTACCTTGAAGATACAGGTGGTGCTGAGTGTACAGTTTGGCGGAGATGGGTGTGGCGACGATGTTCCCGATGCCGCGGGAGAGGGAGGAGGTACCCATAGAGCGTTGTGGACATGACGAGGTCGTCTTCTACGCGCGGAAGAAACGGAATGAAATTAGAAAAATTAAAAGCTAGGACGAGATCAAGAAGAGAAGACGCACTAGCCAACGGGCGCACGAAGCCCGTCCACAGACACGTCCACCCTCCCGCGACTGTCCCATACGCCACGCCAAACGCCAGCAAGCCCGCGAACGAGTGCGAGAGGATACCCCAGAGGACGAAGTTTGTTAGAGACGTGGTGGCGAGGATAGCGAAGGCGAGCATCCAGGGGTTGAAGCTGTCAGAGAGGTATCCCATGGAGAGGCGGGGCCGACGACGGAGGCGGCTGGGTTAGTTTACAGCTTAGTTTACTTCTTTCATCATAATAATAGGGCGAGACGCGCACCGTTCAGCAACGCTACCGTAACAGCGGCTTTAGACGCATTGACCTGGAGATCTCGCGCGAATGCTAGCGGCGCCGGAATTAGTCAATCGATTTTCTCGCCACCCTAGTATGCGCAAACTCACTGGGCAAATAAATAATCGGCACGAAATACGCCGCGCCCTGCAGCGTATTCACCGCAATCAGCACCCAGAACCCAGGCTGCCGTATCCAGCTCTGCGGCCCCGGCGCGCCTCGGGGGATTGGGCCCTGGATCTGGACGCGTGTGGGGGGCAGGCGACCGCGGATAAATGGCAGGATGGGAAGAGGAGGACCGCCATGCCGATGCCGAGGATGCGGAGCGTTGTTGCCAGCCCGTATTTGCCGGTGAGGAGCGGGAGGGCGAGCGGGATGAGGAGGCCACCGGCGGAGGTTCCTGTATGGCGTTGTGGTTAGTGTCAGACTAACATGAGATAGTAGTGAGAAGTATATGTACCGGCGAAGAGAATAACCGTTCGCCATACCCCTGCGCGCGATGAACCATTCGGACATGTAGGATATGCAGGGCAGGTAGAGCAGGGCTGAGAATAAGCATTGGTATGAATATTAGGGGGAAAAGAGCACACTTACATCCCCCGATGGCATATAATACGCCTTGTAGAATAATCAGTTGGAAAATCTGCAAACAAATAATGAGCGTCGGGCTGGCTGAGATCGAATCAATTTAACGAACTTGTGTTGCATAGCTTGCTGCAAAGAGGGTTCCGGAGCAAAGAGCCGCCCCGAGCCACAATCGACTTGCGGCGATGGTGAGGATAGCGCGCGGTTATTGGGTTGATAATTGGGGCTGTTTGTTATTTAGCCAGTGAAAACGCCAATTATATATGAGAGGCAAATACCAGAACAATAAAATAATACCGGACGAGAGCGTCCCGATAAGAGGGAGAAGAGATGTTGCGCTCTTTTGTGATGCATACCGCGGGTCTTGGAGATAGGCTGTTATCAAGTACACTGTTCAGACTAGATCGAAAGACCAAGAAAAAGGTTACGACAGTTTAAAAAGACGCCGAATGCGTCCGGAAAACCCCAGACGATCGCCTCGACAGCGAATGCAGCAGCCAACTTTGTGCAAAGAGTGAGTGAGATGCCGCATTATCCAGACCATAATTGAGCGCTTGCGTACAAAAGACCAAGCTCCAAAGCCCCCATCTGCAGGGGGTAAAGCGACCTCGTTAACGCTACGGAGGGTTTCTCTTGAATGTCTAGAAGCCAGCTGGTTGCCAGGAGATGACTCAGAATCGACAAAAAGTGTAGATGTCGATGGAGGAAGTGGAACGTGAAAGGCCAGTTCGATTGAGTCGGGGGGCTCCATATAATTTTCCGTAGCAAAAAGAGAGCGAAGCAAATCTTGCGCGAGAGTTCTTTATGTTCTTGAACAGCTGTAGAAGTCAAGCGTGTTGAAGACAGCCACGTGCACGCCGCGATGCCATGATCCACCTGATTCTGACTCATTCCATCGGCCTTGCCATCATCTGCTCTCTCTTCGGAAAACTTTCGTCGAGAAGCTCATTATTTGGCTAGGCCTTGAAATCCTGTCTACACGTTTGTCCTTTTTTATGTGCCTAACTAGCGCCTACGATATTGATCATAATACTCGTTTTTTCAGGAATCGGCGCGGCGAATCGATCGGCCTCGAGCAGTCCTCGAGCAGCTGTCGAGCTCTCCGCCCGCTGGCACTGTCTCGGGCTACTAGTCCTTCCACTATAGCCATGGGATTTTCCTTCATATGTCCGGAGCCACCCACTTCCCCGCCCTTGCCCATCTTCTTGAAACAAAATGCGCCACTCACCAGCATGGAATCCGCCTTGCCACTTCTTACAATCGACGAACTAGAATCGCAGATCGCACTGCTCGATGAATCCATAAAATCCCTTCAACTCCGTCGGGCAGATCTCCTGAAATCCATGGAAACTCCTAAAGCTATCCTGGCTCCCGTCCGACGCCTTCCTTCCGAAATTCTGGGCGAGATATTTTCCCTCATGGTCCGCCCAATGTTCTTACCGGCCAAAACCGAGAACGCTCCGTGGTTGTTTACTCGCGTATGTCGGCGCTGGTCCGCGGTGGCACTTGCGACCCCCCGCGCTGTGGTCCAGGGTTACTTTGGAACTCGATCCTGATGTTACAGAAGGTTCTCTTTCGTTGACGAACCTCTGCTTTCAACGATCGGGACAAGTGCCATTGACTGTCACCGTTATTCAGGAGGATGGGGTGTGCAATTCACATCCTCTTCTTGATGTCGTCTTGTCTTCGTCTGAACGATGGAGAACAGCCGTCCTCTATATAAATTTCCCCCTGATCCAGCAGATAACCAGTATTCACGGCAATCTTTCTTCCCTGACGACCCTCCTCATTTCCTTCCAATTGCGAACAGACCAGGGTTTTGATGAAGAGTTTTTGAACGTCTTTTCAATTGTTCCCCGACTGAGATCCCTCCAAGCTATCCTCTGGAAGGACGTCGGTCACTTCCTTCGCGCTCCCTTTTCTCTACCGTGGCACCAGCTCACCCGTCTTTCCACAACATTTGTTTCAAACATTGAGGCACTGGACGCGTTTCGAAAGTTGTCGGATATCGTCGAATGCACGTTCGCTTTCTCGAAGACCGAGATTCTCCCCGCGGATTGCAGTACAATTCGCCTCCCGCATCTGCGCTCACTCGCGTTGCAGATCGATCTCGAGACCGAGGACTCTGTGGAGATGAATCCAAACCACACCTCCTTGCTCGATTTCCTGTACACTCCCTCTCTTCGAACTCTTACCACCCACGACACCGCCGACGAGCAGGCAGTCCTGGGTCTCATCACGCGCTCAGATTGTGCTGCATCTCTCACATCGCTTCGCTTTTACTCAATCCCGATCAATGAGAGCATGGCCTTACACCTCTTGAAGAAGATGCGGCATCTGACGTCGCTCGATTTTGGCGACTTCCAAGGGACACTGCTCCCCGTTTCCTCCGTGCCCGCGTTTATCCAAACGTTCTCAAGGCAGTGGCTGCATACAGCGCAGGACGACCATTCTCTGCGTAGCTTCCGCGTGACGATTGCGGACCAAGATTTGAATCCACAGGACGAGAAAAAAATCAATTGCATGCTCGCTCCAATGCACAAAGATGGTCTGTTTGTTACGGTTACATCGACCCCCAATTTCCCGGAGATTTTTACCGATGATTTTTGATGAATCTCTGGGGTTTGGCTATTTGACTTTGATTCTACCCATCGTACGAGAAGAAAAATGCCGAAGCACGCCCTACATTTTGTAGATATGTACCCTTCAATTCGTCGATTTCCATCGCGTATCACTAAGAATGCTTACCTAGTTCATGCACGCTAAAAACCTCTATTCATGTTCCTTGGACTCTATAGTTCCCTGATTTGTTCTTGTTGCTACATTTTTTGCTCTGGTTTGGCCGACTGCGTTCCAATTCCATAGAACATTGATTCGACTATGCTTACTCGACGGAGGACTTCATGTCATTCTAAGGAATCCGGGACCAGTTCGATTATCGCCGGCATTCCCGATTTCACCAGGCACTTGTCTGTGAGCGCACGGTTGAGTGAATACAACCCACTTCATCCAGGAATTAAATTTGTCTTACCAACGCTTGACCGAGTGGCTATCTTCCATTTCAATTTGACAATTCCACTCCCGCTCCACCTCTCGCATTTGCGCCTCGTTTTTTGGATCAAACCTGCCGTACATAGTTCAAAATTGGTGTTCCTCAAGGTGAATGAAATATTGGCCGCAACATACGACTTTTTGTTCCACGTTGGGCATCCTGGGACCCGTTCAATCAGCCGGCCGAGTACGTTTCTCCTTCACTTTATTTGCTTGCTATGGATCCATCGGGCCTTTCGTTTAAATTGAAGTTCAACGGTCACAGTTTAACATCTCAAGAGCCGAGCTCAAGTCTAGTGGGCAAACCCAAGCGGCTGCTGCGTGATAAAGCTCGAATTATTTTGTGTTGGCAAGGTCGAGAGGTGGATTCAAGTTCATTGACATCAGCCATGAGTCCTTTAATGCGTATTGAAAAAAAGTCGCAAAATAGGATAAAATTCAAGCAGGTCAGTTAATCTTCCGAACGCCCCATTCTAGTAGTCCTCGTAGTTTTGTTCCTCCCCAAGAAGCTCAGAGACGTTGTCATTCATGTCGAAGTCAACCAGAGTGTCCCTCGCCTGCTTGCTCTAGTTTATCCACTCCTTTTCATCCTCGCAATTCTGAACCGACGCCAATGACTGGATATCGAAAACGCAGGACGAGGGTGGCAATGAAGCACTTTCTGAGTCGACCATTTCATTGACTCAGCAAGTCCTCCGCGCAATGTGTTCTCCGACCATGAGTTTATTGCATTTGGTAAGGCTCCGAGTCGAGAATTGAAACATTCGACGTGTGCGCCAATTGGGGCGTTCGAAGTAGTAGTGTGTGGTGGCAGTGTCGCAGCACTGCCGGCAATCAACTGGCTTGTTTCTTGCCCACGACCTTCATTTGGACTGACTCGGCCTTGCTCCCCAACTGAGCATAATTCTTCCTTTCGAGACTCGATTCTATTACACCATGCCCGCGAGTATGTACTTGGACTTTCGACAGCATCACAAGGGCCTTGACAATTTGAACTCGGAAGTTGCCACTGACAATGCCTTACGAACCGTTGGCTTCAATGGCAAGAAAATTCACCTTCTCCGTCATGGTCAGGCGATCCACAAGTCAGTGCCCCTCTTCTTTGATATCCAAATGAATCAACACTCGGTCCAAGTGTCCAGCGCGGGTACCCATTCCGCGATCCTCCCCTCACCGACCAAGGCATCGCTGAAGCCCGCACCGTATCCCTCGACTTTCAACCAGACCTTGTAATCTGCTCACCGATGAACCGTACCATAAACACCGCGCTTGCAGTTCTTCCGGATCTCTCCCAATCCGCCACCACCGTCGAGATCTGGCCCGACATGCGAGAAGCGCACGACTATTTGCAAGGGCGTTTCGCGCGCAGAGTTGTCTGCGGCGTTCCCGGATCTTGATTTTTCGCGGTGTAACGAAGAGTGGGACTACGAGGATCACTCCCACGATGCTGCAACCCGACGCGCGGAACGGGTGCGCACCGTGCTTGCTGAGCGGTCGGAGCAGAATATTCTCCTTGTCGGGCATCGGGGGTTCATCGACTATCTTGTCGCTGGACCACAATTTGCCAACTGCGGTAGGTTTCTCACTATTTGATCATTAGCATCCACTTATCCGCGGCACAGAGCTGCGATCGTATAGGTTTGGACCTGATAACACCCTCGTTAAAATTTCATGAATTGTAATCGATGCAATCTGCGCGTATGTACCAGGTCAAATTGCGATGTCATTCCCCTCAGATGCGTGCGATTGTGCCCCAATTGTCCTAACTGCCTCATACCTTGCGGTGTTTTCAAGCTGCTTCTTTTTTCCGGGCAGTCTATATTACAATGAAACAAGCAAAATTCTGTCGCATTTCCTGTGTGCGAGGCGAGTCGACGAAAAAGGGAAGATACTTACCCAAAGGAGATTCGCTTACACGTGAAAGATTACCAGGTGTTCCGATTAGGTCCGAGGCGACAATTTTCTCTGTCAAAGCCACCAGGAGCCACCATGAGTGTCCTCCGCCCGTTCAGCGCCTCCGACATGTTCAAGTTCAACAACATGTCCTCTTACTCTCTTCCTACATTCGTCCCGCTGACCCATAGACAGTAACTTGGATGTTTGGACGGAAACGGTGAGCTGGCCAGATCATGCATTCCGCGCATTAGCTGAGCTCTCGCAGTATGGCCTCTCGTTCTATCTTAACTACCTTTCCACATGGCCGGACCTCTGTTATGTTCAAGCCGCTCCCAGCGGGCGTCTAATGGGATATAGTATGTCTGTCCGAGTTTTTATTTTATTTTGCCGCTTATATCCTTCTAGTCCTCGGAAACGCCGAGGGAAGCAATAACGACTGGCACGGGCATGTAACGGCTCTCACTGTGGCCCCGGAGTATCGGCGTCTCTCTATAGGTACAGTTCCTGCTAGTTTGGGACTGGGACACTGATAAATTTTCTTTTGACAGCTCGGAAACTGACGGCACTCCTGGAGTTCGTCTCCGACACCGTATATCACGCCTTCTTCGTCGACCTCTTCGTCCGGTGTAAGAACGAAGTGGCCATCGAGATGTATGAGGGAATGGGATACAGCGTCTGGCGCAGGATTAGAGAGTATTATGGGACATTGGGACTGGGAAGCCGGGGTCGAGACGAAGAAGATGCGTTTGGTGAGCACGAGCACTTCGGTGTCTACGTCCGTCTGCTGATGAATTTTGTAGACATGCGGAAACCCCTCAGCCGAGACTCAAGTCGGCGGTCCGTAAGACCTAACGGACGCGAGATGATCGTGGACCACACCGGGGTCTGATTGTCCGCACACCTGTATCTTGTAAAATTATAATAAATCCCCCAACTTATTAGAAGCCGAAACCAGTGTAATGATTTTCTTTGAAGAACTGTTGGCTGGAAGAGTACTCAGTAGAACGCCAGGTCGACAGGGAAATCAACCTACTTGACTGGGTTTCTTCCTGGGTTTCCGAGATAAGTTATCCTCTCTCTTGCCTGACGGTTAAGCTTCCGCGGCAGTGCTTATTTTGCATTCGTCCTAATTGCAATTGCATCCCACCCAACAGACTGAGGAACCCCGTACTCCGTCTTTCCATCCGATGTCCGTCTTTGAATTCTATATTATCTTCTAACCCCGATCATGATGCACATTCGAATCGCCAATTCAACTCGACTGGATCCCCCAACTGGCTGCACGCAAGACAAAGCCTGTGTATACCCTCCACGAGGCTCGTCATAACTCCGGGCAAAATGAACGGCGAATTCAGCTCGACAAGCGACTTGAAGAGCTCTGCGCACAGCCGTTTGCGCGTTTTCTTGGATAGCGAGAGCCAAGGACGAGCTCAAACCGGAATAGTAGAAGGCGGAGCCAAAATGACCCGTGTATCAGACGAGAAAACACGCGAAAGACAGCGTGTCAAGGTTGTATGGTCAACAAGAAACGACGAATCGCACGATGTAGCTGTGCAGATCGTGATGGCGTGAAATCTGCCTCTTCCCCCGCTAAGTACTCAAGTTCCAATGGCTCACAATCTACATGTACAGCTCACAATCGAATTCAAAGGGCCTGTGAACATCATTACACGCTTACGGGCGCATGTTGCCACGCCGTGACCGGCGCTTGACGATCCGATGTCACCAACATGCACGAAACGCGGGCAAAACGCATTCATGCTCATGCAGCATGTTCTGCGTTCTTCTGGAGCTCACACTCTAGATCTCTCGCATCTTCTCGCCAACTCTTAGCTGGCACCACTTAAATCCCTCTTCTGTGCCAAGAAATTTCGAGGAACTTGAAAGCTGGACTTCAATCGCAACTAGATTGCACACACTGATTCGGAACGTTCCTTGAGGACGTATTGGACTGTTGACTACTTCTGCGCGTTGTCCGCTCTCTGTGGCCGTTGGACCAAGCAAACAGTAAGGGCCTCAAGGCGGCTTACACTTTTACATAGATTGGCTTTACCTACCTTTAACCTCAAGCACGACTGGGTCCCGTCATAAATCCACCAAGTTGATCGGTTGTTACGAGTAAAGCTACTACGCCTCTCAAAACGGCCGCAGCGCCCTCATTGCCTCGCTCCTTCCTTGCAGTACCCGCCACTTCTGCCCCCAGAGTTCGCCCGCTGCTTGACTGGACAAGTTCAAACAAGGTTCCAAGAAATATCTTCCCGATGGAACTCAAAGAAAAGTGCGGGGTCTCCACGATTCTTCTTCACTGACGATATAACTCATTGTGTCGTCACCAGGTTCCAAAGGATTGAACTCAACGGTATTCATTTCTCGCGCACCGAACTGCCCTGATCCTCATCAATATCTTCAGTTCTTCATTTGCAGGGCGCTCCTCGCGATGTGGGCTCTCTTTTCAGCAAAGTACATCTCGAAATTCGTGTCGGGAAGCAGCTCCAGAGGACAAGCAGCTCCAGAGGGATGGCGCCACATGTGTGGAACGAGAAGTTTGCCTTGTGAGCATCACCTCTTCCTACTAGTAGTTTTAGGTTTTAATTGTGACTCGGTAATTTTACTAGCGATTTGACTGGATCGGAGGATCTTTCCCTCAGTCTTTATAGGACAAGACCCTTCGGTCGGCCGGTTCTGTTGAGCAGTGTCTCTGTACCGCTCGAACTGGAGCCTCGAAATCAAGGTATTTGGATCCCCCTTGGTTAATTCAGTCAGCCTCATCTCCGCCAGACATCACAAAAACTTTCCCTTATTCGAACAAGCGACGCCCGATGACCGTTACTATCCAGCTGCGAGAGCCTGACGCGACCCGGGATCGTCGGTGTCCGGTCTTCGCGTTGGTCATTGGAATAGATGAAGTCTGATTATATCTCTCTGGCATTCATACTACATAATCTAACCCGGAGCACAGTACCTCTCGGACGCCATACCGAATCTCAGAGGTTGCGTGAACGATGCCCAGGCGGTCAAGACGTATCTGGCTGACCGATTCCACATGCCCGAAGCACAGCTGGCTTTTCTGAGCAACCAGAACGCTACGCGCGCGAATATTCTGGCAACATTCGAGTCGCATCTAATAGATAATCCATCCGTCCAGGAAGACGATGTGATTATCGTGTATTATGCGGGACACGGTAGTCGAGCCACAGCACCAGACTCGTGGCCGTCAACAGATAGCAAGATCGAAACCCTGGTCCCACACGACGAGCGGACCAAAACTCCGGAAGGGGCGGTTATCCATGGGATCCCCGATTATACTCTCAACGCACTCCTGAACAGGCTCGCGTCCGCTAAAGGAAACAATATTGTACGTTTTTTTGACTCATTTTTCACCAATGATGCTCATTCTCTCAGACCGTAATCCTGGACTGCGGTTATTCCGCGTCGGCGACACGAGCAAGATCCAGCTTCGGGATACTTCCTGTCTCGCGTGCCGTGGAGACTCGTCTCCCCATTCCCGAGAACCTCGACCAGGACTTGCTCGTGCGGACCGGGGAGGACAGCCTGCCCGAGGGAACGAACCACAAATTCATGCACTCGCACGTCGTGCTGGCTGCGTGCCGGCAGCAGCAGAGCGCTCAAGAGTGCCTCTCGGCGGCGGGCGAGCCGCGCGGATTCTTCACCAACGGGCTCATCAAGCAGCTGCGCCGCGTTGGGCCGAACCGGATAACCTACGCGGACCTCGTCGACCTCCTCCCGACGCTGCCTCACCAGAATCCGCAATGCGAAGGCGCGAATACGGAGCGGTGTATCTTCGACGTCGAGGGCCCCGCGCAGACATACACACTGGCTGTGAATGAGGACGGAACGATGGAGGTCGACGCAGGCACCGTGCACGGCGTGGTGGTGGGGACGCAGTTTGCCCTCAACGCCGACCAGGAGGACGCCGACCGCATCTTGGTCGCCGCGTCCGTCAGTGTGGATTCGTCCGCCTTGATCCCAGTAGCACCGGGGCGGGCACGGGTGTTCCCGGACGGAGGGCGGATCGTCGTAGCGGACTGGCACAAGGACGCGGCGATGATGAGCGTCTACATTCGCGCTAGCGAGGACCCGCCGCTCGCGGCTGCAGACGCCTCCGCTCACAGCCACGGCCGCACCAGTTTCCTGATCGTCGACTCGCGTGACAGTGCAGACCTCGCTGTCGCACGGACCGAGAAAGACGAGTTCGCGCTCACGCGCCTCGACGCGAAGCTCTCGCGTTACGAGCTGCTCGACGTGCGCCTCCCCGCCTCCACGGCGAACCTCCCCACCGTCCTCGACGCCATCGCACACTTCAACTACTTCCTCGCCAAGCGCCCCGCGCACGACGCGCTCGCGCTTAGTGATGTGCGGCTGGAGATGTACAACCTGCGCGGGGAGTACGGTGCGCGCGTGCCGAATATGGAGCAGGGGAACCTCGTCGACGCGGGGGGCGAGGTGCGCTTCCGGCTGGACACGCAGGAGAAGTATGGCTTTGCGATATGCAACTACTCGAGGCGCGACCTGTTCGCGTACCTGTTTTATTTCGACCCGGCGTCGTATAGCATTGATGTGCGTTCCCGTTGCATTGGTCCGCTGAGTTTAGCATTTATACTAATGCTCGTCTATGCGCCCACAGGCATGGTACCTCCCCGAATCCATCTCCCTCTCCCCGCCCCTCCTCAGGCGCAGCAGCCCCACCGCCGAGCCCACGCGCCTCACAGTCGGGTACGGCCCCGCCGGCGGGTACGCCTTCCAGTTCGTCGTCCCCGAGGGCGTGCCCTCCGACACGGGCTTCCTCAAGCTCTTCATCTCGACCGCGTACCTCGACCTGCGGTGCATCGAGCAGCCCGCGGCGGTGGACGTCGTGTACGACGGCGGGCGGGAGGCGAGGGGGCACCCGTGGGCGGGCATAGAAGAGGCGGGGGAGATGTGGGGCGCGCTGGACGTCGCGGTGACAATGTATACAGCGGACGAGCGGCCGGGCGACGCGCCGCCCCAGCTGTAGCTGGCGTAATTTCTTTCCACTAACGAACTTTTATCCTAGATGCACACCTTTAATACGGACTTGGATCACGGACGCTGGACGGCACATACTTCACATACTTATTGGTTGCATCTTTGCACGTACATGCCTGAGAACGACATATTTAATTACAGCTCTGAATTCGAGAATTTCCGCGTACGAGTACAATCGTGGGTCCATCCATCCCTACCCGGCCGCGCTCATCCCCCTCCTTGGCACCGCCTTCCCCTTCCCCCCGCCCACCCCCACCCCCACCCCCAAAGACATCGCGCGCCCACTCTGCTCCAAGCGTATCGACGCATCCCCTTCCCCGCCACCATCACCATCGCCATCTCCGTCCCGTCCCCGTCGTTCTTCTCCTTCTCCCCCTCCTTGACCTTGCGCGCTTGCGTGAAGAAGAGCTTGGCGTCGCGCTCGGCGATGTTCTCGATGAAGTAGGTGTTGCCTGTGGACGCGTGGTAAGTATAAGTATGCGGGACGCCTTCAGCAGCACAGCGAAGAGGGACGGAGAGGGAGGCGGGGGATGCAAGCGGTATACACGTATCGGCAAAAGGAAAGCGGTGATGTGCAGGGAGGAGCGGAAGCGGGCAATAATGAAAGGGAGGGAGGGAAGAAGCGAGGCAAAACAAGGCAGCGAGAAGAACGGGACTCGGAAAGGTGCGAACTTGAGGGAAGGAAGAGATATACGCGCACACGCAAGGGGAAGTGGGATATAACGTAGACAGGGAGGAAGAGCAAAACCACGCACCCCGCGGAATCATAAACATCCCCCCAGAAGCGATGATCAGGCTCGTGTCGCACACCTTGAGATTCACCGCGCCCTCCATGACGAGGAAGATCTGTCGTGGTGTCAGTATAACTCAAAGCGCCGTGTTCCCTTGCACGGCAGCGCAGAACCGCAACGAAAAACGCGCAAACGCAAATGCAACTTGGCAAGTACACAGGAAACCGCCGCGGCCCACTCACAAACGTATTATCGCGGCTCTGCTTGCTCGGCTTCCTCCCCCCAGGGGGTATGATAATCTGCCCCGCCGCGATAAAGTCGCCATCGCCAAAGATCTTGTGGAAGAACCACTCGTTGTTCGCGGCAGGCGCGGGGTCGACCATGCGCGCCGTGAAGGCGATGCCTGGGAGTGGAGGCGTCCGTCAGTTTTGTTAGAAAGGAAGAAAGGAAGAAATTAGAAAGCAGAGAGGGAGGGAGGGAGGGAGGAGGAATAGGGATGGGGATGTAGAGATGCATGGGAATCCCTGTCCCAAAATCCCCTCTCCCACCCTGCGAAACCAAGGAAAGCCGCAACGCAACACTTACGCCTCTTCACGTCCCCGCCGCCCTCAAACGCCTTCACCACCGCCTGCGTCTCCGTCTCGTCGTCCCAGCCCTCCTCCGGGTTCTCCGCCGCCACGGGCACCTCGACGATCTTCTCCACGACGCGCGGCTTGCCTTTCTCCTGTGGGTGTGGGCTAGCGTCAGTCATAATGAGGAGAGAGGGGGAGAGATAACGAGGTGGGAAGGGGAAGGGGGAAGGAAAAACCAAGGAAAACAAACGCACAGCAGCAGCAGGCGTCCGCGACCGCTTGCGCACCCCGCGCGCGTGCTTGCCCAGCGGGACGACTGGTTCCTGTGGGGTGTCCGTTAGCTATGTCCGATACCATCTTCCACCCACGACAACACACACCTTCGGAATCCTCACAATCGCCTTGATGCGCGGGACGAGGATGGGCCCGCCTTCGGGGTCGCGCCCGCCAAACTCGACCTTCTCGTTGCGCCACCACTCGAGCGGCGCGTAGGGCGTGCGCGCGGAGCGCCGCGTGCCGAGGGGGACTGGGCGTGTGTTAGCGGGGGGAAATGCAATGAGAAAGCGGCATGAAATGAAATGAGAAAGTGCTATCTAGTGAACTGAGGAAAGGATAGGAAGGGGGACGGAGGGAGAGAAGGGGGGAGAGGGGAGGGGCAAGGAGGGTGGCAGGTGGGGATAAGAATACGAAGGCAAGGACAAGAAGCGGTGGGGGAGAGTAGGGCAGACGCGGACTCACCCTCGCGGTTCTCCTTCTGGCGCTTCGACGGCGGTGCGGTGCGCACGGGCTTGGACGCCTCCTTCTGCTTCCCTTTCTTCGCAGGCGGCGGCTGTACCACCTCGTCCTCATCCTCGTCGTCGTCCGGTGCGTCCATATCGACGTCCTCCATCCCACGCGCGATGTCGTCTTCCATCCCACTATTCTCGTCGTCGTCTGGTTCGGGGAGAGGAGTCGCAGCCCTCGCCTTCCCCTTGCCTTTCTTGGGCGACGGTTTCTTCGGCGAGGGCTTCTTGGGCGTAGGATTGTCGTCCTCCTCACCCTCGTCGTCGCGCGAGTTATCCATCTCGGTGAAGCTCATCTGGCGCGGGGAGTCTCCGGGCGCGCCGCCGTTGTCATAGTCGTCCATGCCACCCCCATCGTCGAAGCCACCCGCCCCATCGTCGTCGTCGTCATCGTACTTGTCATTCAATGCAGCGAGCCGCGACGGGCCGGCACCACGTCTTGCAGACCTCGGCGAGCGCGGCGACGGCACCTCGTCAAAGTCGACTTCCGACGTGCGCGCGATGGGGCGCCGCGCGGAGCGGGGGGTGTTGGGTGGGCGGGTGTCTGCGGTTCACTGCGTCACTTTCTTGCAAGAACAATACAGAAGGAAGAGACATACTCGAGTAGTTTTGAATCGGGCCTACACAACTCGTCAGTTCGTAGTCGGAAAGAATTAAAGACACCAAGGAACCCACTATCCACATCCATACTCATCTCCCCGTCCTCGTCCTCCTCGCCGTCCTCACCGTCCCCGCGCTCAGACGACCGCCGCACCCTCTTCCGCGGGCCGCCCCGAGTCGTGGATCTGCCCCATGAGCTCCTCGAACGGCTCGAAGCCGTCCGAGCCGCGCGGGACGGGCGCGACGCTGATGCCGGTCTTGCGCCCGACGGTGGGGTCGTCGCCGCGGTACGGGACGTGTGATTTCAGGAGGCGCGCGCCGCCGATGCTGCTTTTGCGCCCAGACATCGAATAAACTGAGTAGTAAGTACAAGGCGCGTGAAAGCGCGAGAGGTCACACGAATCACGCCGGTTGATTTCGGGTTTATTCGGCCGTTTGCGGGTTGAACGTTTGTGCAGGACCTTGGATTATCGGTTGGTAGGTCGGATACTAAGTTCGGACAAAATTTCAGTTTCGACCCGATAAGGTAGTCAAAGTTCGGAAAAAGCCTCAGGCCTCAGGCCTCAGATCTGAGGCGTCCACAACTTGAGCCATCTTCGTCACTTAAAAGCTTCTTCACCCGATATCCTAGCGAAAAACATGGAACCCTCAATTCGCAATATGTTCTACCCAATACTTGACTTATTCGGAATGAGGATGAGTAGACCGCAAAAGGGAATTGCTTCCGTTGATGGCATTATGAGCTTACGACGGAGCGGCTTGTTTGGAGCGAGAAATATAATATTGCTGGAGGGGACTTGAGTGAACCTAAATGGATTTGATACATGCCCTATGGCAACGTAGAGTGAGTTGCTTGATGATCCGTGTCCTGCCGCATCTCGCCGTTGATTTCTGATGTTGGGGACCCCGTAGACCTGAGAAACATGTGCAAAGCGGCCATGATGGTGTGACGTGCTCAACGTTAGCGCGTCTCGTATTGAAAATATTGAGTGTGTATTGTACTTGAGTTCGCCCTTGATAAGACTAGGCTATAGAATGTTTATCTGGTATCCAGATCATTATACATACCTTCCCTAATGGATCTTAAGTAGCCCTCGAGCCCAGTGGGTTTAAGGAATATGGGCTGGATCGTCAGTTGTCACAGGTGTGACTTACCCGTTTCCGCTACCACCACACCTCAACTTGACCGCAAACTCGGCTCTATTTCGCTGGAAACGCTCTCAAACTTCGTATTTTTTTGCTGTGATGCTGTTCATTAATACTATCTGGCTGGGTTACTTTTCCTACTGCTGCTCAAGTAATGATACAAACCACAAACACCCCCCGAATTTTCGTATCATCTTCTGGGTTCGGAATTACTTGTATCAGGTGATCAAAAGGCAAAGGCATTCGGGCTGCTGCGAGCTCAGTATATGGTACACCCTTGCCCCCCAAAAAAATAAGAACAGTAAGTTATGCCTCAATGTTAGCACTGGGGGTGCGGCGCCGGTACTGCTACTGGACCAAATTAGTTGGAACTCGCGGAATGGCATTGCACAGCAAAATTTGAGACTTGCTGTGCGGTTAAAGTTCCCACGTTGCTCTTTCACTCTCAAATGTAATCTCTGCTGTTGTACAGCGATGCCTAATCAACATAAACCGCTCCGTGAGTCAGAATAAACTGGCTGACAAACAGATGCTGAATCTGCCATGCACCAGCACCAGAGGACGAGATACGCGTCCCTTTGGAAGAATATTTCGACCTCGACCTCACAGACCAACAAATTGCAGACCACTTGAAATCACATTACGATACTTCTCAGTACGGATGCTCGTAAGTTGGTGTGGTTGACTTAGTATACTGAGAGTAACTGGCCTCGTACTTGCCAGTGTTCATTCGGTCAGAAAGTTACGTCAAGAATGGGGTCTCAAAAAGACTCGCCAGCAAAAACACACACCCGAAACAATCACCTCGATGGTCTTGGATATCAAGAAGAAATTTCCGCAACGCGGAATACTCGCCATTCGCAAAAATTTACGTCAGGAGTTCAAAGTACGGGCATCCGAGTGCGTACCGTCTCAATGTATTCCCTGTCATTCTTAATATCTGAATGCAAACTATTAGAAACACTGTAAAAACCCTCCTCAAAGAGCTAGAGCCAGATGCAGTTGAACAACGGCGAGGAAGGAGATTTCATCGCAAAAAATTCTACGCAGCCGGTGTGAATGATTGTTGGGCCCAGGATCAACATGATAAATGGGGTTCTCGTTTCGGACTGTGGCTCCATAACAGCATCGACCCATTTGTTGGCTATAACAATTGGCTCCGGGTTTGGTGGACGAACAAAAACCCGCGGCTCGTTACAAAGTTTTTTCTGGATGCATGCCGTGTCCTTGGAGGTATGTTCATCTCCTCATTTGAACCGGCCTTTCTCATTTTGTGATACTCAGCTATACCAATGTTTACCCAGAGCGATCGGGGCAATGAAAATAATGGTGTCGCAAATGCACAGACAATCATGAGACAAACACTTGATCCGTCTTTGGCGGGCACACTACAACATATGTGGAAGACCGAAAAGAACAATGTGAAAAGCGAAGCAAATTGGTCGGTTATGAGAGCAGATTTGTCACCAGGGTTGGAAGACTTGTTTGAAATCGGTGTGCAAAATGGCTGGTATGATGTCGGAGATCCGCTTGAACAGTGCGTAACGTAGATCTGTCGCGACTGATACTAACCATATTTTCAGCCTTGTGTTCCGATGGATTGCTATTCCATTTGTTCAGGTTCAACTGGATATCTGGGTCAAACACCGAAATGAAACGAAACCACGGAAGGATCGACACAAGGTTCTGCCTCATGGAATTCCTGCGCTCCTACGAGCCAAGCCGGCATTTTATCAGCTGTCAGATTTCAAAGTGAGTACTGTAATCATCCCAATTGAGAACAACATTGAAAGCAGTGTAAAGATTCCGGTCGATGCAGATTTGCTTGATCAAATGGAAGCGCAGTTTGCTCCTCCGGACCATGAAGTCTTCCAACTCACGCCACCGGAGTTTGATCATTGGGCCAATGTCTATTATGATGAAATGAACAGGCCACTTGTTACACATGACTCATTTTGGGATGTGTACCGTGGCCTTCTGGATCGTTTCAGGCAGGGGCCCGATGCCGAGGCTGATCTTGGGATCCCACTCTCATCGCATATGGAGACAAGCCGCCGAATCCAAGAAGAGGAGATCCCGTTGCTGGCAGATCAACAACCGCTGCGACGAGTAGCAGCGGTGATTCCAAATGGACCAGAATCGAACAGCAGTTTGAAGATAGCAGGTCCCAGTAGTAGTCATACGGTGGAGCAGTTTGGAGCTCGAGAGTACGCACATTTTACTTCTTCTGAGGAATCTGATGACGGAGACACTTCATGATTACGGCGCGATACATGATTATGTGCTATGATTGACCGTACATCATCTATTCAGTACCTATGTACATGTGTAGTAGTTTTGTTTCAAACGGTAGCATATCATTTCCAAGAAAATATTCCGAATATGGAACGGCTGCTGCGCAAAGGTAGAAATCATGCATACAAATCGGTATCAGGTGAAGTCAAATCTATGGTGCTACGAGATGAGCCTTCTCCTTTGGGGCCAGTTGTGGTCGAGCGACGAGCATTTTTCTTGGGGACAAGAGAGAGCCCCGGGGGGAAGCCGTCAGCAGTGGGGGAGATGGATCGAGGAGGAGGCGGAGGCATCGTCGTCTTGGAGGTTTCATTACTTCTGAGTACCTCCTCGGGAACACCATAAAAACGACAAAACTCATTGCACTTGTGATCTCGTGCCAGAGCTCCGTAATTTGTGTTTCCGTCTCCGAAGATGGGAATAATGCCCAGGTTCCTGGAGACAATTATTTGAACACGTTAGTATCACCACAGAGATAAACGAGTAGCGCACGGGTCAGATATGATTTGAGGGTCTGTGAGAAGGTCAAGACCGCCTACAAGACATATTAGCTTGATAGCGCAGTAGTGGATCACTGTAAGACTGAGACTGGGTTTGATTCCCTGGTTGACCAGGTTATTTTCCCCCTTCACCCGTTATATGGGTCAAATCTGGGTGAATCCAGATCGGGTACACTTGACCCGCCAAAATGGGTGATTTCGGTTACCCCGTTCGCAGAGTCCCTTTCACCCATTACAAGTTCACCCACCCGGTTAACCCGTTAAACGGGTTGGGCAATCGGGGGGAAAGTGACCGTTTACCGCGTCATTTCTTGTGAGCACAAAACTAACAGCAATCAGCTAGAAATATGTCTGTGGATTGAATGTAAGTAGATATTTAGGTGCTGATGAATATTCCAATTGCGAATTTTAGCAGCACATCGCGACTTCGAAACGAGAGACATTCAAACTCCGCTCCGGCTCCGCTGCACGTGCGATGAGTCAGGTTGGTATTGATGGATCAGCAGTCTTCTTTCCTCCTACCACCATCGTCACCCACTGTTGTGCCCTCGTCAAGAACCAAGCGCAAGATACAAGACGCAAGAATACGAACTCTGTTGCCTCCTATGATGTCTTCTCTGGTATCTGGGGCTCTCTAGGGTTCTGTAACTCGGTATATCTGGCAATGGCTATCTGATATCCTAGGCTCGTGGATTGACTCGGCTCTTTGCGTGGACTTGGACTGGTTCTGGGAATAAATTTACTAACCTATATTCACCTCTCCCCAGGTTTTCAAGTTTGGAGCGTCGGTTGCAGGTTTGCGCACATGGTTACACGCAAGGTGAGTCTGTTCTCTCTCTTCCTGATCTTATTCCCATGTGTTTTCATTTCCATAGGTCTTGTTTTCTTCATAGTTCAGATTTCTCGGTCTGGTACCATCCTGTACCCAATTATTTACAACAAATATCTATGATTTGTGCGATACATTTGAGCCTGTGCCCCGTAGTCGGGAAAATGTAACCCGATATTCTGACTGACTGAGCCTTGCAGATCTTAGTCAAAACACCCCGCCTGATGAGATTTGTTCACCCGTTTGCGTATTAACCCAGTAAACGGGGCATAAAAATGGTCTGTCAAACCGGGTGAAAACGGAAAAATATTTGGTGACTTTAACCCATTGTTGACCCATTCTTCACCCGGTATGGTAACCTGTTTTGTTGGTGATTTCTTTGGCCACTGGGTTACAATGGCCCACTAACTGGTTTATTGAGATCCAGTCAGCGGGTTAATTAACTAGGGAATTTCACCCAGTCTTGGTCTTACAGTGGGATTGAACAACCTTGGTAGTCAGAGACATATGCAGATTTATCGGTTTTCAAGAATTGGACATGTTGGCAGAAGGAGAGAAAGCGAGCACGCAAATCATATTCCGCATCGTCGAAATGGCGAGGATGACCAGACCGGTTGTGAATGTATTTGACAAACTGCCCGTCAATCCATTCTTCTACAAGATATGGCTCTTTTGTTTCGGTCTGGCAGATCGCCAACCCAGCACAAACAAACCGCATAGCTGGAACACCGAACATCGGTTTTCCGACATCCTTCTCCCGCACAGCGATAAATTTGTAAACAATATTCATCATGGTCGTAGCCCACCCAAGAATATTGAGTTCGCCCCCAAGAAAGGAAAGCTGGGTAATTGGAGCATAGAGGACCTTTTCGCCATTGTCGCGCGTGGAGAAGCCTTGTTTTAGGCATACATCTTGACTCTCAGAGTCGAAGATTTGTCTCCCAACCTTCCCTGGAAAGGCAGTTTTGAAACCACCGAGAGTCGGTTGCACTTTTACGTTGTAGCAGACTATATCGTGGTAGGGTACAATTTTTTTCAGGTCCGAGAAAATTGCCGGGTTTGCAATCGCCGTGGCCCATGTTGCCGCAGGCAAGACGTAAATGAGGACATCAAGGGTAACATTATCAACTTTGCCGGTCCACCATCAGTGTTAGTTCAAAAAATAACACAAACGACACACAGAGTCCTTTCAATGCTTTCACCTTGGGTTGGAATTGCTGGGAAAGTGCCTTCTTGATATTCGTGGCATCTGGGGACACTGTCATTTCGAGCTTCAATTTTTTTGAGACTGGGCCTGGAGGCGGCGTCACACGGCCATACTAAAAAGCCTCATAAGAAAGGTGGGTGTAATTCGCTCTAGCACTTACAAGATCTGTAGGTTCAGAAACAACTTCTTTGTGGTTGTGGTTGGAATAGTCGGGATTCTGATTCCGTCTCAGAGCACGGGTGTCCTCGGGCTCCGGCTCGGAGCCCTCAGCTTCATCTCTGGCTCTTTTCTTGCTCTTTTCCCCTCGTGTCTTTCGTTGAGAAGCTGTGCTCATCTTGTTCTTGCCTTTCCTGGACGAACGTGTATTGGTCTGTGATGTCCTTCAGGTCAATCACTGAATATTGAATTTTGTTTGAAATGGTACCATGCTCAAATCGTCGAGATCTTGATTGTCGAGCTTTTCAAAGAAGTCAAGGATCTTGTCGTAGGTAGGATTGTCGATAGCGAGATACAATTTGGCGGGGTTCTTGTTGGAGAAAATCCTGGTTGATCCGCCTGTCCTGCCCTGCCTTGACCGTAAAGAAGTCATCTGCGATAGCATTCACATCGGGATAACCGGTAGGAATAACCTTCAATCCAGTGCTGCTTCCGTAACGAGAATTCAATATCAGAGACATTGTAGCCGCGGAAGCCACGCTATAGTTTGCAGGCAGCAATGCATGATATACAACTGACTTCAGGTCAGCGGCCCCGATACTGACAGGAATATTTGGAACCACGGCAAAGATGTCCTATATTTATGTTAAAGTTGATTGTAATAATGCCTAAGGATTACGCACATGGATTAGAGTCTGCTTCTGTTTTCTAGGTTCCATTCTTGCGAGCCAACATTGGACAATGATTGTTTGCGTATTGCCCTGGGAAAAGGCTTTACTTTGAAAATGATTACGCATTTGGTCATATACGACATGGGCTTCCGTGTATCCCGGATTGCTGAGGTAGTACCGCGAGGTTAGGAAGCATGGAGACAATGAATGATTGGGTGGAATATAGATCTGCGGCCCTTGCGAGGAATGGCGGCCTGAACTCGATCCCACTTCGTGCGTGAACTTGTGGATTGAAGCTGGATGACATCATATTGGGTCTTTGAGCGTAAGGCAGCGGCGGTGGTAGCATAGCGCCTGGATTACCCTGCTGGGAGGTGGATGGGACATATCCAATAGGGCAGAATGGGTTATTAGATTCTTGAAAGGACAGAAAATAAGTAGGTGAAAATGATAAAGCGAACCGACGGTAAACGTACTATTGCCACGCTGTGCCTGGATATTTGAGGCTCGAACTTCAGCATGCAAGTCATCTGGCAAAGCTGCACATATTAATCAAGTACAGGAACAATATAGACAGCGAGTTACCTCGATTCTGTGGATCATTGTGTTCCTGTTCGCTGTGTTCCTGTTCGCGTTCGCGTTCAATAGTTGCAGTTTTTTGGCGGTAGATGTCTGGGCAGCCATGGCATAGGTCCTTTCCACGTCTACCTGGCCTGTCGTCTTCGATGAAGTACAGCTGGTCGCAGGTCAATTTGCACCATTGGCAGACCTGTGAATTTTGTTATTGAGAACGAACGACACCCGAGTTCTATTTAATTATACCTTTGCATTTGCATTGCTAGTTGTAAAATAGGCAGATTCTTGGGGCATGTCGTATGAGACGGGGAGAGAAGAAGGTCAGAGAAAGAGATAGAATAACCCTTGCGTGATCACTTTTTTTTTTTTTGATGCATCACAAAAATAGAATTGGGCACCGAACAACTGAAAGCACACCCAATACGATTAGTATATAGTCATTGCAGAATTGTATTGTAACACTGAAACATATCTACTCAAGCTCATTTATTTTGTACAGCCGAGTTTAGTATAGGAAGATTGCGGAACCAGTGGTTCCTCAGTCGGGAGTCCATCTGGAACTAGGATGTTATTAGATTGGAAAATAGCAGAACAAACAACATACTTCTTGTGCTAGGCTGCTCCACATCGACTAGTGACATGCGTGGGCGAGGACGGAAGAGGTTGTTCTCGAGTGCAGTAGACAATGGTGCCTGCTAGCTCGAGGTATTCTAATGCTGGATATGAGCAGCAGTCATGAAGACAGCGAGTTCCTAGTGCAAGTGGTGGCAGCGGTATTGGTCAAATAATTGATGTTCTGCCATAGCCTCGCGCACACATGGTGCTAACCCAGAGCAGCAGCCATTATGTGGTGATCGAGATGGACGTGCTTTAAGCCGGAGAGCAGCTCCAGTGTGCGAGCAGCCCTGTTATGTCATTGCAAGGCTCCAGATCCCTCGCATCGATGTTCACGTAGTGCCCTGAGGACCGTTGTTCAAGCACGACGAGGTGCATGTGCATCCACACGGTGATGACATACAAGTCGTTTGTTTGGCCATCGAGCCAGGGAAGGGACACTAGCTTGAGAGCAGAGTACAGGAGTAGAGTCATATCGCCAGGTGCAGCGAAGGTGCAAAGTGGTTGCCCTGTCCAGATATCGGGCAAGCAGGCGGCTCCGTCATATTTTCTGAAGAGTAGTCGGTGTGTGAAAGTGTGGCTGTTTGTATGGAAAAGCAGAGACAGTAGCCTTGACTGTAATCAGAGGATCGGAAGGTCTGTGCATACGGTTTTGGAGCGCTTCGTCCCACCAGCAGTTAGGGCAAAGAGGTCGAAGTGGTGGGGTAGAAGGGGACACTAGGGTCGAGAGTTATCCGGGAGTAGCCTATGCCCGTGTAGCTCAAGTATGCTGTGGTATAAACAGACTGCTCCCTCAGACGGCCGTGCTAGCATGCATGTAGGACAGAACAAGGCAATCGGCTGTGCTCGCCTCAAGCCTTGTGTTTATGTCGAGTGACGCGAAGTGTTTGCCGCAAACAGGTATCTGGGGTCCCAAACACCCTGCCATATCGAGGATCAACTGAAATCACTCGGATCAGGAAGCAACTCACTGCACGGTAGAGCAACTCACTCTACGTTGCCATAAATCACAGTCCTTGAAATGAAAACCGATGACATTGAGCTTTGAATCTGAGGTGAAGATGTATGGTATGGTACAGCTGTGGGTGTGGTAATGTAATCAGAATATTGTATGAAGATGAGGATGTGTATTTCTCTTGCCCATCCAATCTGGGCACAGTGGGCAAGGCTTCCTACAAATATTTGAGAAGCAGTATGATGGCATATGGATAAACTGTGCATACTCAGATTTGACATTGGTATTGCAGGAATGACCACTACTACCAAAAAAATAGACTAAAGAAAAGCAAGTGTTTGTGATCAGAAATCCGTCAACTTGACGGGTTTTAGACCGCATCCTGTCACGGATCATGTGCCATGTGACCAGCGACGTGTCGCACATTCTCATACCCTAGTTGTCAAGTGCCTGCAGGTGCAAGGCAGTAATTAGAAGGTAGAAGGCTTGTATATGAAGAAAATACCTCCCTTGACCACCTAATGGTATACCTATGGGGTGTCTGCACAGGAGGCGTCATAGCTGTTTATCAAATAAAATGATGGACACCGGCAAGATTGAACCGGCAATCGGAAATCGAACCGTGCCCATCCTGCATACCGTAAAGGGCACTCTCCCACTTTGATCTAACATAGACTTGCAATGTAGATGCGGAATGTTGATTCTTACAAAGACGGTGTCGGCGCTGCGATAGCGATAGGGAAAATTAATGCAGGGGCTGTGCTGATGTCGACTGATTCATCCGAAGGTCTGTTTTGCCCTCTCTACCTGATTAAAGCCCTATTCCTGCGGGGAGATGCATGATATAGGTACCTAGTATACATAGATGTGATATGGAATCATTCTGTGATCTGAGCCCAAGTTTTTTTTTTTTGCCTCCAGAGATTTTTCTTCCAAAATGAATATATGACGCCTAAAACGTCATAGAATTCGGTCATGCAGTGTCGTGATTCAGTGGTTGAGCTGGTTGAGCTAAAATTTCATTGGAGAAAAATTCAGATAGGCATACATAGTAATATAATCAGGTCAGTTTGATCCTCGTTTAACACGAAGTTCGGCCTCTACAGGGTCCTCGACGCGTAAAGTCGCGTCTCAGTACACGGCACATGACTTCCCAAAATGGATGCTCACAGTGAGCAGCCACAACAACCCTGGTCGCCTACTACGATGGCGTGGTAACCAAAGGACTAGCAAAAACGCGAGATTGCGGAACCTGATGTAATTGCGCGCCTCAACCACTGGGAAGAGGACACGCTCCGGACGCTCCAGGAACTTCAGGCACGCGTCCAACAAGAACGCACTGCTTCGACGTTGAAGCACCAGGCAGATATTGTGGCCACGACAGCGGTGTTCGAGGGCGACGATGCTTGGGTCCTCCCGGACTCGTGGCGCCTCGCGCAGGGTCCGTTGATTATCTTACATTTTATTTTCCACTGGTTGGAACTCCCTCCCAGAAATCTTACACAAATATTCCGAGCCCCCGTTGC
Organism: Mycena olivaceomarginata; assembly: GCA_029378375.1. NCBI lineage: Eukaryota > Fungi > Basidiomycota > Agaricomycetes > Agaricales > Mycenaceae > Mycena > Mycena olivaceomarginata. Next base: position 35,628 of record JARKIC010001715.1, read on the forward strand.
CTCTTGTCGTCCAGGTGCTACAGAACAACGTCAAACCCATATTCCGATCCAACCCCCATCTGTCCATCAACCTCGAGACCGGCCGCAAGCTGGCGCGCCCCGCTGGCGGCCCAGCTGCATCCCAAGACTTCTACGACACGCAGACGTGGAAGGACCATCCCGGGGCGGCCAACATCGTACTATGGTGTGTCCGAAACATCCAGGTAATATTCTCCCCCATCTCTCCTGCTCGCTGACTCCAAATAAATAAATAGAGTGAAGCATACGAAGAGCTCTGGCACCTGATCGTTCCCCCACTCATGGCGCTCCTGGACAACTACGAAGCCCGATACAAACTCATGGGCGTCACAATCACCTCAACCATGCTCGAACGCGTCCCGCCCTCCGTCCTCAAGCGCACCGGGCTCGACTCCCTCCTGATAGCTGTACGCACACTCTGTTTCTCTCCTCCCGTCGCCTCGCTGACTTGATTCTTTTCTTGTTTTGTTTCAGTCCCTCAACCGCTCCCTCACCCAACTCCAGAGCCCCGAGACCCCGCGCCTCCTGCCCCTCGCGGTCTCCACGTCCCTCACCCTCATCCGCCTCACGACCCCCGCGGGGTCCACCGCCCGCTTCGACCAGCTCTGCGCCCTGCTCGGGGACGGCATCGTCGGGAGCGTGTGGCCGTACGTCAGCGGCGACAGGCTGCCCGCCCTCGTCGCGTCCATTGACGCGCTGCCCCCTGTGCTGGAGCTGCTCGGCGTGGGGTGTGCGCAGTACATGAAGGTCTTCATTTTTTTTTACTCTTCCGTCAATCGCATGGGATTCTGAATACTGCCTCACACCTCTCTACACAGGTCCTCGTCGCGCAACTCGTGCATCCCCTCGTGCCGCCCAACCCCACCTCTGCCCCCCTGCAGCTCTCCTCCCTCCACGCGCTCGGTGCGCTCATCGCCGCCTGCCCCGACCGCATCCCGGCCTGGAAGGGCACCATCCTCAACGCCGTCGCATGCTGCTGGGTCGGCGCCGCAGAAAGCCCCGAATCCGAAGACGCGGATGCAGACACCTCGACCTCAAAGCTCAAAGCCGCACTCAAAACCGTCTCGCACGCCCTGGCGCGCGCGTGCCCGTCCGTGCTCCAGGTGTGTTCGTGTTTATTCGTTTGCATTTCTGGTTTTTAAGATGATGCAGGACGAGTACCCGCGCTTCGTCGCGGCCGACGCGGAGATCTTCGGGGATCTGTTCGCGGTCGAATAAGCCACAACGGGAGCGGTGCTGGCGTAACCTCGGTGCTCTTCGGGAATGAGCGGCAGCGAATGTTGGCGGGATGCTTCCGGGCCCAGTGGGAGAGCTCTGGCGACCAAATCAATTCCTCCCACTCTGTCCCTCTCCGACCGTTCGAAGGACAGAAGACAACATCACCAGGACTCGCCACTAGCAGGGACACACCGAGCACACTGTCCGGGATAAGTCCTGGGAGCATATCTCATGATATCGGTCCAGGTCAGAGATTCAATGACAATGGCCTCCACGTCCAGTGCTGCCAACGATTTGAGCCAATATTGGCGTGGCACGCCATTTGACGTATAGTTTCCAATTGCTTTCATGCTTGGGCCGTCTGCGCATGCGACAATGAGAACGCGCTCGTTGGGCCATAAGAAAACGCCACAAACTAAACATACCCTGAACTCTCTGTGCTACAAAGAATCAACTTACATGCACCGAGCAATAAATCACCCCTCCGATCTCTGACCAGCGGCAAGCGGCACATCTCCTCCAAAACTCGCATCGTACTCAGAGCTACTTGAATCCCATGCTCCTCGACGTCAAGCCTGTGTACAACCCAGATAGCGCGAGGAATAGAATTGACACTAGCTGTGAAATCATCACAGATTTCAATGTGGCCGAAACCGAGCTCATCAAGACAATGTATGGATTCAGAGAATTATTACCGGGTACAACCATCCTTCATAAGCTCTCCTGCGACTTCCCTTTAGTATCATTCCACCACGAACCAGAAGCAGTCTCCACATCCAGAAGTGTGGCAATCAGCAAAGCATCGATACAACTTGAAGACAACCCTTACTTTTCACCACCTGGCCATGGTGGCCCTCTGCCTTCAACTCTTAGTATACCTTCCAGCCTAGTCACACTGCACCCAGTCTTGGAGAAGATACATCATATTAGAGATACATAAATGCAACGGGAACGATCCTGAGCACAAACCGGAAGCCACAAAACTTCATACATCGTCGCCTTCAAGCTGTTACCATGCGCATACACCCGGGTGGATCCCCCGGCACCGACACGAGTCCTTTGAACAGCGTCTTCCCTCGGAGATAGTCAATGCGTTTTGAGACCTTCTTTTCTTATAGCAACCTCGCGCGAACGCTCGTCCTGTGGCGACGCACACCCAATCATTTTTGCCTCGTCACGGCACCGGTTATTGAATGCCCAGTCTACAGCAAATTGCTCTGGTTTATGCAGGAATGCCCGTTCTCTGCTCGTGACGGGCTGGTGCATCGCTTGGTGAATGCCCACAAGCACATCTCCTATCGTTATCGGTGGAAATGAGTCTGCAGCCACTCCGAAAGGTAAATTTAAATCGATGGGCCAAAATGCGATGCGGGGATGGACAATTTGCAAAGCAGTCACCGCTGGACGGAACGCAGACTCGCGAAACTCGGCGATATCCGAGACTTTGTGCGGTGGCTCGTTCCGAAAGCGCCGCAGCGGAGAGAATACCGTGGGGGCGAGATCGAAGTGGAAAAGAAAAAGAGGTGCATCGCGCGAGTCGGGGGTGAGCCAAGAATGGATTTCCGGCAATACGGGATGAAGGCGGGACCCTACCACAGCTCCTGTAGGGCTTGGAAGATCTGTCGGAGATGGTTCGCATACTGGAGGTAACGTTTCTTCGGCTGCAAATAACAAACTTCCAGCCCGCCGCTGCTCCTCCAACTTTTTCATGCCCGGGAAAGGGGATAGCAGATCCACGGATCTAGCAGCGGGGAATAGCAACGTGTTCGGCGACAGCATAACAACCTCGAACATGTCGGTCTTTGCGCTCGTGAGACTCGCACCGCTCTCCCGGCTGACACTCGAATCTGTGTTATCCCGCGTGACAATGCTGTTCGTGCGCGAACGCTGTCCTGCAGCGGACCCAGACCAAAATATGTGCTTGATTTCGTCACAAGTGCTGGTAGAAGCGCCGTCCCAGTTCCGCTTGCCCGCATCTTCCCAGTCGAACTCGGCAGTAAGCGGAGAGCGATCCTGTGTCCGAGACGCCAAAGATAACCTAGCCGGGTATTGTTGGGGCGACGTACGATCATGCCCGGCGAGTTCTTCGTGGTGGACGGCGGTAACGTTAGGCTGATCTGCCTGAGTATGACCATGGAAGGGACCCTCGGTATCGCCCACCGTCTTAAGGGCGACCGAGACAGCATCATCGATGCCCGTCGTATTGGATGGCATTCTCCGCTCGATTTCGGCAATCGATGGGAGCAGCGGCCACTCCTGGATAGAACGGCGAAATTTGGCGGAATATGAATCGTCCCAGTCGGGTGGAGATTGGTTTGTTGTTTCCCCAATCGGCTGCCTCAGGCGTTGGAGAGTGACAGCCGTCGTGGGTCGCTCATCGGCTTTTTGGCGCCAACAATCGTCGACAAGAGGCCAAAGGTACTCTGGGAAGATGCCTTGCGGTTTTGGAGGGCGAGCCCCATTAGTAACTTTGATAGCGACCGCCATCTCATTAGGGATTTCATAGAATGGCACTTTCCCGGTCAAAATCTGCCCCGAGGTTGAATTCAGAAGAAGAAAATGTTCGCCCTTTGACACACCTCATAGCATACACACGCGAAAGCATAGACATCCGAGCCGAAGTGGCTGGAACGTTCATTCGCTAGCAATTCGGGGGCTTGATATCGTACAGTGCCTGCCCTACCACTGCGACTCGAAAAAGTCATCTTCAAGGACAACTCATCGACAATAGAGGCCAGCCTGAAATCTGCGATACAGGCTCTGCCCGAAGGAGTAACCAGAATATTAACCTGCAATTAACACTCTTGAATATAAGCTCGTCAGAGGTGTTATGTAACAACATACTGTCTTGAGGTCGCCGTGCACAACATTATTCCTGTGGAGATACTCCAGGCCCATGGCCACATCCGTAATCTAGTGCATCAAGGTCAAGCGAATTGAACATGTCAATACCGCGGGTACATACCAAGGCAATACGATTGATGTCAGAAGGAGCATTGTTCAGAAAATTCTTCAAGTCCCCATTGTCCATCCATGGCGAAATGAGAGATGGTCTGTTGTCGAGCACGTACAGGCCGAAGAATGGGAGTAAATTGGGATGCGAAAGCTGACACCAGATGACGGCCTCACGACCGAGCTTCTGGAAATTGAACACGTGTTACCAAAAACCGGGATATAGTTGTTATTGATGATAGCAAGAGGCCGGCAAGCGGCGGGTCACAAACAGTTACATTGCCGTAGTTATGAGTCGTAGTTATGAGTCGTAGTTTTACATTGGCAGGGGATCAAGTAAAATCATTCGAACTAGTTTCCGTCATCGTCAGCCTTTTTTTCCTCTTTGTCTTTGTCGTTCGAGCCGTCCGTGTTTTCGCTGGTATGCACACGTTTCGGATTGCTCCCTTCTGGTTCTGCACTTGCTTTGCGTTTGGTAATTGGTACCGTGGCTGGCGTCAATTTGAGTAATTGTGGGAGTTTGTAGTGAAGGAAGGGCTTACTGTTCGATGGTCCAGCTGAAGAGACGGGAGTGGTGAAGAATGACACGGCGCGTTGTTCCTGGGCGTGGACCTGCTCAGGAGACAAAATGGTCGCTCTGTAGGGTCTCAATGCGGAGGGTTTGATGGGACTCGGCAGTTTCAGTGGAGCCGCTCGCAGGATGATGACTTGTTGAATGATTCCTGAGATATAAGTCATGTCAGTGGACTGAGGAACGATAGACGTTGCGAAAGGTTGTACCGCCAAAAGTGTCGTCGCCACCAAAGGAGTGATGGGTGATGCCGAAATAGCATTCAACTAAAGCTCCTGGAAGTTTTGACGAAATATCCTGAGGGGGAATACGCTTTCCATCAACATCCCATACTACAAAGTCACGGACAACATAGTCGCTGGCAATTTTCTGCAGAGATTCATGACACTCAATGGGGACAGGGTAAGAAGCAATGTCTATAGTAGGAGCTGATGTAACGTCAGGAAGATAATAGCGACAGAGAGAGCACATACCTGACGACAATGTCTGGATCGAGATTATTGAATACATATATTATTTGAAGTGCGTATGATCGTACCTTGCGTTCAAAGACCTTGAATGAAAATCGGATTGCGTCGTGGTCATTCTCTTTCACGACAAGGTAGCGGTGGTTTGTGGTTTTGGCGATAGAATTCTGCAATTTTTTCAATGCGGCTATGGCAGTCGGAAAAGCGCTAGCAAAGGTAGGGTCGTTGTCTAGGAGTCACAAAGAGTCGGTTAGCATCTAGATAGTTAACAGAGGAAGGAAGTGAATACCGGGAGACATAATCAAGAAGTTGAATTTCGCCTCGGAGATGGCCTTCTTATACGTTTCTTCAGAGTATCGAGTCCAATTGCCAAGGCTGTCAGTTCTGTTGTTTGCTTCAGTGACCATTCCGACAGCAACAGCCATTCCATCTGGTGCTGCTGGGCCGTCAGGATTGAGGGGACCATCTGGGATTTCCGTTAAAACATTGGCTCCTTTTGATTGTTTAAAATTGAAGGAGGTTTCGAACAGACTATCAGCGAGATAATTTTTGGTCCGGAGGAGCTCGTTATGATGGAAAGGAGAACTGAAAGGAGTCGACATGGTCGGTATTGAGAAGAGGTATGCAAATGAAGGACGGTTATAAGATACATTCAGACGGGAAGATGCCGGAGAACTGAATGGATTCAGGGTCGAGCACTGCTGAAAAGTCGCCGGTCATCAGGGATTGATTGTGGCTAAAAGCTTATTAGATTCTGTGTGGAGTCAAGTGCGTCGTATTTCAAGTGTACAACATAGGAAGACAAAGTCGAGACAATGAGTCAATGTTCTGTTTAGATTTGTGAACCGTATGTGGTGCGTATTTCATTGAGGATAACTAAGAAGACTGAGTTTCAAGGAGTCGACGGAAAGAAGAAAAAAAATGGCTTACGACGCCATAACCATTGAGTGAGAAGTGGCATGTGTGGTGGACCATTAAAAATAGCGATTGATTCAGCTTTTGAATATTAGTTGTACAGATGCAAGAAGAAATCATGAATGCTTACAGAAAGGATGAAAGTACAGGTGAAGAGTACCTCGGCCCTGGCGTTCGGTTGTCATTTTCGACGGTGACTTCGATGGATAGTGGACAAAATTTTTGGGAATCGATTTCATGACGCAGTGTTTTAAAAGGACGGATTCAAAGATCTTGCATTAATCAAACCATAAAAGAGTAATGGAAGTCGTTAATTTTAGAGAGTGGAAAATGGTAAGAGCTGGTCCGGTTTGGGAGGAAGAAGGTTTCAGGTGTCGGCGGAAAGACGGAAGCACAGGGATAATGATGCTGGAGTCTGCTGGTCGGTTGCTTAGTGTGCATTTAAATATATAGACGGTGTCTTTGCGTCTGTCATTTCAGGGTTAAGTGTTCCAGGCCGAAACTTTAATTATACCTAGGGTATCTGTTCATACGAGACAGTGAAAATTTTGGTGTACATGTTAAACAAAGGGACGTAGATTATAACCACACCGAGTTCATCCAATATGTTGACTGCGAATAACAGTTGGAGCAGGGGTCATTGGATGATGTTCCACAGATCGGGCTCGGCGATTTTGTCGTACATGTTAAACAAGGGGACGTAGATTATAACCACACCAAGTTCGGTCAACATTTTGACCGCGAATAACAGTTGGAGCAGGGGTCGTTGGATGACGTCCCACAGATCGAGCTCGGGGAAGAATATTTGCTGCAGGCATGACGGTACCGTGCTCATGATGTCCATTGAACACCCTGCACATTGGTTAGCTTATAGTAAGATCCCAGAGAGAACACATACCAGACCTTGTTGGCCATTGTTCGTATTACAATCCCCCATCGTACATATGCAAAGTTATAATCATGTCGTCCACAACCAGTTTTGATATATGTGGTGCAAGGCCGCAGTGCACCTTTACCATCTTTCTTTCCGAGGTTTTTGACGACATCTTCATAACCGTGATCGGTATCTGGATGAATACAGCTGATATAGTTGGTACAGGCAAAGTTTGTTAGACCGGTGCAGCCCAGGTAGTTGAGTTTAGATTTGCGGGTGAGGTCATTGATTTCCTTCTTCAGACCCGGAGCGATAGTGTTGGCTGCCTCGACGAGAACATCAGCATCCTGCTTTTAAATGAGTGGGTGGCTTCAAGACAGAAGTAGAGGTCATACGACAGCTTCCGGAAAAGTGCTTTGATATCATCAGGAGTGTCTCCGCGGTGACAAGCGTAAGGTCCATATACATCTCCTTTCCGTCCTCGTGCTGGCTGTCTAGAGCCTGCAGCAGTCATGGTCCCGTATCTCCATCTATGCAGCATGTCTCTTCGACGGATGGCCCGTATCTTCACCAGCCGATGGTTGTTGATCAAGCATGCCAATGTCTTCTTTGAGAACGGTTTTAAAAACGCACCCCACCGACCTGCGAATTTTGGTTAGTTCCAAAGAATAAGTCAGACAGTAAGTTCTTACGATCTCTTGCTTGCCATCAGGACGTTGGTATACAAAACGAACAATATCCTTGCCACAGTGTTCGTATACACGCTTCCGGAATTTGACCAACCGCATATTGAGCTGTTTGAAGGGGTGGATGTAACAGATTTTTGGAGGTGGGACATCGGTCGATCCTTTCTTGGGTTTAAGCTACCTTGAATTTTCAGTACTAGGGTCGTTGATCGTGAAAGAAATTTACCGGTTTAGGTTGTAAATATTGGTTGGGTGGAGCACAAGTGAGAGCGTTCCCAATCAGGTGGCGGCATGGTCGGCGTGTCACATACAAAACATGAATGCACTGTTTGCGTTCAGGTAGATTGTAGCAATAAGGACAGCTGGATCCACTGGTGCGACTTGAGTTCTGTGGCGGTGGCGGTGGTTTCAGTTTTGACCGGCTGGCAGCTGCTGCATCCCAGTCAGATTCGGACTCATCCGAGTCTGATGCAGCATCCCAGTGCGAGTCAGCATCCAAAACTGAATTGTCCATGCTTTCGGTACACTCTGGACCAACTACACGTGGCAATGGGCGATATAATTCGTTCTTGACTTCATTTAAGAAGGTACGATGGTCTGCAGTTTCACTGACAAGGACATGGAATCGAGAGTCCAGTGATTCGTACATGAACTTGTATCGCACGTCAGAGTCATTCTTGAAAAGCGGCAACTGCATGAGCATTTGATATACGCGGGCTGGATTCCAGCCATCCAGTTTCTGTTGCTCACAATAAGTCGAAACACCGTGTTCAAGAACCATAATTCTTACAGGATAATTGAGGCGGCGCAGGCAGGGGACCAACCATAGGTCACAATTTGCAGTAAAGCAATGTTCAGACACAAACAAGTAGACAGCCATTGGGTTGAAGCCCCATGGTTGCATCCTGGGGTTGCGGTTGATAAAATCAAGAAAGGCCTGAGCGTCTGCCAGAGTGAACTTAAATTCTGGGTTGGGTTTGAGTTTGAGAAGGCTCTGCGAGAAAGAAATGTGAGCCTGTGCCGTATGTCTCGACTTGGACAACAAACCTCTTTGTAATCTTCGAGCTTCACTGTGGGAGAAACCCAGTCGCATATAAGCTCCGCATAGCTTAGCTTCCAGTTGTGCCATCTGAAGCTTTCTTCAACATCGGGATGGCTGGTCTCCAGCAAATTTCCGGGCTTAGCAACGTACTGCATGAGCTGGAAAAGCTCAGATGTCTATTAAGGGCATTAGTCGGTATCTCAGTCGCATGTAAGACAGGGTTTGCAACTGACCCTCAACGCGTTGCGGAAGTCCTCTGAATCATATTGTTTTGGTTTTAGATGTCTCATTGCAACAAGATCCTCGACAACATGCTTTGGGTCTAGTTTATCGTGCTACATACAGGCTTTCAATTTCGCAAATTTGTAGACGAAAATTATACACACGCACCAGAGTATCACTGAAAAAGAATTGTTTGAGGTTTTCTGCCCACAAATGAGGCAGCTCGTGTACTTCAAGATGGGTTGGAAGACTGGTCTGGGTTGGCGAAACATGTGCACGACGAACACGCTGGCGACATGCAACAAACTCCGGAAGATCATACGGAGGTTCAGGTGTGTTGGTGTCGTCGTCTTCGTCAAGGTTTTCAGAAGGGATGTAGTCACCGCTGGTATCGTTGTCCTTCTCCTCAGCGTCGTCCACATCCATCCTGCTTTCATCCTCTTCATCCTCTTCCTCATCATCCTCTTCATCCTCCCAGGCAGAATTATTGTCATCTTCCTCAATACGACACCAAAACAGATCTTGATCAATTTCGTGGTCCCGGTTGAATTCTGGGGGAGATTCGGCTTCGTCCTGAAAGGGTGAGATTCAATGAGTTTAGTTAGAGGGAAAACTAAATGAGCTCACGTAGATGCGAAAGTATTTATGGAAGTTGGCCATTTGGGCTGTTTCAAGGAGCTTGTATGCTAGTTCCTCGCCGTCGCGTCGACCTTGATGTAAATATCGAACAAAAGAACATTGAGGAACAACAGCCAGCTGTCGCGAACAGCATCAACGGGCATATTTTCCACAATGGCAGCTCCAAGGGTGAAGATAAGCCAGTCGTCCAGAAGCACAAGCTAATAATCAGGTTTTAAAGGTAACATTGCTCCGAGCGAATGAGTCATACATTGGTATCAGGATTCCATTGACTGGCAAGAAGTTTATTTAGTATGAAGGCACCATTGTCATGTACTCGAGCAGTAGCCAGACATTCAGCAAAAGCAGATGCAAAGGGTTCGGCGCCAAAAACTTCGGCATCATCGGAATATAGACGGAGTTGAGGGGACCAGATTCGGACATGATTTGGACGCTGATGACCAGGCATGAAGTACCAGAGTACACGGGGTACAAGCTGTGTGCAGAGAGTTAAAGTCAAGACAAGTACACGCTAAGTACACGCCGTACGCACATGTTTAGAGTGAGGTATAAGAGTGGCTGTACACTCTTAACACACATGTCGCCAGCCAGGCGAGCACTGAGGACCGAGCACCGAGCATTATAGGTTACCAGAAAAAATATTGGACTACATAAGTATTAACTATTTACTGTACACTTACAAATTACCGGACCAGCGGTAGGTATGCAATAATACATTAAGACGTCACTGTGTGCAATATAAGTATGACAGTGGGGAGAGCGAGCAGGAAAGAATGTACTGTAACTCATGCGATCAATGTGGTCAGGCAGCTTGGGCACAGCGACTGTGAACCTTAATTGGATCGTGGTCATCACTTGCAGGTCGGTCTCTGATCGCGACGAACGTCACCGCAAGACCCTTGGTCCCTAATTGACCCACACGACTAACATTTATCGTGAGCTTGCATTATCATCATGCTTTGAATACCGCACTCACCCGACTCGGTGGAGGTAGCTGTCAGCATCGGGCAGGCAGTTGTAATCTATAACAATGTTGACTCGCTCGACATCGATCCCACGGCCGAAGATATCGGTAGCGACTAGTATACGCTTCTCGAACGCCTTGAACACCGTGTACCGGCTGATACTGTAGAACGAGTAAATAAATGCCATTGTACACCGACCAGTGAGCACGTACTGCTCCTCCTGCATAAGTCCTGAATGGATACTGATACTTGGGAAGTTGCACGAAACCAGAAGCTTGTCGAGCTCGTTTGCCCGTGCCACGAATTTCACAAAGATGACGACCTATCTCTAAGTTACCATCATGCTCTTTCGATGTCGACAAGGTGCATACCTGGTTGAATTCTAACAAATCCAGCAGTTCGTTCAGCTTCCTGTTCTTCCTGGTCTCCTCGAGTTCTACGTAGTGCTGCTGCAGACCGTGAATGGTTAACTTCGTCTTGTCATCCACGAAGATTTCGAGGGGCTGATAAACCATTAGACCACAGTCGATATAAGCCCAATGAAATGACATACGTTGGCCATGAACTTCTTGGACGTCCCTTGGATCTCCTTTGCCAGTGTGGTGCTGAACATCATCACTTGTTTGTGGTGAGGGGTGGCCCGGAAGATTTCTTGAACATCGCGGCGCATGTCTAGTGGACGGTGTCGCAAGTTAGATGGGTTGCTTGGGATGAGGCGGCAACGAGAAAATAGAAGAACCAAGGAGAACCAGAACAGGGAAATAGAAAGTGGAACTTGGGGGTCGGAATCCTCGGTGGCCGCTTTCGATGTGCGTGTCCTTCGAGTAGTTCTTCAATTGCGCCGGTTTCCGTCGTCCTTTCGTGACATCCACCAACAACAACTACGAATGCATGCCCTCCAACCCGCACCCAACCGTCCTCCAAACCAAAGGAACGCCAGCGAATGTGTGCTCAGCGAGAACGTGCAAAATAGCGGTGTGGCCAGATGGCCGACCGGTGACAACGAAGCGACGAATACAAAGAGGATATCGGATGATGTGGTCGCAGGACTAACCAAGCTGTTCGAGCATTTTGTCGCATTTGTCCAGTACAAAGTGCTTCACGTTTTTGGTGTCCAAAACTTTATCTCTCGCAAGGGCGTTCAACCGGCCAGGGGGTGGCGACGACGATGTGGGGGCATTTGGTCTTGTCTCGCAGGGTTTCCGAGTCTTTGGCCACTGGGGTACCGCCGTAGAATGTGCTGACCCGGACATCGGGCATGTACTTGGCGAAACGCGAGTACTCGTTTTTGATTTGGAAGGCAAGTTCACGGGTGTGGCAAAGAACGAGGACAGACACCTCGCCATTGACGGGCTCCAGCTGCTGGAGTGTGGCGAGGACGAAAACCGCCGTTTTGCCGTGCTCAGATTTAGCCTGGCACAAGACGTTCATCCCAAGGACGGCCTGGGGAATACACTCTTGCTGCACTGAAGGGTATTACATTAGCTGCAAGCTCTGGGGTATTTTCAAGAGCTACACACCTTCGGAGGGGTGTTCGAAACCGAGATCGCTGATAGCCCGTAGAAGCTCAGGTTTGAGCAGGAAGTCCCTAAAAAAAAAAAGGAGAGCGAGTCAGTCCCTCACTCTCTACTCAGCAGGAAACAGACATACCAGAAACCAGTCGAGTGGATGCCGGAAAAGTTTTTCTTCTCCTTGTCGTCGTCATCACCAGTGGCGCCATTCGTCGCGAGGAGTGGCCCGGAAGATTTCTTGAACATCGTGGCACATGTTTAGTGGAGCCCAAATTTTGAATCCCTCCCCTCCTCGTCGTCGGCCGGAGAAGTACGTGGTGGTGGGGCACATGAGCGAGACTGCTCAATCGCTCGTCCTCGCAACCAACACTGCAAACCACCCAAAAAAGCTCATCAAGAACCGTACCAGCCACGTGCTGTCCGCGTCCACGCCCAGTCCCAGCTGCAACTGCATCGCCAGCACCGTGTCCAGCGGCGAGCAGTACTTTATTGTGCGCGCCTTGTCCTTCTCTGCCTTCTCCACCGCGGTCGACGTACCTGCCACATCCTTTTCCTTGGTTGTGGAGGCGGACACAGGGAGGGAACATGCAGGGAAGTTCGGCGACATAATGGTGCCGGGGAATGTGCCGGGCACCTGCGCCTCCTTTTCGCGTGTAGACGGAGGTAGCCCCAGAGCAGGCGTGGCAGCCGCACGGCGGGATCACGCGGTCGTAGCCTGTTTGGTGTCGGCGACGTCGTCTTTCTCGTTGTCGGAGGTACTGGATTCGTCACCTGACGACTCGTGGTGTGGGAGGAGGGCAGCGGATTCGTCTTCGTCGTCAAGAGCGCGTGCTCGAGCTGCAGACGGGGACGTGGTGGTGGAGAAGGCGGACAGCATCGACACGAGGCTTTTTCGTGCTCGTCGACATCCACATCAGTGTCGTCCGTCGGTTGCGGGTGCCGTATTGACGTGCAGATGCGGAGGCGACGACACGCGCAACACGGGCGGGGGTGGGGTGTCCCACGTGTCGTCTTCTTCCTCGTCCTTGTGGGGAATTGGGGGCAGGGGCATCACAGGGAGGGGTAACTCCTCCGGGTCTTTGTCCTCCTCTTCCACAACGACCGGCAGCGAAGGCGAAGGTGAAGGCGAGGGGAGTGGGATGAAAGGCATCACCAGCTCCTCCGGATTCTCCTCTTCCTCTTCCTGCTCTTCCCTTTCATCTTGTTCTTCCCCTCCTTCCTCTTCCTCTTCGTCTTTCACCACACTCACCTGCTGCCAACTAAACACGGGCTCTCCTCGCGGGCGTACGTCGGCGTCTCAGGGAACACAACCTCGCACACGGGCCCATCCCACCCGTGCTTGCTGCCTTCTCCATTTATTTCTCCTTCCCAGTGCCTACTGTCTTCCTCGTCCTCGCCCTCGTCCGACTCGAACAGGTGTGCGTGTGCTGCCGTTGCGGGACTCGGGCAAAGGCAAAGGGAAGGGCACGGGCACGGGCAAGGCGAGCCCGGCAGGGTCGGCGGTATACGCTGGTGTCGGCGTGCTGGGGCTGGGGCTGGGCTCGTTGACATATGCCGGTGCCGCCTCGCCCTCACCCTCCGTGGTGGACGTGGACAGCGGCAGCGGTGGGGGTGCAGGCACCAGGAACGGAAACATATGCATTCCGCGCCCACGACTGCGTCGATCACGTGCGCATTCGGGAACGGGAACTCGTCTGCCTCTCCGTCTGCCTCTCTGTCTGCGTCTGCTCCTGCGGGCCTGTCCATAAGCGAGACGACAGCCGGCGGTGGCGGCTCGAGTGGCGGCGCTGCGCGCTCGAGCTCGTGCATCCCGCACACCACCGCGTCGATCGCGTGTGTGGAGGGGCGGGCAAGTGTGTGCGCATCCTCGTCCGCAGGGCGGTCGTCGACGTCCATGGGTATAAGGACAGGTGCAGGTTCCTGCTCGACGGCGGGCAGCAGAGACGTGTCGAGGTCAAGGAGCAGGGAAGCCTGCAAATTGCAGAGGGAGTCGGTCAGTCTCGTGGTCAGCGCCAAAAAATGAACAGACTGACCTCTTCGACCCACAGCGGCGCCTCCCTTGCCCTTGCCTCTGCCGCGTCCTCATCCCCGGCTCCTACATCCACCAACACCACCTCCACCCCCTGTCTGCGAGCGAGCGCAGCTGCACCGCCCCGCCCTTCCCTCCCCTCCCGCAGTGCCACCTATAAATGTTTTTTTCAATAGAAATTATGTGGTTTATGGTGTAGCACTGAGGTTGCATGAAAAACAAGTGGGTGGAGTCCCAGGACTGTGGTTTTCAGCAAGATGCTACATCGAGACGCAGGACTGAGACGCAGTTTGGCCAATCTGTCATCTGAGGTTACAGGTTTCACTTTGAGACGCAGTGATGTGATCAAGGGGTGGGAATGATGGGAATTTCCAACAGTGGGTATCCATGGGAATCAAAATTCCCCAAAAGGAAAGATCAAGATCCCCTATTTTTCTGAATGAATTGAGCCTTTCTGCATAGCTTTCGATTTTTTTCTGAGCCTCTAGACACCCCTCCATAATAATGATTGCACCATTGCCTATATATGGTGCATGTCAAACCATATACAGTAATTCTGAGATGTGATCAACTTTGCACTTTCACAGGACATTGTGATGACATTCCCATCATGCCCACCCCTTGGATGTGATGTCAAGGTTATATGAAGTTGCATGATGAAGTCCTCTTCCAAATCTAGCATGGAAACACAATGGGATTCTAATTTCCACCATCAAAATTACAATGATGACCTAATAAAGCAGTCAATTTGCAACTCCCCAGCAGTCATATTTCAGGCCTACCTCAAACTCAAAGGTCAGAACAAAGACAACAATATAGAGTACAGCTCATCAGACAATGACTTGGAATCCACAGTAAGGCTGGAAGCAAAAAACTTAGAATAACATCCCTACATGGTTAGATCATCTAAAACAGCTGAATTATCAGGGAAGAGCTGGTGTAGGAAATTTCCTTTTTGGGCAAAATGTGTTAGTGTCCAAAAAATGGAAAGTTATGCTCAGATCATAGAGCTCATCATGGGCTACAAGAGTCACCTATACCATTTTCCAATCAGCAGCCCATTGACCCACACAATGCGAAATACTTTCCAAGACCTGGTGCTTTTGTGCAGCATTCCATCAATTGTAACCCCAATATGGGCAGCCATCAATGGTAGAGCAGCTGTAAAACCAAATACGAACACCCATCAATGTTAAGGCAATGGCCAGGGCCCATCAATCCCACCCCAATACAGGCAGGCATCAGGTTTAAGCATTTTAAGTGAAATATGGCTATTTTCGGTACAGATAAGTCTTGCCCGGAATGCCCAAGAGGTGCCAGACCAAGCCAAGAAAAGCTGGATGATGCCCTCCATATGACAGAGAAAGATAAGGGCAGGGCAGCCCATTTGGGGATATATACAAGTTATCTTGGTGGTTTGTAAAGTCCCACAACACTAACTCCCATGGACTTTTGAAAAGTGCTTACTGTACCAGATGTGACATAATGAACCACAGTCATAAAAATCATACAAAACCTCAAAGATAGGACTCTGCATCTCACATCCCAGTGCTGCGTCTCAGTGTGCATGAAGTGCGTCTCAGATCTGGAATCACTTATTTGGTATGGACCACACACCTTAACTGTGGGTGCTGCACCACATAATATTTAATGATAAAAAAGGTCATAGCCGCCAAATCTGCCTCGCCCAGCCTCGCTTCGAATTTCCTAGTCCATTCCCCGGGTGTGGGCTGCATCTGCCGCGCGGGCACACGATGCGCGGGCGTGGGCGAGAGCAGCGGGGAGGGGAGCTGGTGCGGGTGCCCCCCTTCCTCTTCCCTCTTTGTGGGGACAGTCTCCTCTGTCACCTCCACGAGGCCGGCCACGAGGGGGGGGGGGGGGGCATAGCAGAAGGGGGCAGCAAATTCATAGACATAATATTTGTGTTTGTATTCGTGCATGTAGACGGCGAGTTTGAGATTTGGGATGCAGATGCAGAGGTTTGATCATGAGCGTGTGTGCTCCTGCGCCTGCGCTGCAGCATGGGGTCTTACCGCGAGTCGTACAGAGTTCGGGATGGGAGTGGTGGAAGTGGCAGGTGGCGGGCGTGCTAGTGGAGGCGGAAGCGGAGGCGGCGGGTGCACAACAGCCCACACTGTGGGGAGGGTGGGACAGGCATCGACCAGCTCGTGGGAGAGGTCGCGGTCGTGGTCATGTGTGTGGGAGAGGTCCATGAGCTGCATATCATCATCGTGCTCGGACACGGGTGAGATGTCCACAAGCAGCCTGTCTGCGTGCGGATGCTCCAGCAGCTGCGTTTGCGAGCCCGACCCCGACGCCGCCGTGTAGCGGTTAGAGAGTGACGAGAACGACGCCCAGCTGTGCACCATGTCCCCGGCCGCACCGAGTCCCGGCTCGAGATTGACGACCGGCACTGCATCCGCGTTGCCGTGCATGAAGCTCGGGACCTGCAGGCCGGGCGTATAAAAGCTTTTTCGATGAAAAATATGAGGTTCCACAAATGAGGTTGAGAACAACAATTTACAAGTACAAGGTATGAGGTTTTTGTGCTATTCCAGGTTGAGGTTGAGGACGAGGGGTAGGTTGAGTACAAGTTTTCATAGGACGAGCAAATAGCTTTAAGGTTGAGTACAAGTTATCATAGGACAAACAAATAACTCTAAGGTTGAGTACGAGACACGAGGTTGTATGCGGTGGTTTAGAACGAGGGTTGAGGTTGAGGGCAAGACTTTGAGAGCTGAGGAAAACAGTCAAGTCTTGATCATCATTCTACCAATCAGTTGATCAATTGCTAACCTTAGCTGTGACACTGTGACACAACAATTAAATTAGAAAATTGATAAGTAATTTGAGGTCTATTTTCTGGCTTTCTTCACAGTTCTGGTGAGTAATTGCTGCATATACTAGCTGGATAACAACTGGTATTGGTTTCCAATGCTCTTCCAATGTTTTTAGTCCATATAACTGGGTGGCCACTAGTATTTTTTATCACACACAAAAAAAAAAAAAATGGGCCCTGATTATTTGTATTAGGAAAGCGGGCAATTTATGTCAAGGTCAACACATACCCTATGATTTGAGATGATCATATGTTTATATTGTTGTTGACCCTATTCAGCATGTCCCAGGATCACAGAGACTCTGCTTAAGGCTCCTAGTAGATATTCCAGGACACATAAAGAGCTCTCAGCCAGGAACCAGGGTAATCAGCATAAACTCGAAATATGTCAACCAACTGATAGTCTGACACTTTTGGTTATTTTGTGAATTGGGCACCAAGGGGACCA
Source organism: Mycena olivaceomarginata (assembly GCA_029378375.1). Classification (NCBI taxonomy): domain Eukaryota; kingdom Fungi; phylum Basidiomycota; class Agaricomycetes; order Agaricales; family Mycenaceae; genus Mycena; species Mycena olivaceomarginata. Next base: position 53,024 of record JARKIC010001715.1, read on the forward strand.
CTGAGTGTGAAATTTTGAAGTGTTTTGATCAGGTTTTGGCTGAATGCTGTTTCTGAGGATATGGGTTTGAGAACAACTTTGGTTCCATATAGTGGTTATGGTTCAAAATACCATCTGGCCAGAACTTCACCACAACACTTCAAATAAAGCTCAATCTGAGCCATCTACACTGTCTCTTCCTATTCCCTGTGTATATTTTACACTGACTGCCAGGGGAACCCCCCCCTCTGGCCACTTCTGTGTCTGCTGCTCCAGCCCCTTTTCCGTCTGCCCCATCCACGGATCCAGGACAATCTGTCCGCTCCTGCTGGCACGTGCTATGTGATCAGGCCTGGGATCATTGTAGATACCTATGGACACATGCTACTGGGTAGTTACTGAACTGTATACAAGGTTTCACCTAGCATGGGAATCTTTATCCTTTCTTCTCTTCGGATTCCCCTGCTAGGTGCATAGTATTTCCGCTCCTGTATTCTAGTACCTATATTTATACTTCAGATTCCCCCACTAGTTTCCATGCCCTGCACCAAGCTTAAGGTTGCCCTTACACTGACATGCCTTTCATAACTTGAGCAGCCTGGTTTATTGTGTATTTACAATGAAACATCATGACTGTAAGGGCAACCTTAGGTGGTAGTTTAAGTACAAGAGAGTATGGGAGGTGCTGTGGAGTGATGTGGGTTCATATATCAGTGGAGTAATGACATCACACTTTTGGGGAAGCTTGGCCAAATCTTGGAGCAAATCCACGGCCTTTTTCAACACAATTTTTCATGATGAATGGTAAGGAGACCAACCAGGCTCCAAGATAGAAAACTGTAGAATATAGGTCATAAAATGTACATTGAAATTCAGGATGGCTGTTGTGACAAAACATCATGAAACTTGAAATTCAACATAAAAGTGTTGAAATTTATGATGAATATTTCTCATAGTGCCAGGGGAAAAAATTAATACAGTCAGGAATTATTTATATTGCTGGACCATCCCAAACAGTTTCAATCAGTTCCGTGACCATTGGGTTACTGATTGACTCCTCTACACTCATATACCCCTTCATATGCTTTGCACCAAGCCACCTGGAGCCATCCAGTGGCTATTTTGGCATGCAGTGTCTGGTGGCTACACCAGCCACAATGTCATCCAGTAACTCCACTGGTGGCTAAAAATATGATTGTTGTGTTATTTTAGCCACCATGACCGCATGCCTGATGAGCCAGCTCAGAGCCACCTGGTGGCTTCTGGTGGCTCAGCACAAAGCCTCTATTTACCTCGCATTTATCTTGTCTGTTGTCCTTGGACATCTGACACTGTACCTTAGTTACAACCCCTAGGGACTTTAGTAGCTACTTTTTAGTACTTACTATTCTAGTCTAAACTCCAGACTTATTTGTTGGAACTCTTCATGCTTCAGTCACCCTTGTCATCTCAGAACCCGGAATCTGCTCTGTGCTGACATATGGCTAGGAATACAATTTATCAAATTCGCTTTTTTTCACCATATTATTGTACTATAATAGGCTCCAAGTTGGCCTGATCAAATTCAAAGAGCTTAGAATAACATCCCTATATGGTTAGATCACCCAAAATGGTTGAATTATGAGCGAAAGAAGGGCTGATGTAGGGAATTTCATTTTTGGGTGATAGGTGTTCATGTCTCAAATGGGAAAGTTATGCTCAGATTGTAGAGCTCATCAAGGGCTACAAGTGTCACCTATACCGTTTTCCAATCAGTGTTCCAGGTGGCCCACAAAATGCAAAATACTTTCTGTGAGCCATGTGGCATTTCCATCAATTGCTGGAGAACAGAATTGGTAGTAAATCAGTTTCTCCACTTGCACACATGCTGACAGGTAAATATTGTTTCTCTTCTCAGGGGGGAAGTCCTTTGATTGGAAATTAATGTCAAATGCCTTCCACAGTTATTTCTGGATTTGTGGATTCTAGTTCTTGGCAGTGGTCTAGTAATCAAGTATTTTAGTTGCAGTTTACCATCAGCATTTACCTAATGTAGCTGCTCCAACTTTTACTAATAATCAGGGCCCTTTTTTTTGTGTGTGTGATAAAAATACTAGTGGCCACCCAGTTGTATGGACTAAAAACATTGGAAGAACATTGGAAACCAATACCAGTTGTTATCCAGCTAGTATATGCAGCAATTACTCACCAGAACTGTGAAGAAAGCCAGAAAATAGACCTCAAATTACTTATCAATTTTCTAATTTAATTGTTGTGTCACAGTGTCACAGCTAAGGTTAGCAATTGATCAACTGATTGGTAGAATGATGATCAAGACTTGACTGTTTTCCTCAGCTCTCAAGTCTTGCCCTCAACCTCAACCCTCGTTCTAAACCACCGCATACAACCTCGTGTCTCGTACTCAACCTTAGAGTTATTTGTTTGTCCTATGATAACTTGTACTCAACCTACACCCCACAATGTCGTGTCTCGTACTCAACCTTAAAAGCTATTTGCTCGTCCTATGAAAAACTCGTACTCAACCTACCCCTCGTCCTCAACCTCAACCTGGAATAGCACAAAAACCTTACACCTTGTTCTCTACAATACTGTCCTCAAACCCTGTTGCTCGCTTGCATATTTTTCAATGATAAAAAAGGTCATACGGGCGAGGCAGGCGTCGACGTGCCGTGGTGTGGCGAAACGAGGTGCGCACGCGAATCGGAGGCGAACTGCGGCAGCACGGCCAATAATCAGGTTCAGCCGGTTGTGCTCAGCAGAGTTGGTGGCAGACGACTGTCCGGACGCCGGGACAACGGCACGCGAGGGAGGAATAGCGGCCAGAGGCGGCGAGGCAAGCAGACGGGTGGTGGGATGTGCCGAGGAACGGTGCTGAGGCGGCTGCAATTTGAGTAGTGGAGGATTGTCCGGGGGAAGAGACGGGTAATGGAAGTAAGCTGTGTGCTGGGGACTCGGCGTTTGGGGACCTTGCCAATACTCGCCTGCAGGGGATATATTTGGCGGCGGGTACGGAAAGGCGTACATGCTGGGTACCATCATCATTTGCTCGAACGTCCAGTTCTCCATGTTCATGTTTATTGCGGGAGTGTGGGCTTGTGGATCATAATCATACAATGGAAGTGGCGACGTCGGAGAACTGGGATACCCCATACCGGGAGGTATTAACTGGTTGGGGTGTGGAGGGCTGAGTTGGTGTGCATGAGGAGGTGGTGGTTGCGGTAAGAAAGTGGACTGATGGTGGCTGTGGCGTCCGGACCGAGGGCCGTCGAAAACACCGATGTGCAAACACATTCGGTGGGGTTGTCGAGGACGTGTTGAGGACGCGTCGAGGACGTGTTGAGGAGAAGACACGTTGTATCCACAGGGGTTGGTGGACAAACAGTGGCTTGAGGAGAGATTAGCACAATATACAGAAGAAGAAAAAAGAGGAAGGATGTACTCACGATGAGCGTCTGAGTTGAGATAGAAATAGAATGGGTGTGGAATAAAGATCGGGAAGACCTGGGTTGGCACAAGCATACCATGTGTGTCAATCCATAGGCTCTTTGGCGAACAATACTACATGCACCCCAATGAGCCTGTGGGACAACGTGGTGGCACCAGACCAAGATCGTCAGAGTTTGGCATAAATAAACAGACGTGTTTTATACAAACACGTCGCGTTGATGTCCACGTGACCGCACCGCACGATACCGGAATCAATTCTGATACCCAAATTTAGGTGGCATTCTCTCCTTATGCATCTATATCCTAGCTTTCTGGTGCTGGTCGTTACCTTTTCCCTTGCATGGATAGACCCAGTGGCCGGCGAGCAGCCCAAACAGTGCATAGTGTGTCTCTGAGCACCTATCCGTCCATCCTTGCTCTTGAGATTCTGCCTTGCCAACAGCTCTCTTTGTCTGCCAGCTCAACGCCTTTCGGCAAACAGTAACCCTTCCTCTCCCGTTCAATGACTCTGTGTTATGATGATTCGTTCTGTCTCAAGATGGCCGCCTTTGACAATACATTAGTACCGTTGATATTTCCAAAGTTTCGTGAACAACATCGGAGACAACACTGGATGCCCGAACACTCGGAAGTGGCGGGTGGGGGTCGTTCATGTTGCAATCCACTCCTTCATTGAACCTTGTAGCTGAACATGGGTGTGCCGCTGACTGTGTGTACACCCAGAAATACGGCTTGCATTTAAACGCTACAAGCCAGATTCTGATCAACTGGAATACTGCCAGCTCGCTATATAAGTCGACATTCAATGTCAGTTTTGGTATGGTTGAGCTTCAGATCCAGGACGAAGTGTATGTGCTCTTTCTTCTTTTCATTATCGGCGAGTGTCTGAGTTGTAGTAGGTGCCCCACGCCTGTCAACGCGATTACGCTGTGGAACACCGACTGCAGCGCGGTAACTCTCAACGATCGCTTGTCGCTGTTCTCTGCATGACTGGGTGCCAAAAGATCTGATGGTGTCGGGTTGTGGCATCTCATGAGCGGTTGCCCTACTGGTTTGGAAGTCGGCATTGTGTGGCTGGCGACCTTGTAGGTTCTAATTCATTTTGTCGTGTAAGCTTGTGCTGATTTTATCGCGCCGACAACGCAGGTGTGTCGACCGTCAAAAGATGCAAAGTGCGATATGCAGGAGATGTGCACGGGCGCGTTGTTGGTATGTCCCGCAGATGTTGTGGTGCCGAATGGTTTGTTCTTGTTTAATTTCAGACGAATTTGTATTCACTTACATTCGGGTGACCAGGCAAGAGCTGCGGTTCGGACATGCCGGCTAGGATACTATATACCACATTATTGTGGAAGACATGCTAATCAAATCTGTCTTTCGCTACTTCTAAGTACCAACTAAGACTAACTTTTGCTCTTTCCAAGGTCCCTACAGCGAGGTGTCTCAGTCGTTTCTCCTCTTCTCGGACTTCCTGGGGGGCATGATCCTGAATGTTTTTGGCATTGACTTTTCCTAGTATCGCCAGACCGTTGAGCTCGTCCGTCCCGCATTTAATCCTGGACAGCATGATGTAAGAAGCCGCTATGGACACGCAACTTTCAAGATGAATAGTGGCAGCATTCAGTGAGCGACTTTGTGAGTTGTGCGCAGTGAAGCTGAAACCACCAATGAGAGGAAGTTGGTGACGAGTAGTGCTGTACATTTTCTTTCCCTTTGCTTTTTAGAATTGAATCGATTTGGAGATTCGCGGAACCCGTAGGCGATGAGGGTGCTCGGTGTTTGGATCTAGGGAAGTATAAAGAGGAAGGTCGAGATATTGCATAACGACAACCCTCTCGCACTTCATACTCAACACTGACCAAGGTTCCGCCACTGCCATTGGAGACACCGAGTTCAACAGCCATGTTATCCACAACAAAAATTGGCATGCCGATAACAAGGGCCAGCCGTCCACTGAGATCTTCACCCAGTGCTTTAATGGGTGTATTCCATGTGTCTTCAGTGTTACGCCCAGTAAGGATGGTTTTATTCTTGCCACGGCCGACTGTATCCTCTGCATAGTAGACAGCAAACTCCTGATTGGTGGCACCAGCAAATGACTGTGTCAGTAACCAGTTGTGGGTGTTCCGAACATGGTTGGTATACGTGATAAGAGGTGCACCATGGCCAGGAGGTTGTATCCACCGGAGTACATCTGAGAACTCGGGATCAACGCATGACCCAGGCGTTCCAATTTGGTACTGTTTCAAGAAATCCAGGTCATTGTCTTCTCCGGAAACCGTACAGGTTCCACGATGCAAGCGTCCAAGCAATGCAACGAAACGGGGATTTCGTTGTCGCACCACTTCGTCCAGGATAACACAGTTTTCGATGGTCCAATAATTCTTTATTGCAGTCAGCTTTTGGCGAACAGCAAGATTCAATGCCTGAAGCTGGCAATCACTCCGGTGTAACGACACATAGGTGCAGTCAAAAAGTGGAGTGGATTTTGGACCGGTGAGCTGGTACTCGTCTCCAGAAAGAATGAGATCGAGATTGCCAAACGGATCATTGTTACATCCTCGGGCAAGGTTGATATTCCGGGAGGCTTTTTCGAAATCGTCACATCCGAGAAAGAAATACTCATCAATGATGAGAGTACGTGTCGCTTCAAGTCTGGAAGTGAGTGCCTTGAGTGGTTTAGAGTTATTCTTTATGAGATCTGTGTATTTTGTTCGAAGAGCAAGTTCCTGATGAGTCGTAGAGCCATGGATATTGCTGGCGGCTACCCCGGTAGGTGCCGTAAAATTCAGCTCTGGCAGTATTCCAACTTCATCGTAAAAAGCTTTGAGAGCGTCGTATACGTGTGACTTCCCTGCTCCACCAGGACCAGCAACGAGGAGACAGAAAGGATTACGATCAGGATTAGGTATCAAGCACTACATCCGATTGTCGACTTTGAGAAAAAAAAAACAACCGTTGCTTTTGGTTCAGCGTAAATTTATCGCTGATCGCAATAGCAATTTTTTTCCACTCAGCAAGCAGATCCCAAACACTGCTGCCGCCATGATGAAGACGTGAGATACATGCTCGTGCCAGTGCATTTTCTTCGGCAAATGTGGTGAGTCTGGGTTCCACCGGACTCCGGTGAGTAAGATCTCTTTGACCTGAGGCAGCTATCGTACTAGTCGCTAGGATGTAACATGTCAGTAATTATACTGAATCGCTGATAGTTATAAAAAAATACCTTCTGCGGCATGTTTTTGGAGAGCTACAGCCTTCTCCTCGGCAAGCAGAAGTGCGGCAGCTGAAGCACGGTCTTGAGCCATGCCATCGTGGGATTCCAGCATGCGTCCTTTCAAAAGCCTTCCAATGTCATCCGGAGGAATTGGAACGTGATAGAAATTTGCTGCACTTGCAAGTGCAATGGCCGCATCAGTTGTCCTTTGAGTATGTGCTGCACAAGTTTCGGTGTATTTCGTCAGGTCGTCAGAATCTGATGGATCAACAACATCAGCTGGTACAGTAAGTACTTTTAAAAGAACCATGCTATGGGCCCAACCGGCTTTTTGTAAAAGCCCCATGCTAGTTGTCAAGTACACCTAAAAAGCCTTTAAAAAGGAAAAATGCGCAAAACAAGAATTGAACGGGTGACCACTAGATAATATTATTATCCAGCATTGTTACCACTACACCAAGCAAGTGATATTGGGCCAGGAAGCTACCCCAGCTAGGGTAAGCCTAGGCTTACCCTACCTGAGACTGCTAATACCCAGACCTAGGGCAGGCAAGCTGCCCTAGGTCTTTGAATATTGTTTTTCACTGTTTATTATGTGTTTCACAATATCTACTAACTCTAACTAACACTAACCAACCCTAACCAACCCTAACCTCTAACCAAAATAATAAATATACCTGAAGGCAAAGGCACTAACCCCTAACTCTAACCCCTAACCCGAACCCTAACCACCCGAACCCCTAACCAGGCCCTATGCGGGCCCTACAGGGGTGGTGCAAGGCTTATTCTGAATTTCCATATTGACTATAGATTAATGTGGCTGGCAAGCTGTTATAACTATGATAGTGTAGTGGTTAATACCATGGCCAGAATGATGGTCATCATGGAAAGGTTTTTGGTTCAATCCCCGCTATGGACTTTCTTTTATTTCTCCCTTTTGGAACTGCTTGACAACTAGCATGGGGCTTTTACAAAAAGCTGGTTGGGCCCATGCCTGGGTTTTTTAAAAATACCTACTGTACCTAGTGACAACATGGCCAGGCCCGACTGGTTCGTCTGTGTCGAGTTGACCGAGTTGCCAGTCTAAATCACTGGCCAGCTCATCAAGCACATCGTCTGCTTGGGAGGAAGTCCCATGTGAGGTGTTAAAATTGGCTTGTCTGGCTTTGTATTCAGCTGAAAAATCTTCTGCCGCCAAGCGACACTCCCACTGCTCCTGCATGCAGTCCATTAATTTGATTTTGTCTTGAGGCAGCGACACCAGAAGGGCAGCGAAGGCATCGGTCCACGAAGTATTTTCGGATTTCAGAGGATTAGCTGCTGATCTGTTCCATGGTCGGAACAAAGCAAGCATGACAATCGCATATCGATTGGCTTGACTGTCAATGTTGCATCGAGGAATGGGAGTCCCGGAAAGGACAGAAATGCAATCAATCTTTCGCTTTCGTAGGCCATGTGTTCCAATTTGTGGATGACCGGGCGCAAAGCGAAATTGATTTGAGATATCTGTTATTCAGAGAATTAGATTTTAATACACAAATAATGGAGGACACAAACCAAGGACATTGTCGTCGTCCATGTCATCCATATCGTCATCCACCTGGACAGACTCTTTGCCTTTAGACAACCGAACTTTCTCGTACCCAACGCACTGATCCCACATCGGGATATCTTCCAGCTCTGTCGGTCTGAAAAGAATGTCATAGACAAGGGAATTGAGCATTGGAATGGCATGTTCATTGAGTAACACCATTGAATCTTCAAGATCCACTAGATCGTCCAAATTATCATGAATGTCTTCTTCAGAATCGGTTTCTCTGAATATGAAATGAGTGTAGTTCCATTTCAAACGAACTCTAGATGAGAGGCTTCTTCCCTGGACATCTCTTCCTGGGACGCCCCTTCCTGGGCCTCTTCTTCTGGCTTATCAAGGCTGCAAAAAAATTAAAGAAAGTATTGGAAGACAAGTATATATAGTGCGAACCTTGGTGTTAGATCTGCTGTTTTCTTGGTATACGGAGGGAATTCATTATCGGAAAGCCAGGTGAGCAACTTTGACCAATAGAAAACCGCAAATTGAGCGTCTGTGACGTGGTTCCCAATGCCTAGAAGGGAGCAGGCAACCTGCTGACCGGACAGTTCTCTCCGACCATTAATCTGGTTTAGGGTTTTCAGCAGTAGTTTCCGACATCGCTCTTCTTCCGACGAAAGTGGGCCACCTTCTCAGAGAAGTTTCGTTGCTGCAGCAAGTGCACTCATGATAACAGCTGAGCTAATATCGGATTTCGCTGTATACAGTGTCATGTAGATGCTGAGAGCCATTGCGAGCAGGCCTGATCCGATGAATTTAAGATCTGTGTTGCATTGAAAAGAACTGCTGAGCATAGGATTGTACCCCACAACTCTTCCATTGTCCCGTTTCAAAGATATTTTGCCGTTTTCATCCATTACAGTGACAGGAACCAGGTCGACGGGGTAGTTGAATCTGCAGAGACGATCGCGCGCTTGATCATCAAGGGTGACCATGGAATATGGGGTTTTTTTGTAGCATGTCTCGTTGTGTGCATGAACCTGACCGGATGCATCGAGGATCTCTCGTAGAAATTGAGGTGACGAGATGTCAAAATTGGTGTCATCAGGATGAGGGGGGCGACGCATAAGGCATTGTTTCTGAATGAGCTTGGATGGAGAAGCAATGGAATGGGTATTGGATGGAAGATCGTGCCTGATTATACTTTCCATCCATGCAAAGAGTTGGCGCTTGAAATGTTCATCTGCTACAGCTTTTTCTTGAAGAAGTTTGGGAGAAATAGTGCCTGTAGTATATCAATAAGTACTAAGATTTGAAGGTTACAGATTAGAACTTGTATACCTTCTAGCCAGATAAGAATGTGCAAGTGAAGGGAACCTCAATTTTGAGCCTCAAAAACCCCGTAGTAGTGTTTGACTCGACCGAAGACACCTCGTTTGCATTCCCTCTCAAATCCAAGGAAAACAGAAGTGAATTGGTCTACCATCAACTTGAAGAACTCGGCTCCAGCGATAGGATTCGCTGCAAGCGATCGAGCACGTTGGAAGGATGTGAACTGAGAGTCAACTTCGCCAAGAAGGCTATCAATATTGATATTGTGACCTGCAGTAAATGCGGAGAGGGGATTCCAAGTGTCTGCTGGGTTTAATGTGAAAAAGAGACTTAGAGTTCCTGCAGATCGATTAATGGCCTGGATTTCTTCCCGCATTTTCAAGATTTCAGAGGCCGAGCCTTCAATATGGTCGCTGACATAGTTGACATATCGTAGCAGCTCGAAGATCGTTGATTCAGCGGGAGTTGCCGGAGTGTACTTCGAGTAATCCTTTCGTGCTTTTTTTGCTGCCATTGTGGTTGTAAGGCTAGCGAGGGTATCATCGTCAATTTTGGCCATTGCAGCCATAGCCTTTGGCCACCAGGCCCGACAAACAGCTAAACGCGACTGGTGAGATGATTTTTGAACCATCTGAATGTTATGCATGGCGAATGGGAAGGCGAGATGAGTTTGAAATCGGTGATCAGCCATCTGCAAGTAGTGCTGAATATGGGACTTGAGCATGATTGGCTTGAAACCCGACTCCTTTTGGAGGCGAACTGGGTCATCAAACATGCCCACACCATACGGAAAGAGCACTGGCCATAACATGCCGTAGACATTGGGATTGTCCCGGACAGACAATGTATCGGCCATGATGGAAGTCTTGGCAAAGGACGCGCCGGCCTTGAGCCGCCGCAATGCCTCAACTTTCCGACTGTCTAGGTCAATACCAGAGTTCTCTACGTCAAATGTCCCAGTGACCGACAGTGGGATATCCTCGTCAGACCCTAAGTGCTCAGCAAAAATAGCTTCTGTGGTATCAATACCATGACCTGTATAGGTTGCATTCTGACCGCGGATGGTCTCACTGTCAGACTGATGCTGCACCAGAAAAGGCACACAGCCATCATCATCTGCAGGATATTCCGCCAGGGCTATGAGGTCGATCTCGATATTGTGATAAAGGGGATTGTTTTCCTTGAGCCAATTAAGGGCATGAAGAATATGTCCTCTGCGTACAAGGAAAGGTGTCCGTTTGAACATATCGGCAGTTGCTTCGTGATTATCAGAGACAAAGATAATTGCAATCTCGTCATAGAGAGTGAACATCGGTCGGGGCAATACAGTGGCCAAGGTGGAAATTTCATGCGGATGGATACACACGTTCCCAGATGCAGACCACTGATGAAGAACGGGCGGGCCAGAACCTGCATTGATTTTTACCCAGCATTTCGTTGTGTGTGCCCGGGCGATTACTAGTTCTTCGGTATAAGTAAGGCTGCTTAGTTCGGGAGGTATATTCCCAATCCAGCAGCCATTCGCCCAGCCGTAGAGTGGAATTTTGAAAAATTTCCGTCCCTTGACACATGTGGCACATGTCGAACACGCATGATAGCGGCCATCATAGATGGAATGAGACTGTATCCTCTGCTGGTTATAATGTACACGAAGGATTTTCATGGCGGCCTCAAGGAGGGTAATATCAAGATCGGAGATGTCCCAAATCTTGAGATTGTCGACACGCTCATTCCGGTTACAAAATGAACAGGGCTTGCAAAGAAGAGCAGCCTTTGTGGTCTGAGCACGGTGTTTGCGCACAATCTGTAGAATATAAATGACAAGAACAAAAGGCCTGCACAGTTTATAGTACCTGGTTGAGAGACTCATTCGATTCCACCTGAGGCCATGAATTTGTCCACAACGCTCGGTCCATTTCATCGCTTTCACGATATTTACGTTGAGCTTCCTTCCGCTGAAGCTGGCGGTGTGCAGTTTGAACCTGGTGGTGTGCAGTTCGCGAAGGAAAGCCCGAAGATCTGTCTAGTAATGGCAATACAGTGCTCTGGCCGGCATCCAATTGTCCAGCCGATTGAGCATCTGCAGCACGAACTAAACATGACCAGATGCAAGAATGATCTCGCAGTTTAGACATCAGGACTGTCTTTGAGCTTCGGGGTACATCGGGTGTATCGTGTTCAGAAGCAACAGTAAGAAGGGCGGAATAGGAAATGCATGGTTGATTGAGAACATTGTCTAGCATAAAGCGCAGAGTAGATATCTTTTGCGCATCTGACAAATAATAGGCAAAATTTGTGGAACGAGGAGGAGGTTCTGTGAAAAGAAACAAAAATAAATTAGAAAGGAAAGAGTATACCACCCAGCAATTCCAAACCCTCATCTAGAAACAGTAACAAACCTATATCCATGTCATTTGCACAAGACGGCCCAGTTTCGCAGACTTTGCGACGTTTTTGAGGATGCGCAGAAACAGGAATGAAGTTATCCGTCCGACGTTTACGCAATTCAGAGGTGGATGCTGTCAACATTGCAAAACCGAAGTCGGTGACAGTGGGAGCTGAAGCAGTGTTACTTGAATGTATATTATTTGGTTCATAGCTCAAAATGGTAATAAATGCAAGTCATGTGACGTATTTGCGACATTTTTGGTCCTCCCCCCTCAGACTCCCCCCAAAATAGGCACATACAGGATAAATCCTGTTTGTGAATTAGTACACGAACCCTGAGCGAGACCCTCACGTCGTCGTCCTTGAACTGTCTCATACTTTTGACGGCAACACTTTGACCACCCACCAAGCCTTTGAAGATGTCCCCAAACCCCCCACCCACCACTTGTGGACCCACTTTCTCCAATCCGACAAGAGGAAAACAGGTGGGATGGAGTCCGCATTCGCCAGAAAGTCTTAAGAGGGCTTTGGAAATGAGCGGCCTAGACCTCAATTCATGGGATGAATCAAGAAGCTGATAAGCCTGAGGGTCAGCACAGTGCGATGCTGAGCGGAAGAGCAAAAGGTGACGTACGTCCTGCAACAAATCCAAGAGCTGTTGAGCAATCACACCCCGACAACTCACAAAGTGTTTGTAAGTCGTGCGGTCCGACAATAACGAGTTTATCTGCTGGAGGACACGGGTACTATCCTGAGATAGTCGGTTAGACACCTCTACTGCCGAGGCTCGATGTAGACTGGAGTCCTGAGGAAATAACTCAGAGAGGAATGTCAGATGCCTGCATCAATCCCACCTTTAAATACTTGAACATAGTTTGCACCACAACGCGATAGTTCGCAAGACTGGTTAAAACGTCCATTGTTTCGACAACTGAGCAATTTCGTTTGACGGACTGCAAATATGGTGTCCCTTTAGGTGTTTCGCAGACAGACGTAGACGCACCCATCGTGCAGTCTAACAGTGCGAAACACACATGAGGCAAAGTTCCGTTTAGAACATTACTTATTGTTGAGGGCGTGCATGACACGAGCGAACCTACTCGATGAATCTCAAGCCATGGGCCTGGATGTAGTAGATCCTGATGTTTTACCTCGGTCGAGAGATTTGTGCTGTTGATAAATTGAAGGGTAGTCTCTGCCTCCAACATTTCCCGAGCGCGTAAGCCCACAGCTGATGCTTCCTGAGCCGGTGTGGGCGTGGGTGAAATGGACTCGGTCTGAGATTAAGGAAGCGCCCGATATAAATACAGGCGCCTATTGTCAAGAGAACGACACAGCATCGGAAAAACGGTGCTAGAATCGATCCAGGTGTTGCATCGCCGTGCCATGCTTATGTTGATTCCACGTCACCAGAAATACTGGTGGGCAAGAGAGGTCAAGCTGAGGTAGCGGGATGCTTAAGGAGATAAGATTTAGGGATGTCCCAATCAAATGCGTGCATCATGATATAGATTATGTAAGTTGATTTGCAATAGACGTGGACAAAAAGATACGAATTTCTTTCGAAATGCCTGAGTGCGGGCAAGGGAAAGCGTAATCTCGGCTCCAGATCTTTACAGGGATAGTTGGGGCAGCGAAATAAAAAAAATCAGAGGCAGCCATCACCCCGTAAAAATCTGGTGCACTTTGGTCGAGAGCCTTGCTCTTATTCATCACATATGTCACAGTGGGTGCTCAGGCAAGTTTTGGCATTTGTGAATGTCTGGTAGTGGAATAAATATATTGTGAGCACACAGGAGGTCATACTTCAGAATACATGTTTGCTGCTCAGGCCTCAGGCCCAGTGAACCCCATTGTCCTCCAATGCCCGGATTTTCCTCTCCAGCTCGTGTTGCTCTTGGATTACGAGGCGAACAAGAGGGCCATCATAGGGTAAGAGCCTGCCCAACTCTAAGCTGGATTTTGCTCGCAAAATAAGGCAGTTGGCAAGTTCGGCATAAGAGTCCCCAAAGGACATGAGGAACGTTGGAGAAGGGACGTTGAGATGAAGATGGACAGAAATCATGAGATAAAACTGCACAGTTGGAGGGGGCAGTAAGACCTAACAGCAAAGCCATGTCCGTGGCGGGTATATCTGACCACGAGAACACACAGAGGGAGCATAGCGGGTAGATTTCACTGCAAGAGCACACATTGAGCGTGGCGGGTGGATCTGGATTCCATGGCGAGACTCCAAAGTGAGCGCGGCAGGTATATCTGACCACGAAGAAGAATAGGCGTGGCGGGTGGATCTGACCATGGCCTGCGAGTTGCAGTCAGATGTGGCCGCCGAGGTCTTATAGAGAGGATACTTGGCGGTAGGAAATCACCGCTGGTGACCGGGCTATGATATCTGTCCGCCATCAGTCCCATCATTCCGCCGGCTGAAATCATTTATAGTGCATGATACTACAGCGGGCTATCTGTGACTTAGGCCCAGTACTCAGTACTACTGTTACATCGTGTTTGCTTCGATCTTGTTGCGGGCCGGTCCGGCACGAAACACCGGCTCTCTCTGTTCGTACCTCACTTCTCACATGATGCATGATGTTTAGCAACGACTACGACTTGCCGCACGACGCTAACAATCCAACCGAAGTTCACTTGAAGTTCATGTTCATCTGCCTGACTCTCACAAAATATTCTGGTACTTGTGGCTGATTCGATGCATTATTCCTCAGTCGATGAATCAATAACTCCGGATGGACCTTTGGCCTACCACGACGGACTCCAATTCCCTTCTCGAACATGGCTGTCAACACCAGAAACAGTCCTGTTTGTCGGTTTAATCCACACTTCCCGCGGAGCTGGAGCAGCTGCTCTTAGAAAACCACAGCACTAGGATACCCCCAGCACCGTGTGCTCGTTCGTTAACTCAGATCATGGACGGTGGCTGAAATACAAGCTGGGGCAGAAGAAACGTACAAAAAAAACTCGAAACAAAAGACGCCGAGGATGACTACACCATGCTAAATGTTCCAGTTGTGCGTTCAATGCAATCGCAAACAGTCTTCGTCCGCGCAAGAAGTGTAGAAGAAGGCTGTTGCAAACTCAGACATGATGGAGGTCAACTTCGCGATGTCCGACGCCCAAATTTAAAAGCGGCTCCAAAACTTCGCAAACACAATTGCAGCATATTTTCAAGAATCAAACAGACACAGTGTTTGTAATTAGTCAAGTAAAAAGCGCGCGCGCTGTCTCCTGCAAATCAAAGATATTGGTCCTGCTGTTGCAGTGAGGAACGAAGGGAAGGTATCATAGAGCAAAGTGACGGGAAACGAGATTGGAGCTGGGGTTGTGGTGTCCGAAGGGTCGAGTATGATAGCCGGTGCAGATAAATGGAGGGTCTCGCTTTGGTCCTGTGTCCAGAGCTCGACGTGAATGTTTTTGGAAAGACTTTGACGATGATGACTAAATTCACCTAGAGAGAACAATCATTAAAACCAAGCAGATGACTGACTGCTAAATCTCACCGGCGGGGGGCCCTGCATGGACAGCCAGCGCGCTGCATCCTTACGCAGTTGAGGTTCGGTTTCGGAAACCCCTACTTCAATGAGCACAATTAGCAGGCCATGTGGGCCACGCGACACTGGCAGGAATGAAGAGTCCGGTTCCTTGAATAGATTGTTGTCTCTGACACCTAGGAATGCTGACGATGAAAAACTGAAACATGATTGAGCTGAATAACGCACGGCCAGCTCCAACGTCCATGATTTCGAGGTTCCTGACGCCAGTGGGGCCATGCAGGGTGGCCCGGTTTTCCAGCTCTTGTATGATCTCCCTCACCATGGCTTGCGCGACAGCTTCGTGCTGTGAAGTACACGCGTATCACACTTGGACTCACTGGCAGCTCCGTCTTGTTAAAAGTGCATGCCTAGCCGGGGTTCTCGGCGGCTTCGGGTGTCAGGTGTGAAATGTGTCGCAGCAGCGCCGGCCATTCTTCAAGAGTATCATAGAACAAGAGCGGCCAACGAGGCTTAAAAAGTAGGAAAATTTGTGAGCCACACGGTGGAGATAACGAGATGTATCCTGAGTTCATGAGGCGCCGAAGAGATTGAAAAAGAAAGGGCTTGATAGGAAGAACACGGGCGACATGAGAAGTAGAGGGCGAGAGAATAAGATATTTGCAGCAAAGCCTTGAAAGAATCCCTCGGTTTCAGGCCTGATCTTGCCGCCTGGAATTAATGATTTCCTGAACCTGTCGCTTCGGCCATGAGAACGCAAGACGAGCTGGAAATCCTCGAGCACAAGAGTTGCAAAAAACTAATGAAAACTAATGCAGTGGTTGGATCATTGTCGTCTTGATTCTTAAATGTCACTGCCACACTATGTGCATCGACCGAGACTTGGCCATAGGCTGGAGTTTACGAATACAGGCGAACACGAACCGCCCGGAGTTTGAAAAGAATGATGGACATTCGTCAGCGCCTTTTGATACATCCATCGGCGCCGTTTCTTTGCAGGCGCCATGTCAGGACCAATGTGAGACGTTGGCAATTTTCTTGTGCAATTTACGACAGGGAATGAGTGAGCTATGGGCATTTCTTTCTGGCTGTTTTCAGGCAAAAATTGAGGGAGTGACAGATCACTGATATCTCGGTGTATCATCTGACTCAAATTTTCAAACTCCGAGGCGGTTCATATTCGCCTGTACTCGTAAACTCCAGCCTCTATAGTATACGTGATCCTGAACGACTATCTTCAGAAAATCGTGCAGTCTATACTATAGAGGCTGAAACGAGCCTAACTCGGCCACTCTGAGCCAAGACCTCTCCTTTTTCTTGTAAACGAGGTTGCTGACCCATTGGGAGTCTTGTTGACGGTGAAATGAAGCTGAGGTTTCAGTGGGAGGACAGTTGTCAGTTACAGCTGATTGCGGAACTTAGGGTGCCGATCATTTATTTTCTTTTACCAATCGAAAATCTGTCCCCCAATAAATCCCTCGTATCTCCCGCAATCTCGCTATAGCACGACAAACTCAAATCCATAAATTACTTACAGTGCCGTAACCTACTAACACCTCTTCATCTAGTGCCTCCGTGTCCATGTGTCCGAGCCCTGCTCCGCACCTGCGCGTCCAAGCCCTGCTCCGCCCTTGCATGTCCAAGCCCTGCTCCGACCTCGCGCGTCCGAGCTACACCACCGTTTGTGACAGATGTTTTTAAAACATTGCTAAGTTTGAACATTCCCACAATAAAGTAAAGCCAATCCCTGGAAACTTTCTTGCCGTTGACACTCCTGCCTTCTCAAGAACAGAGTCAATAGCCTGCTCTTTGGTACTTGTCAGCGATACACAATGATGTTGCCCCTCGAAATCGATGCAATACCAATTGGTTAGGCCGCGCGATATCTTTCGACAACACCTTCTCGAAGATCTCAGAACCACCATCATCAAACTGCAAATGACCTAGAGAAAGAGGAAACCAGTATTACCCAGATGCATAGCGAGCACAAAAGGGATACATGGTGTACTCAGAACAGTTGCAGGAAGCTTCATTCAGCCAGCATGTGGACTCTCGACAATTGTGCTCTCTCAAGCTCCCTCCTGGTGCATTGTGCTACCTGTTGTCCATGGTTACAGTCCCGAGCAACATGCTCAGTCTTCGACCCTACAAAAATTTGGTTGATTGACCTGGAACTCCTCTTCCCCTATTTGTGCGGGACGTTCAGGGTGATATACTCATCCCTGGTTCTGCCCAAACTTCCCTACATCTTACGCAGAACTTGTTCCAGAATGCCCATGACTCGCTCAATTGATCTCCATGAATACTGCTCTGTTCTTTTGCAATCTAATACTCGCACTCGCCCACTATACTTTACACACCCTGTACATTGATCTAATCCGAAACTCCTTAAACACCACCTCGCCGCTTCGTGCTCCGCTTGTATCGGGGGCCAGATCAAAGCCATGTCTGCATGCCTACCCCTCATCCAGGGACGTCTCGACCGGACTGCAGAGCCCGTGTCCATGAAGCTGCGCGACTATTTACGGGTCCCCATACCGGCACATCGAAAAGCTCTTACCCGCCTTCTACTCGCCTCCCACCCCCTCAGGATCGAAATGCTCCGGTACAGGGAGCGTCTGAGGCTGCCGGTCCCCAAGAATGCAGGGTTCTGCCGCCTTTGCCTCATACACGTGGAAAGTGAGGGACATGCGCTATTGGGTTGCAGCGCTCCGATACTCATAGACCTGAGGACAGTATTTCTCACGGACTTGTACTCTAAGCTACCGTCTTTCCCCAGGTGTTCGCCCTCGATGGAGGATTTCGTGCGAAGCCTCATACAGACTGGGAATTTGGATGTTATACAGCGCCTTGCAAAGTATGCTTACGACGTCTTGTCACATTACTCTACCATCCCACTTTTTAGACCTGCAGGCTATATGTACAACACCTTGGAATAATGTTCATGACAGTTCATATCTGATCCTCGTCGCCAGGCCACCCTGGGGCTCCTGATGCATTTCGACTGACTCGCCGGTATTTTTTCTTTTTTATTACCGTCCTAGCTGGGGAAATGTCTGTTGGGGTACTCAGGTGCTGAAATGGTGAGGGGGTGAGGATATCCATAGCATACAATTCGATAAATTGTGTGTAGTACAGGCCCCGGCTGTTCCTTAATGGGACCGCGCCGGTATACACTTCCTTCCTTCCTTCCTTCCTGGAGGATTTTCTAAGATTTACGTCAGAAAACATCTACATAGGAGACATTGCTCAAATATCATGTAAACCTTGACTGAATGTTTTTGCAACATTTTTGGTGGAAATATCTCACAAATATGTTCTATCAGCTCAGTGACATATTTCATACAACATCTGCGACATATTTGGCCGGAAATTTCAGAAACATGTATCCCAAATGGCGGTGTATGCTTAGTCTGTTGTTTACCGTGGGGCTCGGATCGTAGTAAAACCTTATTACCTAATTGATGGCTGCACTTTCCATCATTTTCGTGTTTCCTCCGTGTGGGCCCTATAAGTATGGGCTGTTCTGCGTCCAGGGATGTTTCCTCGGGTACTAGACACTCTCTTATTTTTCTCCGATTTTTTTGGGCAAGTCTTAACTGATTTTGCGTCTCGGCCGAAATTCGATCCGTCAATCACGTGGCACTCGCAAGCCAAAATGGCTTGTTCTAGTGAGTGCATTAAACCTCATATTTAAAAATTCTGAATCGGTAAAATGTTTTGAACCACTGCAGAAGACATCATCCCCCAAAATTCTCGTCAAAATTGGTGTTTCCCATGCAGCAGGAAGAAAATCGGAACCTGATTACCTAAAATTACATAATAAGCTTTTACTGCGATCCAACCCCCGCGGTAAACAGCAGACTTCAACAAGCGAGGTACGAGCTCAAAGTTGTTGAAGTGTCTGCCTAGGGGAGACTAGTGTATGCTCCGCACACAATGGTTTATGCATTTCGACACACCACTGATTATAGTCACCAACCACCTAAGTAGTCTCTTGCACTGACTTCCCACTCGCAACCTTGTTCTGAACCAACCACCATCATCAACTGCAAATGACCTAGAGAAAGAGGAAACCAGTATTACCCAGATGCATAACGAGCACAAAAGGGATACATGGTGTACTCAGAATGGTTGCAGGAAGCTTCATTCAGCCAGCATGTGAACATCGGTCTCAATAGGGGCTCTCGACAATTGTTGTCTCTCAAACTCCCTCCCTGCACATTGTGCTGCCTATTGTCCATGGCGACAGTCCCGGGCAACGTCCTCGGTCTTTGACCTTATAAAATTTCGGTTCATTGACCTGGTGCTCCTCTTCCCCTATCTGTGCGGGACGTTCAGGGTGATATACTCGTCCCCGGTTCTGCCCGAACTTCCCTACATCAAACTTAGAACTTGTTCCGGAACGCCCACGACTCGTTCTGCTCTGTTCTGTCGCAATCTAATACGCACACTATACTCTACACAGCCTGTACATTGATGCAATCCGATACTCTTACTGGAGCTCGCCTTCGATGGAGGATTTCCTGCGACGCCTCATACAGACTGGGAATTTGGACGTTATACAACGGCTTGCAAAATACGCTTACGACGTCTTGACACACTACTCTACCATCCCACTTTTTAGACCTGCAGGCTATATGTACAACGCTTTGGAATAACATTCATGATTGTTCATATTCGATCCTCGTCACCAGGCCACCCTGGGGCTCCGGATGCATTTCGACTGACCCACCGGTATTTTTTCTTTTTTATTACCGTCCTATGGTGCAGGTCACCTAGCAGCCGCACCCTAATGTTTGAAATTTGGCGGCTTCAAATTTGATTTGATTTCTTATCCCTCTTTACAATGTGCTCCGTTTCAACATGCAAGAAGATTCTAAAGAGGAATTTTCATTTACTTCAAAACTGAGCAAGCAAAAAAAAGTTGCCTGCTGATTTGGCCGCATGCGCATATTATATTGAAAAAAGCTTGTCCGAGCTGTAAATAGGTGCAAAATGGTGCCACGGAGTTTTCCTCATCCACTGGCCTCTCAGGTGCGCGACGGTGGGATTTATATGTAGTCAAGCTGAACGCCCGCACCATCCCAACTGATTTTGATATTTTCCGAACACGAGCTTGTTGGGATGATTGAACAAAAGTAAGGTTAATAATACATTCAAAAGTAAGCCCAAAATCCCTCCAGAGGTACAATTAATTCAAAAAAAATTCTCCGGCCGATTTGGCCACTAGTGTTTGGTAGCGGCAGCTAGGTGACCTGCACCATAGCTGGGGAAATGTTTGATGGGGTACTCAGGTCTGAAATGGTGAGGAGGTGAGGATATCCGTAGCATACAATTTGATAAATTGTGTGTAGTACGGGCCCCGGCTGTTCCTTAATGGGACCGCGCCGGTATACACTTCCTTCCTTCGTCGCCCTGAAGCTGCCCCTTTCGTCCTGCCCCTTTCGTCCTGCCCACCTCGCGAGTGCCGTTCGATCAGCGAGCACCATACAGTCCGAGTGCTCAACGTTCAACACCCAGACAAAAGAAATTAGTAAAAGTAGAATATCGTGTACCATGGCCGCTTACAGCGGCCCGAGCACGCTAATTGACATCATCATCATCATCATCATCATACGACTTGGGCGTGCCCAACGCGGACGTCGGAGTCTCCGCTGACAATAGTGGGTCTCGACGGGGAACCGGCGGCAGACGCGTGTTGCGACCGCCACCGGGTTGCAAATTGACACGATGGAAGCCGTTGAGGTTCTTGGCGCCCTGTAAGACTCTCCCCTCGCCCTGTAAGAAGCGGGTCCAAGTGGCGGACGAGGCAGTCATGTCACCCCTTGGCGCATCGCCATGTCCGGGGCCTTTGTACCTTGCGGCCCATTGGGACGGGACAGGTTGGCCGGCGGGACGGGATGGAGGTGCGATGCGGGTGTCGGGGGATGGGACGTAGGGCGGGACGTGGGGGGCGGGTATCGTGAGGGGGCGGAAAGGGGACGAGGGGTTGTATCGGGACGGAGAAAGCTGGTGGCGGGAGCGGGAGACAGAGGTGGAAGTGGAGGCGGAGGCGGGAGAGCGCGGGCCGACGGGTGTCGGAGGGTGGTCTGAACTGTGGGAGCTGTTGTTGACCACAACCCATGTATCGGACTGGCCGGCGGGCCTGTCTTCGTCGCCGCTATACGGCTTGGGAAGTGGCCGACGGGAGGAGGTGTCCACCTTTGCCCGCGGTTGTGGCCGGTTCCGCCGCTGGCGCGCCTCGTCGTCTTCCTCTGACGGGACGCGGATCTGGGTGACTGCGCCCTTGCGTGCATGCCCTTTGGCCCACGAAGAATTCACAGGGATCAGGGTTAATCGGCTGGTTGGATCATCCAAAGACCATTGTACCTGTTCTGCATCCGTTAATGCGTCTGTCGCAACACGATCATTCCCGGTGAGTTCTTCGTGGCGGACGGCGGGTAACATTAGGCTGATCTGCCTGAGTATGACCACGGAAGGGACCCTCGGTGTCGCCCACCGTCTCAAGGGCGACCGAGACAGCATCATCGATGCCCGTCGTATTGGATGGTATTCTCCGCTCGATTTCGGCAATCGACGGGAGCAGCGGCCACTCCTGGATAGAACGGCGAAATTTAGCAGAGTATGAGTCGTCCCAGTCGGGCGGAGATCGGTTTATTGTTTCCCCAATCGGCTGCCTCAGGCGTTGGAGAATGACAGCCGTCGTGGGTCGCTCATCGGCTTTCCGGCGCCAACAATCGTCGACAAGAGGCCAAAGGTACTCTGGGAAGATGACTTGTGGTTTTGAAGGGCGAGCCCCATTGATAACTTTGATAGCGACTGCCATCTCGTTAGGGATTTCATAGAATGGTATTTTCCCGGTCAAAATCTGTCCCGAGGTTGATTTCAAAAGAAGAGAATGTTCGCCCTTCGACATACCTCATAGCATACACACGCGAAAGCATAGACATCCGAGCCGAAGTGGCTAGAACATTCATTGTCTAACAATTCGGGGGCTTGGTATCGTACAGTGCCTGCCCTACCACTGCAACTCGAAAAAGTCATCTTCAAGGACAACTCGTCGACAATAGAGGCCAGCCCGAAATCTGCGATACAGGCGCTGCCCGAAGGAGTAACCAGAATATTGGCCTGCAATTAAAACTCTTGAATATAAGTTCGTCAGAGGTGTTATCTAACAACATACTGTCTTGAGGTCGCCATGCACAACATTATTACTGTGGAGATACTCCAGGCCCGTGGCCACATCCATAATCTAGTGCATCAAGGTCAAGCGAATTAAACATGTCTATACTTACCGCGAATACCTACCAAGGCAATACGATTGATATCAGAAGGAGCATTGTTCAGAAACTTCTTCAAGTCCCCGTTCTCCATCCATGGCGAGATGAGAGATGGTCTATTGTCGAACACATAAAGGCCGAAGAATGGGAGTAAATTGGAATGCGAAAGCTGACGCCAAATGACGGCCTCACGACCGAGCTTCTGGAAATTGAGTGTTACCGAAAACCGGGATTAACTTGTTATTAGCACACGAACCTTCAGCGAGACCCTCACGTCGTCGTCCGTGAACTGTCTCATACTTTTGACAGCGACACTTTGACCACCCACCAAGCCTTTGAAGATGTCGCCAAACCCCCCACCCGCCACTTGTGGACCCACTTTCTCCAATCCGAAAAGAGGAAAACAGGTAGGATGGAGTCCGCATTCGCCAGAAAGTCTCAAGAGGGCTTTGGAAATGAGCGGCCTAGACCTCAATTCTGGGAATGAATCAAGAAGCTGATAAGCCTGAGGGTCAGCACAGTGCGATGCTGAGCGGAAGGGCGAAAGGTGACGTACGTCCTGCAACAGATCCAAGAGCTGTTGAGCAATCATACCCCGACAACTCACAAAGTGTTTGTAAGCCGTGCGGTCCGACAATAACGTGTTTATCTGCTGGAGGACACGGGTACTATCCTCAGATAGTCGGTTAGAAACCTCTACTGCCGAGGCTCGATGTAGATTGGAGTCCTGAGGAAATAACTCAGGGAGGAATGTCAGACGCTTGCATCGATCCCACCTTCAGATACTTGAACAGAGTTTGCACCACAACGCGGTAGTTCGCAAGACTGGTTAAAACATCCCATTCTGCCCATTGTTTCGACAACTGAGCAATTTCGTTTGACGGACTGCAAATATGGTGTCCCTTTAGGCGCTTCGCAGACAGACGCAGACGCACCCATTGTGCAGTCCAACAATGCGAAACACGCACGAGGCAAAGCTCTGGTTAGGACATTACTATTGTTGAGGGCGTGCATGACACGAGCGAACCTACTCGATGAATCTCAAACCATGGGCCTTGATGTAGTAGATCCTGACGTCTTGAGAGATTTGGGCTGTTGACAAATTGAAGGGTAGTCTCTGCCTCCAGCATTCCCCGGGCGCGCAAGACCACAGCTGATGCTTCTTGAGCCGGCGTGGGCGTGAGTGACATGGACTCGGTCTGAGATCAAGGAAGACGCCCGATATAAATACAAGTGCCTGTTGCTAGACACAGCTTCAGAGAAACGGTGCTGGAACCGTGCCGTGCCATGCTTATTTTGATTCCACGTCGCCAGAAATACTGGTGGGCCTCGCAAGAGAGGTCAAGCTGAGGTAGCGGGATACTTAAGGAGATAAGATTTAGGGTCCCAATGCGTGCATCATGATATAGATTGTGTAAGTTGATTTGCAACAGACGTGGACAGAAAGATGCATACAAGTTTCTTTCGAAATGCCTGGGCACAAGGAAGGGGAAGTCGAGGATTTATCGAATGGTACCAGGCTGAACCGAAGACCGCAAATCTCAGACGCCGAGTCACAACGGGTATGTATGTCGGACGCATGGCATATTATTGTCGTGGGCATGGCATACATTTTTGTGCGGGGGTAAAGAAAGCAAGGACCAGGACGACGACACGCCTAGCCACCAAAGACGCAGACGCAAACCTACGCCTAAACCTCCTTGACCTTGACGGTACCGCGCAGCAGACCGGTTCTCCGGGCGGCGATGAGACCGACTTTTTGACCGGGGACGGCGGAGCGGGCGATGGTGGAGGCTTTCCCGATGTGCTGGTGGTTTCCTCCTCCGTGGGGATGGTCCACGGGGTTCATAGCCACACCACGAGTGCGGGGCCAGCTGCGTATGCGTGTCAGACGAAGTACAAAAGAAACCAAGTTAAGACGCACTTGTAACGCTTTGCCTTGAACTTGTAGTACGCACGGCCAGCCTTGAGCAGGGGCTTGTCGATACGTCCACCGCCAGCGACAATGCCGATGGTGGCGGCGGGCGCCGCCGGAGACGGTCTTCTTCGCACCGCTGGGGAGACGGATGCGGGTCTTGTTGTCGTCGGGCGAGTGGCCGATGACGGTGGCGTAGTTGCCCGACGTGCGGGCGAGGGCGCCGCGGTCGCCGACCTTCTCCTCGACGTTGCACACGATGGTACCCTCGGGCACTGGCCGACGGGGATGACGTTTGCCGACAGCGAGGGTGGCCTTTTTGCCGCAGTAGACGAAGGCGCCGGTGTGGAGGCACTCGGTGGCGATGAAGGTCTCCTTGCGGAGCTTGTAGCGGTAGGGGTCGCGGAAGACGACGCGGGCGAGGGGCGCGCCGCGGCCGGAGTCGTGGATGATCTCCTTGACGATGCCCCGGATGTAGCCGTTGCGCTCAGCAAAGTCGAGCGCACGCAGCCGGGCGGGCGCTTTGTTCAGATGCGTGTGTGCCTTGAAGATGGCATGCGACCGCCTTTGTGCTCTGATAACCCGACCCATTTCTGTGTGAAGTGTTTAGTACTTGTAGAAAGGAAACGATAGCTTCCAACGCCGCATCCAACGCCCAGTAGTGTCCGCCCCAAGTACACCGTTTTCAAGGCAGGAAACCACCAAGAAAAAAAAAATGGCAGGGTCGACG
Organism: Mycena olivaceomarginata; assembly: GCA_029378375.1. Classification (NCBI taxonomy): domain Eukaryota; kingdom Fungi; phylum Basidiomycota; class Agaricomycetes; order Agaricales; family Mycenaceae; genus Mycena; species Mycena olivaceomarginata. Next base: position 78,349 of record JARKIC010001715.1, read on the forward strand.
GCATCCAACTGCAAGTGTCCGCATCCACCCCAAATTACACCATTTTGCTCCCGTTTTTGCGCAGAACGAGATGTATGTGGGCATAGGACCGTCGTAGGAGGCTAGAGTAGCAAAACGGGAACTTACATGGTTGTGGTGGAAGTGGCTTGAGGAATTGGGGTGATTACAAATCGAGAGCCTGCCAAACCGAGGTATGATGCCATCAAATTTCGGCTCGGACAAGAGGTGCTCACAAGTGGGTTTTTGGCCAGAGGAATATCTTAACTATTGGGTTTGGGACAGTTCGCCCGGGTCGGAGATTATTTTGTGTTCTTGAAAGGATTCAGATTTTAACTGAGGAAATTTGGCCGTGTCACACTGCATATGTCACAGTAACAACATGGATTCGTTACGTACTTCCAAGTTCCTCAGAACACGGTTCAGAGTCAGACAACTTGTATGGTGGCTTGGTGGCCACAGTGGCGCTATTCATTCGCAGCTATTCGTAGAATTTTATATATGAACCTTCGAAAGTCACTCAGTTCCGCCGCGGTTCCCATGCTTCACTCAGACCCACGCTGCGCACTCCCGAGGCATCCGGAAATCCATACGAATCACGGCGGCCACGCGCGACGATATTTCGACCGCACATATGGGTTTAAATCATAGCAACTTCTGAATCTTGATGGTGTAATTCAAATGTGGCCTGGGGGTACGGAGATTCAGCTGCAGATCCAGGGCAGTCAATAGACCCAAGTGTCGGGTTCGTGCTCGCAATGGCAGGTGATGCCACAAATAGCACTCCGAAGCCGCTCTCTGTCAGTGCAAAGGAAGTAACCGATCAAGATTTACATGCATGTTTTGAGGATAAGAGTAAATCAGAAGATATAAAGGCTCGCCGAGACCTCCAGCCATAAATGAGTCTTTTAGCCCCCACAATGTTGCCCACCCAGATTGCATTGACTCGGCTTACTCATCTATTTGTTTACACGCACACCTCATACAATCACCCTGGCCAGACACAACTGATATTCACGGCTACTGCTCCCCTGACGGCTTCTCCGGGCCATCTCTGCCGTCTCCAACCCACTCTGGCGTATCCTGTGCACCTGTAACCCGTCTGTTCGTCTGGCAGCATGATTCATCTCGATCGAAATCATCATCCATCCCCCCTCGACACAACAACCCAGAACAAGGATCTTATCTTGCCGGCAAATCCAATTACCTGGTCTGCCCTCGACGATGACTTTGGCCAAGAGGAATACCCCCACGTCCACCAGAAACAGCCCTCCGGCGCCAAGGGGCCCGTGACTCCGACAGACCCCGCTGACCCGCGTCCAGAGTCTGCCCCTTCGTCTCCAGCCAGCCCCGCAGACGGAAACTCCGCGTCTCCAACCAGGGAGCGTTCGTCCTCCCTCTCCCCCGCCCCCTCCCCCCCGCCCGTGCAGAACGCGCCCACAGCCGCCTCCACGCCCCTCAGCGAGCTCTCCCCCCCTCCAGACGACTTTGAGGACGACCCACCAAAGCAGGAGGACGCGGACGAAAAGTCCAAGGACGCGCTGGCCTCTGCCCCGGCCTCGCCGCCCATAAAGCATGATGATCATGATCCCAAGCCCTCCCAACAATCATCTTCCAGTCTTATGCCAGTCTCGTCACCATCCGCCCGTCCATCGCCGCCTATCGACTCAATTGCCACCCCGTCGGCTGCAGGAACCCAACCCACATCCCCGGTCCCTGGTGACCCGAAAGTTGTCGTCATGCTCGAGCTCCAGGAGGAGCTGTTAAAGTGCGCCCGTTACCGTCTGCGTTGACTCGGTCTCATTTTTTTTTCAGAGTATGCATGGAATTTCAGAAGCGGAGGATGGCTTTGGCAGAACCCCAGTTCCAGGCGTGAGTCTTTGAGCTTTTCGCTGCCTGTCCGACTCTAAATCCCCGTTCAGATATTCGTCGCGACTGCAGTCAAGTTTGGCGTGGTCTGCGAGTGTCGTCGATGCTCGAGGGGTGCGTACTTTGCCTCAGCATTAGTCTCATGTTAACATCCTTGTAGACTCAAATAAGGGAGCTCCCCATCATGGACCCGCCCCCACCACTGGATTTCTACTCGACAGAGCGCATACAAGAACTCTACCTCGAGCTCCCCACCGTCTTCGCAAAAGACATCGCCCGCCGCGCGTCCCTCTCCACCTCCTCCCCCCTCAAACGCGAGCGCTCCGACGACGGCATGCCTCCAGACGGGATGATGAACAAGCGCCAAAACACCGGTGACGGCAAGTCCATGTCCATGATGCCGCCCCCGCCTATCCCAGCCCCGTCGCCAACGCGTCCCCGGGCGCCTTCCCCGCACCAATGACCAACGGAACGCCCTCCCAGGCCGGCGACAACACCCTCCCACTCGGGCCCCAAAATCCCAGCATGCTCGGCGACGCGCAGCTCAGCGCCGCCGCGCGAGATCGCGCGCGGCAGGCGCAGATGGCTGCGCAGATGCGCCAACAAGGCGCCGGGCAGCAGGGTCCGGGGAACCGGCAGATGTCGCCGCCGTCGAACCCGAATCCTGGGATGGGCGGTGGCGGCGGCGGGGCGGGCGCGCCGAATGCGATTGCGGGCCCGTCAGGGAGTGGAGGGCTGAATGTCGCGAGCCTCCCGCCGAATGTGCAGCAGATGTACGGGATCTTGCAGAATCCGGCGCATCCGTTCTTGCAGTATATGTTGCGCAACCTGCCTGGGTTCCAGCAAATGCCGGTGCAGATGCAACTGCAGAAGATGCTTCAGACGCATGTTTGTGTTTTCTTTCTTTCTTTCGTGAAGTGGGGCTGACTGGACGGTTTTTCAAGGCCGTGATGCAGCGTGAACGCCAGCAGAATAGCAGTGGTGGTGGTGGAGGAGGAGGCGGGGGCTTCCCCGGGCAGACGAGTCCTGTGTCGCCGATTGCGCAGATGGGCGGAGGCGGCGGGGGGCCGTCACCACAGAACGGGATGTTCCCGATGAGCCCGGGGATGGACATGCGCGCGATGAAACTCGACACCATTATCCGGCGGGGGGCGGGGGTGGGATGGGAGCCATGGGCGCTGGGATAAACGGCATGACACCACAGCAGCGGCAGCTCCTCCTCATGCAGCAGCAGCAGCGAGGCGGCGGGGCTGGCGGTGGGATGAATCCCGGGATGGGGATGAACCCGCAGCAGCAGCAGATGGCGTTCCAACAACAGCAGCAAGAGCGCATGCGGATGGACGCGCAACGGATGGCCGCCGCCGCTGGGCAGGGCGGGTCGCCGCCGCATCCGGGCTCGCCGATGATGGGGAACGACTTCCCCGCGCTGAGGTCCAATGCGGGTATACCTGGCATTGCGCGGATCGCACGGTCGCCGTCGGATGGCGGCGCGTCGGGGGGGATGGGCACGCCGAGGATGGGGCCGACGCGCGTACCGAGCGGAGACGACTTTCAGCGGATGATGCAGCAGCAACAGCAGCGCGGCGGCCCCGGGTTCGGTGGGCCGCAGGGGTTCCCGGGGCAGCAGCCTGCGCAGGGGTGGCAGCAGAATCAGCTCCAGCAACAGCAGGCGATGCAAATGGGCGCGGGAGGCGGCGGTGGAGGGCAGTATGGGATGGGCGGTGGCGGCGGTGGTGTGCGACCTGGGAGCGGGTACGGCGGCGGCGCGCTGTCGCCGCCTGCGAGCGGGGGGATGGGGAATAATCAAAACTGGGGCGGGCAGACGCAGGGGTACCCGTTCGCGGGCTCGCCTGGGGCGGACATGGGCATGCAGCGCCATATGTCGGGGACGCCTGGGCCGGGGCAGATGCAGCAAAATACGAACCCACCGACGGACGGGGACTTTGATCCGTTTAACTGGGCTTGATTCCTTCCTTTGGTGGATTTTCTCTTCCTCTCCTCCTCCTTTGCGCTGTTTAGTTTTTACTGCTTACTTTATTTTCTCCATCGTTTCTTTCTCGTAACCATGTGTTTTCGACTGCTGTGTGGGTGCGCTATGAATTGTTGTATGCGATATGTATAGAATCCGGAAAATTCAATACAGACATGCGCGCTTGAGCGGATTTCGAGTTAGGGGCCTGAGATAAGATCAACGGACGTACATAAGCGCCGACGTCTTCAACTTACCCATTACCCAGTGGACCGATACGCAGGAAGGGCGCTCTCGATAGACTCTGGCTTGCTTGTCGTGAAGGGTGTTGGCAGAAAACGCGTCGAGGGCTTTTAAACGGTTCTACAGGACCCGATTACGACCCCCGGCGTAACCGCCTTCTCCATCCCAGCGCGTTGAAACCGGATATACACTCAATATCCTCTCTCTATAAGTAACTCAGGAGACCGAACCAAATGGGACCGCTTCAGCCTGAGAAGCGCCTACTCTGGCATCCGCGCCAAGAGAACAAGTTCGTGGTCGGCGGCGGGTCGCAGATAACGCTGTACGAATGGGCGCCGAACCAGCATGAAATACGGCACATCACGTCTCAGCATGACCTGCAATTTATGAAGGTGCGTCGGCGTACCCGCCCCACGAATCCCCGCAGACCAGCCCGCGTATTCAGACCTTCGCGTGGTCCCCAGATCCGGCATTCGAGGATCTAGTCGCCGTGGGCCTCAGCACGGGCCGTATCGACCTCCTGCGCCTCGAAGCGACGCGCCACACGCGGCGCACGTCCGCCGGGCACAGCATACTCTCCAGTGGCCCGATCGTGTCTCTCACGGCGCGCAACTCCCGCGCGTGCAACGCGCTCGACTTTTGCCGCGTCGACCCGAACTTCATTGCCGTGGGCCTCGACAAGGTGCGCGGGGACTCGAGTCTCGTTATCTACGACATTAGCAGCGCGCGCAGCAAGGTCGCGCTGTCAATTGCGAGCGGGCCGGACGCGGAGGAGGTCGTGCCGCTCGCGCGCCCGCCGCCGCTTATCCCGCGGTTCGACATCACCCCGCGCGCGGACCAGCGCACGGTGCAGCACCACGCGCCGACGGAGGTCGTCTCGTCCGTCGCGTACGTGAGCGGCTCGAACCACCTCGTGCTTGCGGGCATGTCGTTCCGTTGGTTCCGCCTGCTCGACATCCGCACGCCCGTCCCCGCCGTGACGAGCTTCGCGGCGAAGGTGCAGAGCATCGTCACGGACCCACACGACGCGCATCGCATCGCGACGTTTGGGGACGGGGGGATCAGTATTTGGGACGCGCGGAAGCTTACGGCGGGGCCCCTGTTGTCGTTTACGGAGAACGACGCGGGCGCGGATGGGGCGCAGGTGCGCGCTTCGGCGGTGTATGCGGAGATCGAGTTTTCGAGGACGCGGAGGGGAACGCTCGCTGCGCTGCACCGGGACGCGCCGTATGTCCGGTTCTGGGATGTGCTCTCGACGCATGGGAATCGTGTGAATGAGGGTGGCGAGACTTCGTCTGATGGGGACGCCGGAGAGAGCTCGTCGCTGTCGAGCCGCCTGACGAGGAAGTCGTGGACGGCGGGGCTTTTATGGACAGCAGGATCTTCTGGCCCAAGTTTGCCGCCGAATCAAAGTGTGGGCCTCACCCTTGGCAAGGACCCGGATCTTGTTCTTGGTGACACCCGGCGGAGTAAGTCGCGGTCATTGCATCTATTAACGCGCCACTAACATGTTGAATGGTGTAGCTAAACTATTCCCAAAGATTCTATCTTCGTTCGCCCTCGTGCCGTCTCCTTCTCAGATCCCCCGCCTCCCCCTTGCGTCGAACGTCATGGTGGTCAATAAAGAGGGCGACTTAGAGCTATACGCGTTGCATGATACGCCCAAGCAAGCTATTTGGAGCAGCCGCGGAGATTTAGCCATCAGCGCTGGTCAATCCTACCGCGTAGTTCCTGGTATTATGGCCGACGAGGAGATGGAGCAGGAGATGATCCAGCAAAAAGAGCAGGAGTCGTCGCTGGAGCAATTTCGGTATGCACAGCAGCAGGCCGCCATGCTGGCTGACACGAGTTCGACTTTGGACTTGAAGAGCAGAGACCGTCCACCAACATTGGAGCGAGGTAGAACGTCTCTGCCTTCTTTCGAGTCACAGCCCCCTTTGTTTGGCCGTGGAGATGAAGATGGGTTTCCGGCTCTCAACGCTGGTGTTGTGCCACCGCCTGCACATCCACGAGAACCTTCGCGGTCGTCTGCGGTCCGCACCACCGCGCCAACAGGGATATCTGCGACGCGTCCGAGCTCACTCTCTACTTCAAGGACGTCACTATCTAAATCAAGAACATTCAGTCCAGCATCAATGCGGCGCTACCCCTATGAAACACCAATACAAAAGTCGCGGTCGCAGTCAAGAACTGACCATAAGGAGACTACTAATCCCTCCCGGACCGAGCTTTCGTCAGAGGCTGTGCCGCCGACCTCTACTGATGCTGCGACAAAGAGCCGGGGTCGGTCGAAGAAGGCGAACCGCGGCGGGCACAGTCGCAGTTTGAGCAAGCTGCGAGGAATTGAACACGTTGTCGAGGACGATATTTCGATGGTTATGCGCCGGAGATGCTTGCGAGGATATAGCATCGGAAATGTGCGTGCATTCCCTTCGAGCTTCTCACTCCTGAGTGACACTTTTTTTTAGCCGTACTACAACACCTCTGTAACCCGGGACGACGATGCACCTGTTCCGCAAATGCTGTCTGATCTGTGGCTCTGGATAAACAGTAATTTCCGTGTCTTTGTTTTCGGTGATTATCACTCAGTCGGAGTATAGATGCACAAGATTTCCTGTGCGTGCCTACACCTCGATTGCACGGGTACGACTTTTCGCATCAAGGCATCATGGGAATATGGGAGGGATTTCCGCCGCTCGCCGCCACTACTCCTCACGGGGAACCGCAGATGTTGCCAGAAGTTGGGCCCGCCGCCCCGCCTGCCCATCGTAGTCTCCTGGATGTACGCGACGCCCGGAGCCGCTCTCGCTCGCGGCGTAGTAATTCGCCCGCCGATGATCTGCATGGGAACTTTCATGCGGCACTCACGGCGCTGGCTTTGCGGAGCGGGGATAAAACGTCTGCTTGGAAATTTCCTGCGGTGTCTTCGTCCAAGAATCTGCAGAGGCAGGTGGCGCTGCAGCTCTGCGGATGGACTCTGAAAGAAGAAGATTTATGGAGTAATATCAAGAGGTTTGCTCGATCCATCGTCGGGATGTCGTATATTCTAATACGATGTTTAGGTGGGAGAAGGAGGGGAATCACTCCCGCGCCGCTTGCTGGCTCGTCTTCACGCAACAGTACACGAAAGCAATTGAAGTGCTTATGCGAAGCAACGGTATGTGTTTCTGACGTCGGTGCAAGATGCGCATTCTCAGTTCTTTCTGACTAGACGAAACTCATCATATGATGTCTGGGACACTCGCTGCATTAATGCCTACGGCCGGTGGTTCGAACAGAAGCCCCGAACTTCGTGAACACTGCGAGCGCTTGATTATCCGCCTGCAAGACCCGTACTTCCGTGCGATGCTCACGCAGCTAACACTGGGAGATTGGTCCGAGGTCTTGGATGAAGAAACGCTGCCCTTCAGCGAGCGCCTGGCCATAGCGTTCCAGTTTCTCGAAGACAAGATGCTGACCTCGTACCTGCATCGATGTGTCAAAAATTCGAGCGATCGCGGCGACATTGACGGGCTGCTCGTGACCGGGCTGACGAAGCCCGGCATGGATATCTTGCAGGGCTACGTCAACCGCTCAGGTGATGTGCAAACAGCCGCGATTCTCTCATCGTATGCGTGCCCCTTCAAATTCACCGATCCACGAGCGGAGCGCTGGGTCGACGCGTATCGGGATTTATTGGACGGTTTCAAGCTCCACCACCATCGCGTCAGTTTCGATATTGAGCGCGGCGGCCTTTGGCAAGACGCTGTTCAATATGGCGATCGAAAACCTGTGGAATGGGCACCGAACCAGATCCTGATTCGGTGCAACTATTGCAACAAACCAGTGAGTAACGCTAGTCCGGGTGCTGCCCCCAAGCACAAGGTAAGTTTCAGCTCAGTTGTGGAAATGGTTCACTCGTTGACCGCCGCTTTTAGCCTACAACCTGCGCGAATTGTAGTCGGGCGCTGCCCCCGCTGTTCGATTTGTTTGATGACGCTCAGCATTGTGCCAGACGCCGCCCGCGATGTGGAATTGGCGTATTCACCTGTAAAAGGTGCGTTTGCGTTGTGTTTCGCTCGTATCCGCATTCACGAAGCTCGGACAGACACGATTGACGATGCCATTGTAATCTGCCAGACATGCAGACATGGGGGGCATGCATCTCACATTTTGGATTGGTTCTTTGGCGACGATGGGGTGCGGTCTCATGGATTGTGTGCTGTAGCTAATTGCGATTGTCGTTGTGCCGATGAATTCTGAAGTTCTCTCTACTCAGTAATTACCATTATGTGGGCTTTCGGATGATCGTCTGCCTCTTCCCAACCATGTCCTTAGTAGGCGGCGGCATTGCTTTCATTCTGCCGCATTTTAACGACAGAAGATTGTGCCCGAGTTGCTGTCTCAGCTTGTTGATAGCCCAGGCTAGTACTCAGTCCTTCGTCTACGCCCTCGCAATGCCCTCGCCCAAAGAGACAGCAAGGCTCCTAGCACTTCCTGTGATTACAGTGTCTTTTGCGATCCAGAACTGTGCTATTTCCTCCTCATGGAGAAGATAGACAAGCCTACCCTCGAGTCTATTCCAGAAGCTTACGCGGTAGAACGCGTCGCATTTGCGGGTTCTTCAGTACTGGCAGGCCATTCGCTGCTGGTTAGCACGTCCCTAGATCTTCATCCATCCGACATATCCGATGTGATGAGGAAGGCCGCAGGTCTGCTCCAGATGACCAGCGATAATGCCTCTCTGGGTAAATACTTGCCCAGTCTCATCCACACGTAACGCGGCAGCTACACTCCATGTAGGACTGAATGAGTTTGGCGAACGTCCTTCCAGGCCTCCGCTGCCGAACAGTCTGAACCATTGGCCGTCAGGCCTGCCTTACAATCAGGTTTGAGATAGTTTCGGGTTTCTGCCAGTGCTTGGGAGTCAAGGTGGGATTGCCGATGCGAATTTCGAGATTCGCCAGCGGACACATGTAGCAAACAATTTTGTAGCCCGAGCCCCGGATAGAGCACTTTCTACTCAGAATCCAGTATTCTTCGGGCTGAGCTCACCGCTTAGCGCGGTCGAAGGACTGCCCGAGTTTGCCTGACTTGAGCGATTCAGATAGAAGTGGGTGAGCACAGGCCAGAAATAGACGCCCACGCTTGATTATAACCATCTTCTCATGGTATTCACGAACCTCGGTGCGAACGAAAAGGACGCGTTTTTCTCGCTTCTGGACGAGTGAGCGCCAACACCTCGCTGGTTGTCGCCTCTTATTCGATGTCAGATACTTTGCGTCCCGCCCAGAAATATTTGGTAACTCGGACGAAGCCGAATCGAGCTCCGGAGCAGCCTCGGCTGCCGCCGCTGCGCGTAATGCCCTGGCTGCCAACCCACAGGCCACGTCCAAGTTCATATCTGGTGGTCTGCGGCAGGCTGGACAGGGCCTTCCTAAATCGAGTCCGTATTCTGCAGCTGTACGTCCGACCCTTTGGGACGCGACGATTGGTTGATGTGCACCCGCCCGTTAGGCCTCGAATCCAGATATTGCCAATGCGGTCGGGCGAATGGGTGCGGCAGCCGTATCAAGTCCCCCGCCCACACTTCCGAGACGAGGAACCGGCGCCGAATCTCCTCCCTCGTCAACACCGTCCGTCAATAACTCTACCGCCAACCTGAAGTCTGTCCGGGTGTGTAACTGCTCCTCTCAAATGTCCAGCCATATTCATCCTGTGGTTCCAGAAAATCGGATCCGATGTTGATACTACGTCAGCCAAGAATATGTTTTCATCCATTCGCAATGCCGGAAAGTCAACGCCCAATGTACCGATAGTTGCCCCTGCATTGGCTCCCCCCAAAAATAAATGGGGTCCCCCTCCCACTAGAGGTGCTGCAAGCCCACCCGCGCAGGAAGAACCAGAACCAGAGGAAGAGGAAGAGGAAGAAGCTCAAGGAGAATGGGCAGAGGCATTGTATGACTACGACTCGAAGGTACTGGATATCTCACCGCGTCTCTCTTGACTCATCTCGCTTTACTCCTTGCAGGACCCTGGCGATCTTCAGATCAGAGCGAATCAGAACGTTTGGGTCACGGAGCGGACTTCGGACGACTGGTACGCTTTCCCCGTTCACTGATGATTATGTATATTGAAAGCGATATAATTCAACAGGTGGACCGGAGAGTTTGAGGGAAAGACTGGCTTGTTTCCCGCTTCGTATGTCAAAATTTTATAGGCCAACAGTTTGTATAAGGTAACCCCTAAATGTACCCTTATCTGGACCATTCAAAGCATCAACTTTCTGCCTCCTCTACCTCCCCATTAGATGCTGTTCGCCCCCACGCATTTCCGAAAAACTGCTGTCCTTTTTATCGCGTCTGTTGTCCTGTTCATCACAGGCTTTTGTCTGTCTAGGGGAAGAACAACATATGTCCGGCAGCCAAAGGTTTCATTGTCGCCAACGACCAGCACCCTGTTGAACGACTTCAACTATGGAGGGCGACATTCCGCAAATCGTCCCTCTGGGGACAGTCTCGAATCCGCGAGCAGCATGTTGAACGACTTCGATGATGGAGGGCGTCATTCCGGAAACCATCACTCTGGGGGCAGCCTCGAATTGAGCGACACATTATACGTACAATCTTCAAAAGATTCAAGATTTGAAGTGTGGCGGACTCCAAGTGAAATAGCATTCCGGAAGTTGCGCTCCTGCATCGGAACCAGCAGCTGCTCGACAAACCAGGAAAAAGGTAAGTTGTATCATGTTCACATCTCACATATGCCGATGGACGACCCCTTGTCAGTCATAATCGTAAACAGTATGTACTTTCGACACACTTTGAGTGGGGAAATAGGCGGCGAAGAAATCTTTGCTCAGTCCACGGTCTGTAATCCCTGGCCCTGAAATAGGCTATTTACGGTTCCAACAGATTGTGACTATGGCAAATCTGGGCTACACCGTTATTCACGTCGAAGATCTCCAAGAAGCCGTTCAAGTGTACCGCCTTCTCCCTAATCTTGTCAGAATCGTCATTGTGGACGATTGGGACTCTTTCCTTTGTTGGAAAGATAAACAAGGATGTCTCCGCACCGAGCAGAACCCTACGGGAATTCCAGGCTACAAAGTGCGTTCTCTTGATGCACGGGCTTTGCAGGGAACTGACTTATTCGCATACAGCTGCTCTCATTTTACTTTTGGGTAGTTATCTCGCCCTCATCGGTGTCCAATTGAACTAAGCTACACTTTCGCGGCAGCCTTTCCCTCGCCATCCATTGGGGCCGCGCTGGGTACTTTCTCCGGAGCCTTACCATCTCCAAACTGCGTCTGAGTCCGTATCAAATACCACATATCTAGGCTATTCGATCGAGGAATCTTGTCGGAAGCAGAAATATATTTCCCCCGACGCACGACCCTCTCCGCCACAGGCATGGGTACTTGCCAAGCTTCTTTCATATTTCGTCCCAGAAAAAAACCAGTTTCACGCGTGGTCCAACGAGGATTTGGATGCTGTTGCAGAGGAGACCGGTGGGGTGCTTATGATGGCGGCGGGTTTCTCCGACAATCCATCGGCCGAGGAGACGGAACCGACGCCAGCTATGCCCGACCAATCCCACTACGTTAATCATGGGAGGATTGGACAGCCTCTGTTCATGCAGAAACTCGCCGAGAGCCGGGCGGTTGTTGGGATGGGTTTACCTCTAATGTGAGTCCTTTGTCCACCGCGCTCCGGTCGACTGACAACGCTAGTTCGCCTACGCCGTGGAATGCTCTGTGTCTCGGTGTCCCATACATTAATCCCGTAGACGTGTGGGACCAGAACTATCCCGAGGATACTTCGAGGTGGCGCAGCCAGCATCCCATTGCGGCGCTGCTACCAGAGCCCTACGTTTATAATGTGCGTGTATCCCACTCTTTTTTTTCTCGATCTGACAGAGACGCAGGTTCGCAAAGGTGATAGGCAAGCGTTGATCGCAGCTTTTAAGAACGCCATCGCCCACCCCATCCAGTCGTATGTCTGTTTACCAATTTATTGACAACCAATCTGAACTTTACCACGTAGCTACATACCCGAAAGGATGCGGATGAAGTCAATCGAAAAGCGCATGGCTGAAATCGTGGACACCGACTGGAAAGCGGAAGAACAAAAACTTGCAAAGTGGTGCACAGGACCGTGCGGCTGCCAATTACCTTGCGATGCCGATACGTTTGGCGACGTATACTAGAACCGCCATAACGTGTCATTTCATTTTGCTACATATTTCAAATATTTGAATCCTGCTATAATATACAATGCGCAACACTAGTGGACATCAAAAATAAAATGAGAGCAGCATCAAATCGGTCCGTGGCAATTCGGGCATGCAAGCATGAGATCATCACCTGTCTCCTCGAGTTGGATTGGATGCAAGTGAGAGCTGACTAGGGACGCAGCGAGGTCAACGTGGTCCTTCCACGCATCTGGGACTGCTGTTCCCTGCATTGCGGCGTATACGAGGCGGCGGGCGTAAACCACGTCACGTGAGTTGCCTGTAATGCTCAAGGCAGGAAGCGCGGCTCCTCGAACTATAGGCTGTCCTGCGAGCGTAAGCAGATCGAGAGGCACATTCATGGCTTCAAATCCCACGGACTGAGTTTTGCTCAGAAGTTCGTCGGGAGAGGATGAGATGCGAAGGAGGGGATCGGTCGTTGGACCCCAGTAACCTTCCTCCAAGAGGCATGAGCGGTGATAAAAGCACCGGCAGTTCGGGCGGGGACACATATGCATAATATGTAGGGGATCTGTGTTCTTCACGTCGTATGGGGCACGACACAGACCGCATAGTCCTACATCATCTGGGTCTGTGCGAGAATAGACTTGCATGGAAAATGAGTGGGTGGTGGTTTGGAGGTGATATCTGTAGTAAAATAATTCGTCCAAGATAGGCTGTTGGTCTGGATCATCCTGACGAAATTTTATCATCGGAGTCACAGCTGGAGGAGTATTGATTAAAATGACGGCTGAAATAAAAAACACAACGGAATCCATACCCACGAAGGCTAGAGCCGAGATGCAATCCAAGTGGTCAGAATATATGCGCTCAAATTTGGAGCAATGCCCGGATCGACTGGTGTATTCACGTTTCATGTAAGTTTTCTCCATGTTCAGGTTCGAGGACGCGAAGAAAACTTACAATCCTGGAATATAATTTTCGTACGAAATTTGCGTTGGGGAATAGAACCAGTTGATCTGAACCCATACGTCGGGTGGCCGCGTCTGATAGTAAGTTGGTCTGTTGGGAGAATAACTGAATCATGACAAGGAACCCACTTGCACGGGATCAGACCGCCTGCTCTTCAACGACGACTGGCGTCGTGCTCGAATAGCCAATATCTTGGCATGCCAGTACCGATTAGCTGGAAGTCGGGTACCGATTGTGGTCTTGTTCGGTAAAACAGAGGCCCTGAAAGTTGTTTCAGGATCTTGAGGTTTTAAGGAGATAATACCCTACGTGTCCCCGACCGTGAAGAACAGCGGCTGGCCTTGGTCGTCCGCGACTTTTTGCAAAGTTTTAAGTTTATGTGGAGGGCCAAATGTGGAACAAGGATAGCACACCTGAGAATGTACCATACGGAATCATCTTTGCCCATTCAGCGGGACTTGGCCGATTCGGAGTTCGCGTTTTGCGTTTCTTGGACATGAACGTAGACAGACGCAAACGGTTGAGAAATCTCAGATGGGAAGCGCAGTCCGAGTCAGCTGACCGCGGGTTCGCGATCGGAAAATTGCGCCCGGATGTCTCCCGGCTCCCTCCGTGCTCAAGTGCGGACCTCTAGATCTATATCGTGAATTACCGTATACATTAGATTAATCAATACACTAGTCTAACTTGGTCATGACGTTTCCTGCTTTTCAGCATCAAGAACGCGTTCTTTCTCTTTCAGTGCGTAAGTCTCGTCCACGGTGGTGCCCATAGGCACTTCCGCCATAATGAAGCTCATCAAGAGGCCAAGGCCAGCGATCCCAATCATCACTTGCCAAATTACAGCCATACTATCGGCGAACGCGGCCTGTACTTGCTGTTTTAGAGGCTGCGGAAGCTGTTTAATGGCGGGGATCGCAGCATATGCAATCTCGAAGCCGGGCGGAAACTGGGCCACGAAATCTGCTGGCAGCTTTTTCTCCAGCATGTTCTGCTAAGGTTTAAGGCATCGACGGCCGCGAAAGGAGGTGGGGCAACGAACCTGTAAGATCGTGCTCGAGATTGTGATCCCCCACGCTTGGAAGAAGGCGCGCGTGAAAGTGAATAGCGCAAGGGCAGATGCAGCGCGGTTCGGTGGCAAGGGAGCCAACAGTGGGAATGCAGGGCCAGAGTACTATATTCCAGATGAATGAAAACGCAGGGGAGGCTGAAAGGGAGAGAAACATACAAGTAACCCAGTTCCGATGGCTGCGACCACCTGATAACCGACCCATTTGCCGACGGCGGAGTCCTCCCTCAGGGTGCTGATTAGTCCGAAGCCAACAATGGTCATAATCCACCCGAAAAAGTTCACGGGGCGATATTTCTGGGTAATAGTTACAACTGCACCACCGACAAAGGCGAATGGAGCCGTAATCAGCGCCCCAGGTAGAAAGTCTACCAAGCTCATCAGCGAGAGTTTGCGCGGAAAGTGAACAGGAGATCGTACCCACTGCGGACCGAATCGGAGATGCCCCGAAACAGGCCTGGAAAAAGACTGTTCAAGCATCAGTTTCGCGAATGTTGAATGTTGGCCAACCAATGTACCTGGGAGATAGTAGATGATGGCTAGAGCACACAATGAGCTTTAAACGGCGGATACCACGAAAATGACGCACAAATGCTGACTATTCCATGAGCGGCAGTCGTCAGAAGTCTGGAGTTCAAAATCAGTTGAGGCAGCGTAGCGGAGAGCAAGTGCGTACGCGCTGAGCGACGTGCGGTTTCCAACCACGTCTGAAGGAATCGTCGGCCAAATCGGCACTTTGGCTTCGTAGACCGCAAATACACCCAACAGGGCAAAGCCTATGATCAGGGGAGCAAGGACCTCGACAGATTTCCACGGATATCTTATGCCTCCCAGGTCATGCCAATAATGGCAAGGCCTGCACCGACAATAACGATGGCGTTGCCGCTAAGGGAAGAGGTGAGCACCCCCGGGTATAAACAGATTACTGAAGACTTACATCCAATCCACTCGAGCCAATTTGCTTCGGACAGACCCTTCAGGCTGGTGGACAGACAGGAACCTCAACACGAGCACGAATGCAATTCCTGTGAGAGGCAAATTGAGGTCTAAAGTGAATTGGGTTTGTGTACCGCTGCGCCGGACCAAGAAATTGACGCACAAAATAGCCATCTCCACGCTTTGAGGCCCTTGTTTGCCAAAGCCCCACCCTACGTTGCTGTGAATTCGATGAAATTGGGATGAGAAGAGGACACACAATGGGAGGGCCAATGCACTGAATTGAAATATGAGCACAGAACGAGGCGACGCGTACGAAAATCTCACAGATGCGAAGGACCATACGAGCCCGACCAGTCCTTGGTACAATCCGCGTTCGGCAAGAGGGACCAAGTCGGCTACCAAGATTTCCGTAAGATTGATGATTCCGCCCCCTCCAACGCCTAGATTTTCATTAGCTTATGTGGGTCCAAGATCTAGCAAACGATAAACCTTGAATGGCTATAAACAATCAAGTCAGGACCTGAAATAAAGAGCAGAGCAATTGAACGCACCTCGGGCAGCGATCAGCATGGACTGCAAAAAGTGACATTGTGAGGAAAACAGTAACACCAAAAGCGTCATCAAAGTCACCATGTTCTGTGCCGCGCCAGCTAGAGCGCTCCCAACGGCAAAGAATGCAATACAAATAAGCACGATTGGTCTCCTGCACACATATATCAGAATGAATCCGGTTGAAAGGAAATAAGAAGCTTGCCTTCCAAATGCATCCGCGAGACTTCCGCTGAGGGGAATAAAAGCCGTACTGCTAAGTGCATACGCCGAGCCCACCTTGATACATAAGCTGAGTCAATTTTTGTTCGAAATAAAATTCAACGAGTCCAAATACCCATATATAATCCCCTTTGGTATCGTTTAACGCGTTTGCAATAGTAGGCAAAGCCGTCCCGACGGCGGTCAGGTCCAAGGCGCTGAGGAGGGTCGCCACCATGATCGCAAGGAAACTCATGTAAAATGCGCGACTCTTTCCTCCGGGGGAATCTTGTACAGGCGCGCTGGGCGAAACGCGCGAGGCAAGGGTCTGTGCGTCCGCATCGTGATCATCCATGGAAGACATCCTTTAGGTTTGAGAGCAGAGAGAACGGGCAATAACGGAACCAAAAAGTTTCTGCCTTAAAATGCATGCCATTTCCGCGTTTCCGAATTGGTGGACTGCGGCCCCGGCCATTGGCAGTAAGCATTGGCAAGCGGTAAGACGGAAAAGCGGAAACGATGCACGTGATCGCGCATCGATTCATGCCGTCTCAGACGCTGACGGTCGGCAGCAGCGCCTCCGGCCGTTTCGACCTCGTATGCAGGAACCAGAGCAACAGTATCGGATAGCAGGTCCACTGGGTGCTGGTGGTTACGTGGGCATATGGTCTCCTGCGATGAACTCCACAGAGTATAGTACTGCCACAGTCGAACCTGGCGCTATCGAGGCCGTCGCACTCAAAGTCTCTCGCGTTTCGCTCCGGGTTAAGCGACCCATCCTCAGACATGAGAGTCGTGTTTACAGCACCTCCGAGGGCACCCCGCGATCCCCGCTCTTTATGGATACGGACAACTCCCTCAGTATCCGTCGATGGAACTCCTGGGCCAGAATCTCAGACAGCTTTCGGCCAGTCCCGCTCAGTCCTCGGTGAAAACGATCGTTCGAGTCGCCAACAAATGGTGCAGGGATAGTACTTCAAGAATTATGATCACACTGAACACATTTGCAGCTTTCTGGAATCGTGCGCCGCGATATCAAACCCGAAAACGTGCTTGTCTTTCTTGCTGACCCTTAGAAAATTTTCTTGATCGATTTTGGTATCTCCCGATTTTTCCACACTGGTCCGGTGCCGAGTCAGTACAACCCAGTCAAGGAGAATCGCCACGTCGTCGGGTCACTGCATTGGGTGAGTCTAAACGCGCATTGTGGCATCGGTGAGTCCCTGTGGATAAGATGTGTTCCCCTCGAGCTTTCTGGCTCAACGTCCACATGCAGATCTGGCTCCGTGACGACCTCGAATCTCTGGCCTATGTTTTGCTTTTCCTCCCGCGCGGCGACCTCCCCTGGAGGTGGATCTACCTCCGCCGAGTCTAGGCAATGTGCCATGCGTCACATTCACGCTTCCAAGACCGCATGCACAGGAACCGCGCTTGGCACCAATTTTCCGCCAGAATTCGGAGCACTGTTGGACTGCTGTCGGGCGCTCGGTTCGGGCGGTTGTCTGAACGCTTTGGGTGCGAATCCCACACGCCGCTCGACTGGGCTCCCCCGGATGGGATTCTACCCGTGATGTCTCCACCAACTCCCACCGAAAACTTTAACTTTGGCGCATGCAGCGAAGGGAAGGATGCTCATGAGCATCTCGACGTCGACGCCCCTGAATCTTTCTCTAACAGCTGTTAGGAAATGGACCTTGGCATCTGGGAGGATATCCAATGTAACCGCGACCGCGACCGCGACTTGACCCTTCCCAGAGGAACAGGCGGTAATCCTCGACAGCAGCCTGCCGACGATTTCGCGTGTTTTTCGATAAATACCCAGGCCGTAAGGGATGAATGGTTCTAAGTAGGTGCTTCCGATACTTCCCATTCAATGTACAACTCCATATAATTAATGATACACCAGAATAATGTACCCAATGTCGATTGTCCTGACAAATATTAGTTGCTTCGTGAACAAAGGCGCTGTCTTGAGGAACTATCACGGAATATTTGCCGGCGCAATGAGATGTCCATAATCATTTGTGTACCCAATTAAGCAGTGGCACATCCAAGCCATTAACCAGCGAGTTTCGTTTTCGCCACACCGACAGTCAATCGACAGTCACAATATCGATATTTTTCGAAGAATTTTCGAAGTACGTTGCATACAGTAGGCTGGGGTACAATATATATGTGGTTGAGAGGAGGTGCGAGATAGATGTACAAGTATCGAAACAAAAATTACATGTAGCCCCATAGTTAATTCTTGTCCTCTAAGAAGGCATCCA
Source organism: Mycena olivaceomarginata (assembly GCA_029378375.1). NCBI lineage: Eukaryota > Fungi > Basidiomycota > Agaricomycetes > Agaricales > Mycenaceae > Mycena > Mycena olivaceomarginata. Next base: position 96,599 of record JARKIC010001715.1, read on the forward strand.
GCTCCGCATCCAAATCCTCATGCGTCAATGTCGGCCGTTCATTGCGACCGCGCCGCTCCCCACCTCGCCCATTCCTTCTCCCGTTATCCCTCTGGCCGCCATTGCTCCTGCCATTTTTGCGCGTTTCCCTACCCCATTGTAGATCGCGCTCCTCCCTGCCCCATTCCAGCTTGCTTTCTGTCCGAGTATCCTCCAGTACGTCAGCATACATCGTTCCTCGAGGCGGGGCCTCTAGCACGTCGAGGAAGTGGAGCCGTAAGCCGCGACTCGAGAGTGTTCGGCCGAGCACGCATCACAGACGTGCGTTCAAGCAGCGTCCGGCCATCGGTCGAAATATAGTCGGAGCGCATCTTCGACACGGGCGACGGCGGATCTGCAGGCTCTACCTCCAGCTCCAGGTCGGTTCCGGTTCATCATCGTCCGCACGAATAAACGCGTCCAGTTCAGCGTCAAGTGCTGCCCTTTCCAAGTCATCCTGGCCATTGCTTCCGCGGCGCCGACGCTTGGCCTCCCGAGGGGGCGGGGCGTCATCGTCATATGTTTCCTTCCCAGCCGTCCATCCGTGTTTTCCTATAAAATTGGCTGTCCTTCTTGGCACCCCGCTTCTTTACATCGTCAACTTTGGCCCCAGCGCATGCGAATTGTGCCCTTCAGCCCTTCGCCTTTCCCCAGACTGCTATTGATGCGCTCCTCTGGCGGCCAAATCGCCACGGGGATGGGCTTTCCGGTGATATACCCTTCTTCATCCGGCTCCTCCGTGATGTGTTTTTGGAGGGATTGTAGGCGGCGCGCGCGTCAGCTTTTGAGCTGAAAACAAAGACGCAGCGTTCGTCGTCGACCTGCCATGGGTGGTAAATCATCTGCCTTTTCAACGAAAAAAAGCAAGGTACCCATTCCAGACCGAGCGGGTGGGCGTCAAAATGTGTCGCGTACGCGAACAAACCAGCGGTGGGCAGGCTGGCTATGGGAGATCCATGGAATAATAATGCATTCCCTCGGTAGGTGGTATCTTTCCCATGATTAGACGCGAAATCGCGTGCAAAGTCTGAATTGAATACCTCCGTCCATTTCGACATCCTCCTCGTCCATGGCATCCTCGTCCCCGTGCTTGCGCTTACCGTCGGGAAAAAGTCGTAGATCAGGTCCTGCCGCTGGCCCCTATGCTACCAGCGCACCTTGCCCCCGACCTTCGTGGTTTCTGCCAAGAGGTAGACTTTGGTTGTACCGATCCGCCTTGCGAGAGAGGCTTGCTCTGATGGGGTTGGTAGCTGTTCCTCGTACGCTGTATCGTCGTAAGAAAGAGCGGGAAACGCGTCGGGAGTGCTGTCCTCGAAGGTGTCCATGGTAGAAATGCAATGAAGAATGAGCGGCAAAGAGGGTGGCGGCTGCTTCCGCGTGCCGTAATTGTGTCACGGGGATTGCAATTCTTCAGAAAACTACCATGAGCGCAGACGGAGAGGCCGAGGTCGTCGTGAACAAGAACAAGGCCCACAGAAAACGACAAGCGTTAGTTGGCTTTGCCATCTTCTTGTGTTGATACTCATAGACGGGACAGCATGGGACACAGATGACATTGACCAGTAAGCTGTTCCCATTTCTATGTTTAAGACACCGCTGAGCGTATATCACGCAGTGTAAGGAGATACACGAATTTATTTCTCAATCTAACCTCGAACAGTGGAAAGTGGAGCCGTTTGTGCGGGAAGATTACAAGAAGGCCGAGCCATTTCTCGCCGAGTCTTCTTTCGCAACACTCTTTCCGAAGTACCGAGAAAAATACTTGCGGGAAGTATGGAGTGCCGTGACCCAGGCGTTGGATGCGCATGTGTGTCTCTTATGTTTCCACGGACCTATAACGCGCTCATCTTACCAGTTTCTCGCCTGCACGCTCGACTTGGTCCGAGGCTCAATGTCCGTCCGCACAACTCGTAAAACATTCGATCCCTATATTATCCTCAAGGGACGCGACCTCTTGAAGCTGCTTGCTCGAGGCGTTCCGGTATCTCAGGCCGTCAAGGTCCTCGACGATTCCGTGGCATGCGATATTATAAAAATTGGGACACTCGTGCGGAACAAGGAACGATTCGTAAAACGGAGACAAAGAATAATTGGCCCAGATGGCAGTACTTTGAAGGTGATGTCCGGCAACACACAGGTTGTGGTTCTTGTTAATTCTTTGTAGGCCATCGAACTACTGACCCAGTGCTACGTCCTTGTTCAAGGAAATACTGTCAGTGTCATGGGACCTTACAAGTCGCTCAAGGAGGTCCGACGGATAGTTCTGGACTGCATGAAAAACATACATCCCATATATCGAATCAAGGTACGCACCATCTAGTCATATCTCTTTGGACGGCCACGAATAATTAATTCCAGGAACTTATGATTCGACGAGAACTTGCTAAAGACCCGAAACTAGCCACCGAGTCTTGGGATCGTTTCCTTCCCAAATTCCGTAAACGCCATCTGAAAACATCGGAGAAAACGGCAAAGAAGAACGAAAAACTCGAGGCCAAGAACGAAGCGCGAACTGCCGCAGGCCTTCCCGTTGCTGGTCCCTCTAAACCGGCCAAGAAAGTATACACACCTTTCCCGCCGTCGCAATTGCCTCGCAAGGTACTTTTTTTCTCCCTGGAGCTCGTGTACCATCGTTTACGCTATGTAGATCGACCTGCAACTGGAATCCGGAGAGTACTTCCTCAAAGCCCACGAAAAAGAGGCACGAGAGGCCGAGCGGCGCAAACAAAAGGTATTTTCGGTACACGGACCCTTCAGTGCAGAACCACTAATCAGGGGACCCTCAGCAATCCGAGACGACTGCCAAACGACAAGCCGAGCGTGCAGAGGCCTTCGTCGCCCCTGCAGAAGAGGCTGCGCCAACTGTGGAACAAAAACGGCATAAGAAGCGCAAAGCTGCCGAGGCTGAGATAGTTGCCGAAGAAACAGGTGTCGACGGGAGCGAAACGACCAAGAAGAAGAAGAAGAAAAAGAGACAGAGAGAAGAGGATGATGTATGAATCTAGCATTATACCCAGTCTATACTCATTGCAATTTGGACTCGAGGTACTGAGCACGTACTTGTGATCGCCAATGAAAGTATGTTGGTGGAGAATTAATATTCGAAAGAGATTGAATAAATAATCGGAATCTCAGCCAAGAGTGTCGCGGTCGACTCGGGGGTCAAAGGGATGTGCTCATAGATATGGGTGTGTTCCCTCCGTTGTCGACTCCTCTTGCAATTGAACCTAGTATATCTGTTGTTCGACGGAGACGGAACGGGCACACGGACATACGGCCATGGTGATATTTTGCACAGGACGAATGTTTGAAACCCGATTACTGCGCAATGCGCGCCAGTTATTTCCACAAAGACTCCGAGCGCCGGGTGGAAGTAACGGCGGAAAATATCGGGCTCGACACTATCATGCACGACGGTGCAGCATAAGAGCTGGCTCGGGTCTCGTCGGCCCCAATTTAAAGGAAGCGCGACGATCCGCATCAATCGTGATTGCGCCAATCGATGTCATCGACTCGCTCTCTCCGCGGGCGCTGTTTACTTAAGTTTCACCGTTCCTCAAAATGACGCCTGTTCCGTATAATAGGGACGCCAAGAGACCCGGTTAGACATTCGTTTAAGGGGCCTTCGCTCTCAACCACCATGTTCCAGCCGACTTCCCTAGTCAAAGACGGTCGACCGGTGCTATTTCAATCGCCCCCCCCCGCGCGGGACTTGGCTTTTGACCACGAACTCGGCGGACGAGCTGGGTCTGCTTTGTACGACCCTTATGCCCCACATAGTATCCCTCTCCTACCCACCCGCCGGTCAGGCCCACCCGAACCCATTTCTCTTATTGGTTCAGCTGGGTATCCAGAGTTTGACGCGCGACGTCTATACGCCGGCTCCCCTCGCGATGGAAAACGGGATCCATTTGCACCAAGTCCTGGAGGATCCGAGACGGATTTTCTGAAGACTCCGCTCTCCGCCCTTTTTCCCGCCGGTACACCCAAACCTCCGCGACGGCATCCGTTCGCTTCCGGATATGAGGCACCGGAATGGGCGTACA